>JAQFVV010000052.1:1347500-1897500 GCA_028023455.1 Epiperipatus broadwayi
ATGATTTATTATGGTTATATGGATAAACAGATGTAAGAGCTAAATAACATAACAATGCAATCAATAGATGAGATGATAAATCTATTTTATACATTCATTACTTAATATATGGACATATGGATGTTACAAAAAATATTAAACCTTTAAATTAAGACAAGTACTTGCAACATATTATATTAAGCATAACTTAAATAATTGTATAAATATTTATAAAACTTCAATAAATTTAGTTAATAACTGGTCATTTAAAAAGGAATGGAAAATTTATATAATAAAGTAGTACTGTATATATAAAAATTATATAGAGTATGTTTAGCCAATAAACATCACATGATCACCATTTCTTATGCTTACTTATAACTGTTATTAAAACAGGCAAAACTCTATACCAGGGGTCGCCAAACTTTTTTGATCATAGACCCCTATATAATTTTTCGAAATCTCCATCGACCCCCAAAAAAGTAATTTTCAATTAATTAAAATAAAACTATCTATTAGGTACTGTGTTTGTACATTTATTTTATGATTTTAAACATTTATTAAAGTAATTTTACATTGTGTGACAATAGTTTTATGAAAAATATGTGTGATTTGGATATTAAGAATTGTTTTTCCTTCGACCCCCAATCGACCCCCTGACTCGGATCGACCGCTACTTTTGTTAAATAGACCCCTGGGGGTCTATATAGACCACTTTGGCGACCTCTGCTCTATACGATGCATAAGTCTTCTGGCATCCATTGATTACTGTGGCTTGCACTGAGTGACAATATGTATAGAGAGTTTTGACTGTTTTAATGTTTTTATTTATTCTGTATATTGTTACGTTATATAGTCATTTCTTTCAGCTTTTATTTAATCTCTGTATCATAATTTTATTCTGTTGTATTCACGTTTTATTTTGTTATTGTTATTTTACTTCCATTATAGAATACTAGATAGGGTTCTATGTGCAATAATTGGTAACATTAAAATAGATGTGAATAAATAAATGTGATAGGTGCACTTATACACAACTATAAAAAAGCTTGTTACTTTTATAAATTAAATATGGCTTAGCGTTTTTGAGAACTTATGGCATTCTCATATTCATAGCAAAATGAACTATTTGAAAAGTTTAAATAAAGTTTGAATTTTTCTAAAACTAATTTTTGAATTTTAGATGATGGAAATACTGCAACATATCATTATATATACAAGGAGTATCATTAGCTAAGGTTATGAATAATAAATTTATTTCAAAAAGCTTTTCTACAGTTCCTACAAATTTTTTTTTTATTTCACCTTCTATTTCTTATTTAGTTATTATCTGCAACATGTCTGCGTTCCTAAATAAAATTGGTTTGTTCTTTTGTTTTATTCTGTATGAATTATCATTATATTATTTATATATAACAAATCTATTTTTATTTGTTCAACTATGTCATCTAGTATAAGCTTGAATAATCTGTAGTTGCCAAATAGTATCTTTATATATATATATTGTCTGACTAGTTTATAGCTTTCGTCAGTGATGAGTTTTAAGCTCGATCTATTGTTTTGATTTTTGGGATCTGTATATTTTAATATTTTCAGTTAATAACTGTAGGCACTTTTATATTCTAACAGCTCTTTTTTACTTTTGTTTTAATATCAAGTTATCAAACTGAAATTCATAAGGATCTTAATGTTATGATTTTAGCCCAACTTGCATATATAGAGATCTGACATAATTTCATTATCTGTATATTTTGGTGTCCTTAATTCTTTTTAATAATTGCAGAAACTTATAGGATTTGTATCAAAATTAATATTTTTATATAGAAAATCTATTTTTTTCTATTTTAGTTCTACCATATAGTATAATCTTGAATAATTAATAGATGCGAGATTGCAGTAACAAATTCCTATCCGGTGTTGTTCTTATGGCTGTCATCACTGAGGAGTTGTGGTTAATTTGGCTTTAAATCACCTTTCTACAGAATCTATCTTTTATTTGGATTTAAAATACCTTTCAACTACCAGCCATCTTTTGCTTTTTTTTTAACTAACAAACTACCAGATTGAAATTTAAAAATGTTTTGAATCTAAGTCAACTTATAGTTGTCTTATTTATTTAATTAAACTCTCTTCTGGTCAATATTTTGAATTCTTTTAGCATATGCAATGTATGTCTTTGTGGTTTGAATTATTAAGTCCATGACTGAGGCAATAGATTTACTACATAAAAGCAGGGATAAATTAGGATCGTGTGGTATTTGTTGATTCTATGACAATTCTAATCAAGGAATATACAAGTGTCTAAAGTTACTAAACAGGCAAAACTATCCATACAGTAGTACCACCTTGTGCCAACCAGAATAATCAATGGATGCCAGAAGGCTTGTGCATAAAATCCCCATCTAGTGCCTACTCATCCAATATTCCCAGACTAGTTTCTGACTTGTGGCCTTCATCAGTGAGGAGCCTTGGATCTGAGAGCACTGCATCTAGATCTTAAGATCTAATGCAACCCTCCAGCAGCCACCTTTTATCTTTACTTAACTACAGAACTATGAGAATGAAATTGAAAACACAATAATATTTTCAATCTAAGCTCAATAGCTTATGTAGTCATATGGGTCTGAACTCAGTTCAGCACCCATACATTTTGGTGTCTTTGGCTCTTTAACAACCATAGCCACCACTATCCTATTAGGCAGGATTATGCGAGGAAGTTGGCTTAGATAAGATATTTTTAAATTTCAGACTGGTAACTTGGTAGAGAAAAAAAAAAGAGTAAAAACACGAGTTTCTATTTTAGAAGTAATTGCAAATAAAGTCCCTATTACAAAATATTAGCATGATAGTCTATTAATATATTTATATTTTTATTATTATTATGAACTTAAGTTAACTATTTAAATGATTTTGTGAATTTTTTTCAAGATATTCTTTAATCATCATGTATTTTGTCTAAACTGTCAAAATGAATTATATTTATTTTGAAATCTGTCTTAAATTTTTATATTTTTAAATCATTAGATGATGTTGGGGAAAAATATCTGCAAATTTAATTTAATTTACATTATCATCCATTGTTTTGTATAAAATGTATTGTAAAATAGAATGTTGCTAAATGAATATAAATTTCACAATCTCTGGTATAATTATAAGATTACGTGTTAGAATTCAAGATTGTCTGAAAAAAGTAGGATTTTGCAGTGAAATCTAGATCATGGTAAAGTCTTCCATAATTTATCAAATATGTATGTAATGTAAAATTACATTGTTATAGCATTCGCCAGATAGTGCAATCGCTTATTTCCCAATATTCTTGCAATTATTAAAGTGTGCTCGTTTATCTAAAGATGTTCTAAAATTACATTTTCAGGATTTTTGTTCAAATTTATTTCACTCTGTTATAAATATAGCATTATCCAACTGTTAATGCTGTCCATCTTGTTAATTACGAAAATGGCATGGATATTTTATCTGGTATAGATTATGGACTTCAACTATTTGGAAACAAATACATAGAACTGTAACACGTCTTTTTATTATTTCATTGTCAACTACATTTTTTCAGTGTGAATAGAATTTTCTCCCATTTGTCAGTATAAAAATTTCAGTCTAATTCTCAACTTAAGTTCTGTTTTCTTTAATTATGAGTAAAATTCTGGTCATGGTTCTTGTCCTCAAAATTATCCTTACCGGAGACTTGGCGTTTTGTTAATTGTAATAATGTTATAAATCAAAAGATTTAGTAGTGTACAGTTGAGCTGACTTGATAATTTTTCTCTTTAAATAATGGTATTTTTTTAGTAGTTGTTAGCCATGATTCTGGTGTACCATGTCAAGGGCACGTTTGGCTATACATGTTTTATTACATACAACGTAGACATAGAGTTTATTTTATTTATATATGAATCTAACACTTTATTTCATTTTGCTACATTTTTTTCTTTATATGTTTTAATTTTATATACTTGCATAGTTTGCCTGTTTTTAATTAAGAGTTTATTAAAAGATGAAGTCTGGTTTCCAAATGGAGACATTATTTCGTATTCTTATGCCTGCTACCTTGCAGCAGTGTGATCTATCCAAAGACTATCATCCATCCATTTCATAGTTAATGTGCTTTAGATCTGTTTCCAATACTACAATTGAAGGATTTTATAAAGCTTTTGATTGAAGTTTTTACAGATTCATTTATAAGGTTTATTATTAATAATTAGTTGCCCCCCCCCCCCCCAAAAAAAAAAAAAAATCTGTAGTCTAAACAAAAACTATATAATTTTGTAATATACTTTTTTTTTAAATCTTAATAATGTGTTTACATTTTTTATTTATATATTAAAAATTCCAAGAATTTATTTTTTATTATCATGTTAGTTTTTAAAAATCAGATAATTATCTACAAGAGATAACATAAATAATTATTACTAAAAAATTTTTTTTAAAACAAAAAAAAAAAAAGTTTAAAATTTGTAATATTCGTTATTTAAAAAAAAAAAACTCTGTCATATATTTATTATTTAGGTAAGTTTATGTTTACATATATGAGTATACATTGTATTTTGCTTATTAAAATGAGTGGAAAAAACAGTTATTGTATCAACAATATTATATTCTACTATATACATAACTAATTAGAGATGCAGTATAAAGATATATTCTTCATATGTGGGTATAGCCTTTCCCCTCTGTCAGATGCCTTGACTATGACTAATGTAACAGTCGAAGATTCGCTAGGCAAAAATTACAAACTTTATTCGGATTTTAAACGTATCTCATATATGTTTTTGCGTATGGTTATTTTCTATAAAATACTTTTAAATTTTTAATTTTTTAATTAATCTACTTAAACATGCCTAGTTCACTACAACAAAAGAGAAATGGATCATCTAAAAGCTTTACATCATACTTTTCATTGTGTGAGAGAAAGATGATGGCCAAGAGATTATACTCAGACACGAATTTACAGTTAACGAACAAACTGCGTTGATGCTTATGCTCCTCTTGCTAATATTATTGAGCTGTATTAGTAAAAGAAACATTATTATACAGTCTGATCTTATTAGCTTATTTATGGCAGTGTACTATATTCCTCCTTTAATTATTTAGTTAAGAAATCATGTAAGTGCTTGGATTGTCTAGATTTGGAAAGCCTTGCTTTACTGCATAGTTCATCCACAGATGTACAGAACAGGGTTTTTTTTAACCACAGAACAAGCAGATTCTGGCTTCTTTACTGGAATATTCTATCTAGACTGGCATTGCTATCATTTCTGATCCATCTTTCAACCATTTTTATCTATATTATTCCAGTGAGTGAAATCTAAGATTTGATTGTATAACCTATGATCATCAAATGATAACAGTGGTTAACTAACAACAATTCATTACATTGTACAAATAATGCTTTCTCCATTTTTACAAGTTTTTGTAATCCCTTGCCCCCCCCCCCCACCCATTTTGAAATTAAGATTTTTACTGACTACTAATTCCACCATTTTAAGTTAGTTCTCTCCTTTAGCTTGTTCCAATTTTATAAGCAGGTGACTTAGGATGTTTGCATTAGGAATATTTTTATTCTATCTATATTTAATTCAGAATTGTAAGCAGATAATAGGTTGCAATGCACCATATAAAGTAATATTTGTTTTGGTAATTTCTTTTCAGCAGTTAGGATTTCCAGCAGTGTTTTGTGATTAGTTATTATTGTAAATTTTTATCTATGGAATTTTTTTTATTATCAGATATTATAGCTAGAGTCTCTATCAATCTGCTACTGGTTTTCTGCATCATCTGTCCCATTCCTCTATAGGCGATGCAGCACAAATCCTTGTAAAGTCTCTGTCAGCATTAAAGTGTTCTAGATCTGATGTTTGTGCTAGACTATTTTTTTAAATATCAGATTGTTAGTTTCAATGGTACAAAGACGTATAAGATGGCTACTAGATGCAAAGTGTATTAGAGCCAGCTTTGAATCCTACTCTTCCATAATGAAGGCAAATTTCAGAAATTGTTCTGAAGAAAGAGATTTTATAAAATTATGCCATCTGGTGTTCACTGATTATTCAAGCTTGCAGTAGATAGTTATAGAATAGTGAAGGTAACTGCTCTTGGCGGCATATAATTAACAGTATCAGAGGGTCATGTTTATAATTAACTTCCTTAGCCAGTGAGTAGAAGCAGGGTACAGATGTTATAGAACTGTGGTTTCCAAAGTATATAAAAACTGACCTGGTATCAAATCTATCAAAGTATGCAAATAAATTAGCCTGGGTTCAAAACCTTCACTTGAAAAGTACAAAAGGAGTAAAAACTGGTTGTTGGATTCATAAGTGCATTAGATCTAGCTTTGAGTCATAATCTCCATTACAAAAAGTCATAAATCAGTCTGTAGATGGGGATTTTATAGCACAATACCATCTGAGATTTATTGATTACTCATGTTTACAATAGATGGTTTCTAGAGAAGGGTGAGAGTAACTGCTTTTTGAAGATCTATGGTTGTTCCCATTTCTTCCCTCCCTTCTCTTCTTTTTTATGCCACCAATAACTTTTTTGACACTCTTTTTATTGAACATGTTGAAGTTTATAGATAGAGTTCAGTAATAGTTCTAATATACTTCTGTGCTTAGATACTTATTCAGGTTTTTGTAAATTAGGATTTTCTCCATTAATTGTATTAAGGAAGATTATTTTTTTCTAAGTATTGACCTATAATTTTTTCCAATCTCTCTCACTCCCTCTTCACCTCGTTTTCTTTTTATACCACTTATAATTTATTTTTTTTGGTCATTCTTATAGCAATTACATTAAGCAAATGGATTGAATTTCATTTATACATCGATAAATTTTTGTGACTAGATACTTTTCAGTTTATTATAAATTAAAAATTTTCTTTTATATATCGGCATACTGTTTATCTACTATTACTTTTGTATATTTTCTATATAAAGTTATGGGCAAAATGTTTAATTTACAATTTTTATTTGTACAAAATATCTTTAAAATGATTTACTTAGCATATAGATTTTTTTTTAGACAGCTTAATTAATAAAATGTAAAGGAACCTGTAGAGATTTCAACCATGCTTTATTAATTCTTTCAATTCTGATATTAGTCATAAACTATATGGTTCATGGTTGGTCTTTGACTTATTTTACATAAATCTGTTGAGGTTAAATTTGATTCATGAAAATGAGTAATACAATTATCACAAACTGCCCAAAATTTGTTGATGAGATTCCAGTAATGCCAGATGTCAAACATAGCTATGCCTAATTTATTTTGTTTCAACCAAAAATAGTTCATTAATACGTGCTGATCTACTTATATTGGATTATTTTCCTCCCTAACCAACATAAATCAAATCTAGTCTCTCTTGGATTTCATATTTCTATAATTATTTTGTTTTAATATGAAATTAAGGAAAGCTAATTGGAATTAATGTACTGGATATATTGAATGAATATTAATAGAATCCTACCATCATTTGCTATGATAGATTTAATAAACTCTCATCTGGAAAAGAGTCCATTCTTTCAGAATATCAAATAACAATTTCAGGGAGTAAGCCAGGAATGTTCTTCCTAGCCAATATTTGTCTAACAAAAATCTGGAAATGCTGTTAAACTTATGAAATGACCGATTGATATGAGAAAAAAAAAAGAGGAAAGAAATCATGAAAAACTTTACAAGATTTAATTAAAAAAAGCATGGTCACCTTTGTGTTAGCTTGTTAGTTGTAGAAGCATTATAAAAGAATTGAAACAGGCAAAACTCTCCATACAGTAGTGACACTCAGTGCAAGCCAGAGTAATCAATGGATGCCAGAAGGCTTGTGCATAAAATCCCTATCTAGTGCCTACTCACCCAATATCCCCAGACTAGTTTCTGGCTTGTGGCCTTCATCAGTGAGGAGCCTTGGATTTGAGAGCACTGCATCTATATCTTGGGACAAAGACCACAAGCCAGAATTTAAAAGAGATGCTAGGATCTAGATGCAGTGCTCTCAGATCCAAGACTCTTCACTGACGAAGGCCACAAGCCAGAAACTAGTCTGGGGATATTGGATGAATAGGCACCAGATAGAGATTTTATGCACAAGCCTTCTGGAATCCATTGATTACTCTGATTTGCACTGAGTGGCACTATTGTATGGAGAGTTTTGCCTGTTTTAATAACAGTTATAAGCAAGCATAATAGAATTAGTAGTCATTACTAATGAGATTGTCAAATTTTATATTTTTAAACCCCAAGATTGATTGAATAATAAAAAAAAGCATCATTAGGGAAGACATGCAAGCATCTCTTTCTTAATGTTTTGCTAATATCAAATTAATAAAACCAGTAGACATTGATCTTGACCTCGGTCAATTTAAATCAGAAAAAGTAGCAGGAGAGATAGCATACTCCAGAATAACTAAAAAGTTAAGATTTAAAAGTGAAATATGATTGACAGAACTATTCAGTAGTTTAATTAATATATAAACATATTTTAGAAATATGGCATAAAAGCACAAGTGTAAATAAATCCAATAGTGATCCAAAAGAATTATAACCTAATATCTTTATATACTATTTGAAAGAATCATATTAACAAGAATTTTTCCAATAGTTAAGAGACTTCTTTATATAAAACAGGCTGGATTTAGGCCAAGAAATTAGCTGCTGTGAACAAGTTTTAATTTTATTAACTCATACTGAAAAATCCTTCATAATAAATTAAAAACTGGTTGTCTTTATTGATCTAGTCTCAGTTTATAATTCTGTTTGAGAAAACAGACTTCTAAAAGTCTTTACAATCTTTTAAATGCAGGAAAAACATTATTTCACAAAATGCTCATCAATAGAAAAATTCAAATAATACTTAAATGGTAATTGTAGAAAATGCAGAATGGTTTACCATAGAGTTAGTTCTTATGCTGATGACATTGTTTTTACTTCACAAAAGAGGCTCTTTCCAAAAATAGAGAAGTCTCTTAATAAGGATATAAAAGTTTGGTTTTTATTTTTAATCTAATAAGAACAGAGTTCTCATTTTTTTATTTTTATGTAATAACTTGGGAAATATTTTATAAGTATAATCTTTTGTTGCAATAGACTGAAATGCAGTTTTACTTCGTGCTAATCTTGCATTATGGCTTAAAGATTAGATTTAAAATAATAGGTTGTAGTTTGCTGGACATGGCACCATTTACGTGCTAAAGCACATAAAAATGCCGTTTCCATGGCCGACAACATGTTCAAACCCGAATTTAACTAAACAAAAAACACAGCAAAATGATTAAAATCAACGGCCTGGGAATGTTTATATATTATAGTTTTGGCGTCATAACGGTGCCATCGAGCGGCGTGTTTGTCCAGCAAACTACTACCAAATTATATTTAAAAATACCTTCCTTAGAAAGCTGACTCAGAATTATTTAGGATTGTGATGCGCAAATACTTTGTCAGCACTTTTTTCATTTTCATCAGCATATTGTATTGATAAAACTATACTCCTATTTGGAAAAAAAAAGTCAACTTCAGACACGCATAAAAATACTGCCATGAGAAATATTACTGGCATATCCAAGTTTATTCATTCCTTCATCAGATATCAGAAGTTGTCTCATAGAAATTATAGAAAATTCTGTCAAGAAGATCAGATTTTCCAATAATTTCAAGAGATAGTTTCACAAAATGATTGTTTTTTTTTTTAAATCTCTATAAATTAATTAAGGAGATCACTTTTAAGAAATTTTGATGAACCTTAGATATTTGCTTTAGATGTTCCTAAGATCTTTAATCAACATTGCCATAGGCTATTTTTTTTCAAATGAATTCTGCATATAGATATCGTGCTTTTTTTCAAATGGATTCATTCAAGTTAAGATATATGGCATTTTATCCAAGATCTTTTCTGCTAATTCTAGTTTTATCTCTACCTTTTTTTTTGTTGCTATGAATATATATATATATGATCAATAGATAGTGAATGCTTAATCTGACGTTTATGTAAACAAACATACGCTTTGACGGTGTTTTTGGTAAAAATGCCATCTATTGATCATAAATACAAGCGTTAGCAAGTTTAACTTGTTTTTGTTTTTCATGTATATATATTATTGAATCTCATTCATTTATAATTTTGCTGAATAGAAATTTTTAGCTCTTTTTTTATTAAGTGCTGATCCTCCAAAATGTATCCAAATTATTTATTTATTTAAATTTAATTGTCAACTTAACTTAGGCTTAATTGTTATCAATTTCTAATTTTGACTGAAATTCTTCAAAAGTCTTTTTTTTAGTATGATTATATTTTATCTATTGCTTTTCAAAAAGTGGTTTCTTTATTTAGGGCAAAAAATTATTTCTCCTATTTAATTTCATATCTTTACAAAACTTAAATTTGTCTCCCATTTATTGTTCTCGTATTTGAAAAATGCACTTCAGTCTACTCTTCACCATCTATGTCTTTATTAACTCTTTCTGTTTATAAAAATAATTGCCATTACCGATTGGCTCCGATTGCAATAACACCCTTTATATTCCTCCCTTTTATTTGTTTCTTTCCCTCAAGTTGCTCATTTAGAGAATTATTCATGCAAAACTTTCCATCCAGTAGTGCCACTCAGTGCAAGCCAGAGTAATCAATGGATGTAAGAAGGTTTGTGCATAAAATCCCTATCTAGTGCCTACTCATTTAATATCCCCAGACTAGTTTCTAGCTTGTGGCTTTCATCAGTGAGAAACCTTAGATCTGAGAGCACTGCACCTAGGTCTTAAGATCTAATGCATCCCTCCAGCCACCTTTTATCTCTACTTAACCACAAAACTATGAGTCTAAAGTTTGAAAACATATTTCCAATCCAAGCTCATTAGCTTATATTGTCATATAGGTCTGAACTCTGAACTAACTGAATTCGCACCTATCTGATTATATAAACTAGCTTGGATTGAAAATATTGTTTTCAATTTTAGACTCATAGTTTTGTAGTTAAGTAGAGATAAAAGTTGGCTGCTGGAGGGTTGGATTAGATCCTCAAGATCTAGGTGCAGTGTTCTCAGATCCAAAGCTCCTCACTTATGAAAGCCATAAGCTAGAAACTAGTCTGGGGATATTGGATGAGTAGGCAGTAGATAGGGATTTTATGCACAAAGCTTGCATCCATTGATTACTCTGGCTTGCACTGAGTGGCACTACTGTATATAAGGATTTGCAAGTTTTAACAGCTTGATCAAGCATAAGAAATGGTGATCATGTGAGAATTATTTATCTAGTGATCTTTTTTTTTTTACCTTGAAATATTAATTTTATTAAAAAAGAATATTAAAAATTATCTTTTATCCTTGGAATAAGATTTTAAAAAAAATTTGATATTCACTATTTTTTGAATAATAGGTTCATCTCTTTTGGAGGTATGGCTAGAAAATAAGGAATTCATATTAAAAGAATTTTCATCTTTAACTTAAATCTACTTAGCAAGAACTTAGCTGGAGAGAATTTGGGGTGGGGTAGTGGAGATTTCAAACAAAATAAACAAAAGAATTTATTAATTAAATGAGCAAACCATTCATGCTAAGAATAAATAGCACTATACTTTTAGCAACAATCATTACTAAGCCTGCAAAAGTGCTATTCATTCATAACCTATGACTGGTTTGCTCCTCCTCTTTTTATATATACATTAAACTATGTTAATTTCATATTAAGTTCTGCTTGATTATTAAAAGAATGTTATTAAAACTTAGAACCTGTCTAAATCCTTCTTTAATTAATCATTAGTTTAATAATTATTATTACCTATGTTTTCATCTGGTTACTTTATTATTTTAGTCTGATTTTTGATAATAACTGTTAGTAAGGATATGCTATGAACATTAAAAGCTTAGAACAGAAAGGTCTATTTGGTTCATTCTATTCTTTATTTTTGCTAAACAGTGTTATTTATTTGTAGCCTAAGAATACTGGATTTACACCCTTAGTCACAAAAGAATTATAATTTATTTTTCCATTGTGTCATAGCATCGGTCGAAAGGTGAACCCGCAACAACCGTCTGCAACCAACTGCTTGCTTTTAAGGTGGCTGCGCTGACCTCTCGGCTAACAACACTTGACAAGAATTATAATTTAGTGTTATATTTAAAATAACAACAACTTGTTTTGGATCGCTCAATTAAAATGAAATTGTGAGTTTTAAATTACAGATGTTGAAATTAGCATCGATTCATTATATTGCATATAACTGGTTGAAAACTTTATGACATTATAAATTTATCTCAGTTTTTATTATGTGTGCTTAACATTTTAATTTTTTTTTTAGATTGTATCTTTGTTTGAGGTATGACCTCTAGATGGAATATTCGAGGGAAAAGTCAAGATTATTCAATGAGTTCTTTGACTGAATTTGCACCCTTAAGTTCTGATTCCAGGCCTCAAGGACCTGGATTTTCTTTTGTGAAATTTTTTAAGAAAAGCCGAGGTAAGATTTTAAAATAATGGATTACTTTATCTGTGGAATTCATCATAAGGGTTATTACCATTTATTGTTCTTTAAGATTATTATTTTTTTTTGTTTATAGCTATTTTTATTATACCTTGGCTGTGATTAGTCTTATCTTTGTGATTAATATTATATCAATATTTTTATTTGCTTGCTATCTTACAAAATTAATATTTAAATGCTAATTTGTACTAATTTTAAGTAAATTCATTAAACAGGAAGATTACATTGCTTGTAATGAAAATTATCTTTATTACTTTGATCCAAGGCTTTATTTTAAAAAAAATCATAATTTTTTCTCTGAATGTCCTGCCACTTTAGGGCTTGTGTTTCAATGAGAAAATTCTGAACAGTTGATTTGGACAAGGTAAAACAATTTCTTAACAATCTATATCACCTGATGTCATACTTAATAATTTCTTATTTATAAAATTAATACTGTATCAAAAGGAATTATGCCTATATTTCTGAAAAAGGTTTTTAATAAATGTGTTTTGCTAATTATTATTTATGGATCTGAGACTTGGACATTTAGCCGAAGATCAATACAGATACTTCAGACTACTCAGCAAAATAATGGAGAGATATATGTTAGATGTAACAAAAACAGATTGAAAATGAGACGTAAGTAAGAGGAAAAACAGGTATCACTGATATTGTTGAAAGAATTAAGAGATTGAAGTGAAACTGGGCTAGAAATATTACTAAAAGAGATGATAATAGAGGGCCAGTTGAAGTTTTAAATTGGATCCCCACAGATTGTAAAAGACCTAGAAAGAGATCACATGTGAGATGAATGGATGAAATAAAGATTTGTTGGCATATTATGGAGAAGAGTGGCTAGGGATCAAAGAAATTTGATTCAAGTTGAAAAATTTTTATACTGCTGTGAATCAATAATGATCGAAAAATATGATAATACAATAATTCAGAAGGAAAGAATCATGCTGCATATTGAAAGAATTGATGTGGACGTTTCAATTTATGACAAGAATTGGAATATTAGTTTGATATTTTAACATCTGATTAACAATGCTTACATTGAATTCAGATAATAATGTCTTAGCCACTGACAAAGTTGAAAGACACTTTCCAAAAATTTACTAAATGCTTTGAAAACTATTAACCTAGATGAGTTTTCAAACTAAATTATTTGAAATTTGGGTGGCAGCTTTTTATATAAATAATAAACCATTGAAACTTGAATTTAATTTGTCTTACTTAGTCACAATCCTTTATTGAACTTTCATCTAAATCTATGTTTAGCCAAATAGAAATTAAAACTGTCCTCATAAACCAACTAAGTAAATTATCATGCCTTATTTGGAATTGCTCAACTAAAACCCAACATTCTATATCCTAGTTTTAGCAGGATAGCTATCAAAAAACTTATTTTTTTTTCAGTAGTTAAATCAATGAGGTAATAGCTGACACTATAAATATTTACTCCTGCAAACATTAAATCCTCTTACTTCACTATCTCCAGAAAGTATCAATAGATTATCAATCCTTAAATTTATGCTATGCAAACTTTCTCCAACCTAATAGTCAGTCTAAGATCTAGAATTTTTTTCTCGAAAAAATAATTAGAGCCTATAATATTCTGATTTCTGCTAAGGAAACAAATAGATCAAAAGATAATCGTCATCCAATTTTGTCAGCAATTGTAACAAAAAAAAAAGGCAAACAAACAATGCTTTATATATTTTAAATATATTAGAACTGAAATACTAATGGATGCTGAGTGTATTTGCCTATGAATATGTCATATCTTTATATATATTGCTAGAAGAGATGATAATAGATGAACAGTTGAAACCTTAAACTGCATTTCAAGAGATTGTAAAGACCTAGAAAGAGACCACATGTGAGATGGATTGATAAAACAAGGAAGTGTGCAAGGGGTGATGTGGAGAAGAGAGGCTAGAAATTGGAGAAAATTGATTGAATTTGGAAAGACTTTCATTCTGCGATGGATCCATAATGGTTGAAAATGATGATATATATACACTAAAAGATTTTTTTAATTTTTTAAAAGTGATTTAGAAACCAGCATTAAACAACCACAGTAATAATCCAATAGAATAGTTTTCCCCTTAAAATAAGGAAATAAATATTTTTTATATTATTAGATGAAAAGCAAAGTTGTGTTCTCTAGCATATATAACCCTAGTGAAACATCCTGAAGAAAAAAAAAATTCATGCATTTGTTATGAAAGTCTTTTTTTTTTTCCTTATAAATGTTTTTTTAATTAAAAGATGAAATTAATCTCCCAGTTATTTATTATTTTTTTTTGCAGAAATTATAATAAATTAATTGTTAAAATGCAATATAGTGATCGTACCAATAGCTCAAACAAGCTCTTATTAAAAAGTGTGGTAAGATAAAATATTTAAAATCTCTATCCGGAATACTCTTATCCCCAGACCAATTGGTTTCGAGCTTATGCTCACCTCAATGAGGAGCTAGGATATTCAGACACTAGATCTAAAATATCAACTCAAAACCCAGCACTTATTTAATAAGTAACTATTGAGAAGAAACTCTGAAATTTTCAGACATAAAAATAACTTCAGCTATCTACCTCAAATAGCTATATGGGACTGAACCAAATTCAGACCTAACATATTAATAGCCCTAGCATCACCAAAGCCTTAAAGGTAAATTATAATAATTAGTAAAACAAGTCATTTATAGCTTTGGCGATCCTAGGGCTATAATATATGTTAGATCTGAATTTGGTTCAGTCCCATATACCTATTTGAGGTAGATAGCTGAAGTTAAAGACTGTTTTATGTCTGAAAATTTCAGAGTTTAAATAAGTGCTGGGTTTTGAATTGATATTTTAGATCTAGTGTATAAATATTTTAGCTTCTTACTAGAGATTTTAAATATTTTCTCTTACTGCACTTATTAATAAGAGCTTGTTTGAGCTATTGGTATGCCTCTATATTGCATTTTTGTGAATATAAGCTTTTTATAAAGCAATGTCACGCTAGATTATTAAATTAATTGTTATCATTTGTAAGCTATCGCAAATAAATTTATAATATATCTTGAGGATATCAATAATTTTCTTTTCTTTTTTAATGGATTCATGACAATTGTTTTAATTGTATATTATGTTTAAAAAAAATGGCTTCAAATTTTTTTTAAAAGGAGCTATTGTTTTAACAGAAAATAAATTTTTTTATTCCCTCAAGTTTTTATAGTTTTTTATTGCTGTAATAACTTACAAAATCCTGATAATTGTTAGTAAGTAATTACTGATACAATAATTATATGATACATTTTAATTGTTTGAAGTGATAGTTTGATGAAATAAAAACACACAACTGAATTATAAAATTCCAGCAGTCCATTCAGTATATTCTTTATAACTTAGTGCAGTTATATTGTAAGTTATATTCTGTATAACATAGTGGTTCTTGAGATTCGTTGGATACATTTTCAGCTCACAAAAAAATTCACTTTGGTTATTTGAGTAGAATTATTATACTTTCCTTATCATTTCCAAATCTTGAATGATCTCTTGCGTAATAGACTATACGATTATACCATTACCATTAGTGTAATGGTCATTTTAACTTTAGAAAGAACAAAAAAAAGAAAAAGATCAAGGGTTATATTTACATTCTCATATATTATTACATGTAGAAAAAAATGCCTTGCATGACTTACTGCATGATAAAATAGCAGAGTCTGGAGTTACATCTCCCGCTTTGTTATTTCTGGTGCTCAAACTTCCTAGGAATTCCTGCGCAATAAGTCATTTGATTAAACAATTCAAAACAAAACAACACTCTCCATATAGTAGTGCCATCTTGTGCTAACAAGGCCACAAGCCAGAAACTAGTCTGGGGATATTGGATGAGTAGGCATTAGATAGGGATTTTATGCACAAGCCTTCTGGCATCCATTGATTGCTCTTGTTAGCACAAGATGGCACTACTATATGGAGAGTGTTGTTTTGTTTTGAATTGTTTAATAATAATTATTGTGCTAGTATGAGATAGTGATCATGTGATGTTTAGTGGTTTAAGTCATTTGATTATTAGCATTATTATTTCAAATGGTCACCATTTTTTTTAATGCTTACACAAGCTGTTAAAACAGTATCAGATCTTGCCATACAGTAGTGCCACCCAATGCAAGCCATAGTATTATAGATGTAAGAAAGTTTTGCATTTTAATCTTCTATCTCATGTCTACTAAACCAATATCTCCAGATTATTTTCTAGTTTGTAGCAGTCATCTAAGAACACTGCATCTAGATCTTTGGATCTAATGCAACCCTCAGCAGCCATAAAACTATGACTCTTAGGTGCAGTTCTCTCAGATCCAAATCTTCTTACTGATGAAGGCTAAAGCTAGAAACTTGTCTGGGAATATTGGACTAGTAGGCACTAGATAGGGATTTTGATGCACAAAGCTTCTAACATCCATCGATTACTAAGGCTTGCACTGGGTGGCGCTACTTTATGGAGAGGGTTATTATTGTTATTATAGGAAAAAATAAAAATTTAGAATTGTTGGGCTCCAATAATCAATCTCATTGTCGCAGGTAATGTACGGAGATTACTTTGGCACGAAAAGCTCATGATGTCTTAAATAATTCAATATAGAAAAAAGAAAATGAAGAAAGAATGATTTCAAAAATATAAAAAACTATTTCCATCTAAATATATTGATTCATATTTGTATCTGTATATTGATTCTAAAGTTACATCTTTTTTTTTTTTTTTGAAATGGAAATATGATAAAATACAAAAATAAAAATAAATCTTAAAAATATACTTCTTTTAATGTTTTTTTAAAAATTTATTATCATTACATTGCAATGTAAGCGGTATAAATTTGTGATTGTTAAGCTTGAATATATATATATATGTTTTTTTGTTTGATTTTTACATTTGTTAGGAATATTTTTTGATAGCTTTGTAGTTAACTTTTCCAAAGTAGTGATGAATATTACGTTGATCAAAATAACTGCTTTGTTATCAAAATGTCATCCTTGCATAGGAAAAACCAAAACATATTACTTATGAAAATCTTTGTCAGTATATATATATATATACGTATATTGAAGAACACTATCTTTTTCACATGAATTTGATCATGTGTACCAGTTGTATAAGATAGAGTGTATAGTTGTAGGAAGCTTGAAAGTCTGCAAGCCCGTTCTAATTACATTAAGTTTAGTATAAACAATATACTTATATTTGAATATTATATATACGTTTCTTCTTATTAAAGGGTAGTCATCTAATTCAGTGATTCCCAATACAGATACTTGTATTTCC
This sequence comes from Epiperipatus broadwayi, assembly GCA_028023455.1. Classification (NCBI taxonomy): domain Eukaryota; kingdom Metazoa; phylum Onychophora; class Udeonychophora; order Euonychophora; family Peripatidae; genus Epiperipatus; species Epiperipatus broadwayi. The sequence continues at coordinate 1,365,266 of JAQFVV010000052.1, forward strand.
AGGAGTACAAACCAAGAAATTTTAGAGATACATGAAAAAAGGCATATAAGTCAAAAGTTATTAAAACCAAGAAATTTTAGAGATACATGAAAAAAGGCATATAGTTATTAATTCTAATTATTGGCTACTAGTCAATTAACTTCGAATTTTAATATTAAACTTATTCTCTCTAGTATACTCTTTAATTAAATTTAAAGGTGATATATATATATCAAAAAATTTACAACTTACCGGGGCATTTAATTTAATATCCTTTCACCTATAAACAGATATTAAATTTATAATATTAATATTTATACTTCTGTAAGTAATCAGACCAAAAGAGTGATTTAGTTGAAAGCTGTGCTGTAGAGGCAATTTGCATATTTTTCAATGTTGTTCGATGACTGTTTATGGAATTAAGGGTAATTGTTATTATTGTTCATTTAAAAAAATGTCAGAAGTTGTGAAATTAACATTACAAGGTGTGGAGGATTAGATTTCCTTTGTTATCTATTCTTGAGAAATGTCTTGTTCCCATGCTTTATTTTGGAAAATGATGATGGATCCATTCGTCAACAAGGTATGTGCTTTGAATTGCCAATTTAGTGCACATGTACGGCAGCACTCTCATCAGGACTCGGCTTTTACTCTTTTCCACTTTACGATCATTCAGGAAGCGCCATACCAGTGCTACCGTATATATAGTTGAACATTTTACTCATTCCTGTGAATCTGTTCAATGACTGAGTTTTTCCAAAAGTTCTTTTTATAATCGTTTTAAATTAACCTTTCTGGCATGTATTTTCAAATATAGATTATTGGTCGAAAACTAGACGTGTAAAAAAGGTGAGACATAATTTTTATAATGTCCAATCACCAGAAATTTCCCACGACATGTGTAATAATTTAATGCAAGACAAGTAAAAAGATTAATACATGGAGAATTTATTTTTATATATAGGAAATCAGAAGTATCCTAAGCCGCAGGGTGTAGTATTTGAGGAATTACGATCAAATGGTTAGCTTGAAACATTTTATATTCTAGCAGTATTATGTGCCAGCTATATACAAAATATAAATGCAGTTATTTTTACAGCAACTAGAAAATCATCAGAGAAGGACATCATTCTTACTGTTAGGTGGTAAAGACAATAAATACCAACTGAGAACTCAATTTTTACTTATGTAAATAATGTTCAGTATATACTTGGAAAAGAGTATATGAGTAAATAAATAATTTTTTTTATTTTTTTATACAATATCTCAAATATTCAGAATCGGTCTAACAATGATGGAATATAGAATTAAAAACAGTAACTTCTTTGCTATTCAAGTTGAATAAAGTACAGATGTTGCTTGTTTTATCATTTCGATGTTATTGCGAAAAGTTTGAAAAACACTGAAGTTGAAGAAAATTTTTACTTTATCATCCTCTATCAGAAAAACTCAAGAGGTAAGAATATATTTTATGTTGCTGATTGTTATTTAAAAAAAAGGTAGTCTAGTTGTTGCAGGATATGCACTTGTGGAGGCAAGTTGATATTTACTCTAGTCTTCGCAATTATGAGCTTTCAATGTAATCTGAAAAATCAGAACCTAGAAGCTAAGCAATTCCCTTGTGAGATATAGATCGTTTTTGATAAAGCTGTTACAGTGGTTAAAGTAAAAATCCACAAACTCTAGGATTTTTAAACATTGTATGAAATGATGATGAATCTTTATTCTAACAATTTTTATTAGTCATTCGTTAGATTAGAGGTTATCCATTTAATGAATAATATTTCTGTAGTGTAATTGTCACTGTGCCATTCTCAAGCAAGATAGAGACTGGTTTCTATCTGCTTTTAACATCTTGTGGAGGGGTGTAATCATAAATGTATGCAAACACATGTGAAAAAGATGTGTGATCCAAGATACACATTTTGTGTTGAACCAGCACTCATCAGTTGGCCCAGATCACATTCTCTTACACAAATCTTTATCATTGTTCAGTATATATTGTACCCTCACTTCTCGATATATGATATAATTTAAAATATGACTAGCTCAATTAAATCATTATGCTTGGCTAAAAAATATATATAACTATCTTTAATATATTTTTATAATACTATATCTGATTAGATTTATTATAACTTATCCAAAATTAATATAGTTCAATATATGTACTAATTAAATAAGTATTTACTAAAATCATGAGACTATGAAGTGAAGTTACAATTGGTAATTGAATTTACATTGAGCCAATGTCTTTCCAAGACACTGTCTCAATGGCATAAGAATACTATTACCTCTTAATTATCTCATTACTAACTCTACAGCACTCTTATGACTTTTATAAAGGAACTATCTTTAACAATAATAGATAAATAAATCTCAATCTTTTGTTAAGGAAAATATAATTAAAAAATCTCAGGTTCTTCTAATTATCTAAAAGTAATAATAATTCGTGCAGATAGGAATGATAAGGGATTTAATATCAAACCTAAATACACCTAACTTATTCTAATAACAATAACTAACAATAATAATCTTTAGTGTATAGCTTAATCTTATCTATTTTATTGTACTATTAATCATTAAGAAAATAAGTAAATCATATACATGTCTTACATTTCCATATAGTATCTTAATTTTAAAATATACTAAAGTCTTATAATTTAACAATCTGTGGCAATAAATAATATTATACTCTTATATTGTGCATTATAATTACTTTGTGACCATTATAATAATATATGTTAATGTCAATCAATTTTTATAAATTATATTAAGAAAATATTGTGTTTCTTTCTAAAATAATAATAATAATAAATTCATATTGTGCAAATATTATGTTTATTCAAATTATCTGTTGTCAAATACTGTGGTGTAAAATAATGAATTCGACACACTTTTAAACAACTTAAACAAATTTATTTACATCAATTTTAACAAGTAACTTATTTACACTATTTACATTACAAATGGAACTAAAGAAAATAAACAAAAAATAAGAAAAATAATAATACAAGATTTTTACACTGTTACTATTTCCATAATCATAAATAGATAATTTATACATCTCTTAAAATGTTCTATCAATAACATTTAATTAAGTTTATGACTTTAAATTTTAATAAACATCATTTGTCATTAATTAATACAAGAAAAGGTTTTATGTGAAATATCATTCATGTAGCATATATGTAAATAAACAGACTTTAATAATTAAAATGCTACTTCATTTAAGTCTTACTGCTATTTATATTATAATGTACTAGTATGTATTACATTTACTATCAGTATTACTCAAATATTAATTAATGTATCAACTGATATAACTTTGTAATATAATAACAATTATTAATTATAACTATTTATTCCATTCTGATATAATGTCATACTACATGTCTTATCAAAATATGCAATACGTATATGTTCTTTTAAAATAATATTTAAAATTATTCAACAATTTCAAATTTTATAAAGTATTATATCAAATAAAATTCTATGATTCTTTTCTATTTAAACATTACTTTTCTTTACTTGTTATTCTTATTCCTTCCTAAAAAACTCCTATCTACAAAAGTCATTTTAACCTTATTTAACTTCAGAAAAATAGATGACCAATTTTAAAAAAAAATAATATTTATCCAAAATCTCTTATACCTCATCATTTATATACGATAAACCTTCAATCAAAATATAAATTTCTACATAAAATTAACTTAACTTATCTAATAAAATAAAAATAAAATATAGATTTTTGTACCTCTTACTAACTTAAAAAGAAAAAAAAAAAAATAACTTATACGAATATAATAAATCTAATTCCTAATATTGTAACAGAAACATTAAAATTTATTCACGAAAGAATCATATAATTATTTCTAGGTTCTCATATTATGTTGTACTAAATTTACATCATCAATTTAAAGTATGCATATTAAAATAAAACTGTTATTACTAATATTATGCGTGTATATTCTTTAAATATTTATCCATCCATTCAACAATCAAATAACATTTGGTTGATCTAAAGAAAACATAGCAAATACATCAAATTATTACTATTATATAATTTTTACCATAAATGAAACTTTAATGTACAGTCCGTCACACGATGTCCTCCAGGATTACAGTTTTACAAAATAATTTCACATTTACACTCAACAATTATTCTTTAAAATATTACGTGTTGTATAATTATAAAAATAAACTTTATGCAATGAAATGTTATATTAATATTTAGCTTTTTTTTTTAAAAATGTAAATGTACCTTTCCTATCTTTAATAAATCAATAATTAATTAAATATTTATGTTAGTTAATAAATAAAAACATATTACATAAAATCCAACGGTGTCTTCTTTCACCCATAATTGTTCTTTTTCCTAGGCACAAACTTTCACCAAACATTACTTCCTTTTCCGGTACATCACGTGTTTTTAAAAGTTTTTATGAAAAAAATGAAAACGTTCTTTTTTTTTAAAAATAAAATAAAAATAAGAGTCAGTTCCACCATAAGAAGAAAATAATAATTAAAATAGTTTATATGATCCGAATTCTTTTCTTTAAAGGAAAATTATTTTAAAGTTATTATTTTTAGTATTAGTCAATAGTTTATAAAGTTCTTATTTAATTATTTTAAATTGATTTGGATATCCACGTATATTTGATTTGCGCAATCCTTAATAAAATAATTTAGGTAAGATTAATTTTTTTAGATTTTTCTGTACGACCAGCGTTCAGACTTTTTAATATAATAATTTTTATTCATAGGTACTTCTCTGCCGATTAAACTTTCAATTTATTTGCCTTTTAAAATTATCAAAATTTAGTCTTTTAAACCATAAAGACTTAACAAGGCAAGTATTTATGTAATCATTATTATTTACCATCTTTACTAAGTTATATACTTAGATTTATAATTTACAAATACTTTCTTCATAAAGAAGTATTTCTCATTCTTTTAAATATCTGTTTTATAAAAACTAATTACAATCAGCTTTTAAATTTATATAAGGTCCAACATATTACTTTTATGCATCTAGTAACTCTCCTAGTTAATCCAGCGTTTGTTAAATTTTTAGTATAAAGTCTCCAATACATTTTATCCTTATTCGAAGTTTTCATGACTATTTGATAGTAAATTGAGCTTCAATAGAAACGATCAATAGGAAATTATAATTAAATTAACACTGCATATTTATCGGTAAAACTTTTATAAATTATTTTAAAACTACTCTCTTATAATTTTAAAACGATTATGACAGCGTCTATAATTACTTAGCTATTTCTAATAGCACACTTTACTTTAAAAATTACAATCACAATCCCCCTCCAAACAATTGAACCTTGGTTTTATACCCGAAGAAACTCCCCACTTGATTGGTAAATTAAACAATCAACTTGCTAGCTTATTTACATATTTTATCAACAATACAGAATTAAAAATAAATAATGACTTTTTTAATATTTATTATTTATTACATTATTAAATTCTTAAATTAATCTTTATCGTTTATTTAAATTCATTAAACATTTTTTTAAAAATATACTTTCTTATTTTATTTCACTTTTAACTTTTATAAGATTATTTTTATAAACAAACTAAGTCTATTTTTATTCGTTATGTTTTTTTTTAAACAGTATTTAAAAATCAGATTTAATGTTTCACATTAATTATCTTTATTTTCATCTCGTGATAGCCAATATAATACTTATAAATTTTTATAACAGAATTTTAAAATAGTTTTGCAACTTTACTAAAAAACTCACAAGCATGTGTGTATGTGTCTAACTAACATCTGTTTTACAACACAGCTACAAACGCTTGTAATAATCTAAAAATAAACTAACAATTTCATTTTTAAAAATAAATATTTTTAAAATAAATAATATATTATAACAACTTTTAAAATAATAATTCGATATTATTAAAATCAAATATTAATCTTCTATTATGTATTACTAATAATTAAAATATTTATATTCACTTATTAAATATTAATCTTTATCAACAGTAAATATATGCATTTAATTTTAACTTGTCTTTTAAAACTTTTAGCTTTAAACATTTATTTATTAATTTATTAATGCAGTATTGATTATGGCCAGTTTTCCCAACCATATACTATTATCATCCCCATTGAAACGTCTCTCTCAAACATCAGCACAATTTTCACATATCAAATATTCATAGATTACTTTAATTACATTTTTTTAAAAGATTGTTATAAATAAAATTAACATCATATAGCTAAATATATCTTAAATTTAAAATTTTTTTAATAGATTGATACAACAATTTATGGAGACCCATACAAAAGGGCACAATATATATATATAGATAGGGGATTTACTACAGTTTAATTAATGTGTCAAAACTACTGCCCTCACAACTTTGACACTAACCATTTGATGGAAGTATATCAACAATTTTTATTAATCATTCATTAGATTAGAGATTATCCATTTAATGAATAATATTTCCATAGTGTAATTTTCACTACAACCTCTTACACAATGTAGAGACTGGTTTCTATCCGCTTTTAACACTGAATAATGATAAAGATATGTGTAAGAAAATGTGATCTGGGCCAACTCATGGTTAAAGTTCTTACCTGATTGTTCAAACTTATATGTCTTATAGATTTTTTTTTTTTTGAAAGCTATTCTTTCCAAGTTGCATGACTATGATTGGTTTCAGGTTCTTCTTCAAATAAACCATCTAAATTTGGCACTTTTAGACAAAATTGAATTTATGATTCAGAAAGTAGGTTTCTGGAGATCATATACTGAAAAAAGCCAGTTTGAAGTATTTGAACTTTTACCCATTTTTTTATTATCTGATAACAATCTACAGCTCCTCAGGAAAAAAGTAAATAACTGAACATTCAAAAGGGCTAAAATCATTTTTTACAAAAAATATTTCTCAAAATTTGAAAAACAACTGGATTGCAAAACCCTTTGAATAAAAATACTTTGAGCTGTTCAGATTATCAGTGAAGCAAAAGAGTTGTTTGAACTTTCAACTAATATTAGTCAAAGTAAAATCCATATTAATTTTTGAACAGGCATCAGTAGATAATATGAACAGTTTTCTGATAAATCTTTTACATTTCTGTTGCCATTTACAAATATGGAGCTGGTAAAAAGGCTTTCTTTTTTACATTTATAAAAAAAATAAATGTAAATGGAATGCAGTTCAGATTTAAGATTATAGCCTAATTTCAAAAAACTATGCTTTAAAACAAGCTGAATGATTACACTTTCTTAATTCATCCATCTATCTCATATGTGGTCTCTTAAGTTTTTTCCAATCTTTTGGAAACAGTTTAAGATTTCAACTGTCACTATTATCATCTCTTCTAGCAATAAGTCAGTCTCTTAATTCTTTCAGTCATGTCAGTTTCACTTGTTTGTTCTCTCCCACATATATATATTTTGATCTCTTCTAGTTACTTCTAACATGCATTGTTCCATACTTCTTTGAGTGATCTGAAGTTTCTCTATTGCTCTTCTGTTACATGTCAAAGTTTCAGATCCATAAGTAAGAACTGGTAAAACACATAGACACACACATATATATTTGATTAAAAAATTTAAACATTTTATTTATTATTTTTCAAATATATCATAAGCATCTTCAAAATATAATGTAGAGAATGGCTGCTGAGAGCAAAGTCTCTGGATGATTTCTAATAAGAGGGATGGGATCTTTACCAGTTGTAGTCTAGCTAATAATTGAATTTTTCAAAGAACTGCAGTTAATTATCCAAGGGAAGTAAAATTTAAAACCATAGCAGAGAGTACTACTATTAAACTACTTATTACAGTAAAACTACTAGGTAATGCATCATTGGTGATTATCTATAGAATAACTCTTCTAAGATGAACATTTTCTGAACTATGAGCATCTTTTTTATTTGCTTTTTTATTCTTGTCCAAGTCATTATTGACAATAACCAGAATGTCACATGATCATTTCCTACGCTTACCCGAGCTGTTAAAACAGAGGCAAAATTTTTCATACATTAGATAGGTTCAGTGCTCTTGGATCCAAAACTTCTCAGTGATGACAACCACAAGCTAGAAACTAGTCTCAGGGTATTCGATGACTAGGCATTAGATGGGGTTTTATGTCCGAACCTTCTTGCATGCATTCTTTGATTATTTTGGTTTGCTCTGTGTGACCTTACTGTGTGGAGAATTTTGCCTCCGTTTTAATAACCAGGCTGATTACTACTTGATAAAGAATTAATCATACATACAGTTTTTTATCATTTCCAAATTTTTTTTATTAGTTTATTTTATAATACGAAGATTGAGACTTGTCATATAAAATTTTTCAGTATAATAAAGTGCCGATATTTGATATTGCTTTTAAATCGTTTTTATTAGCAAAATATTAGCGTTTAAAGAATTTGACATTTTGAAGTAGAATTAGTTTTTTTTTTACTGCTTGTGTAGAAGAGCGAATAAGTTTTCAAATGCTTCAGGTAGGAAGTATGCTGAGATTCGGACTTTTTAAAATAGATTCTAAGAAAAATTATGGGGGAAAAATGTAAACACACGTAATAAGTTCTTTTTGTTAAACCACTAGACATCACACGATCACCATTTCTTATGCTTGCTCATAACTGTACGGAGAGTTTTGCCTGTTTTAATAAGTTTTTTTTTGTGTTTACATGTCATAAATTGTTCAGATACCGTCTGTACACATATGTATGATAAAGTAAATAAAGTTTATTCGTAGATTTGTAAAGATTAGTGCATACGGTGCTTTGTATTTTTTTCCTTCCCGAAAAGTAAAACTGTCCAGAAAACTTTTGTTGTTAAAAGGAATTGAATATTAGTTATGCTAATTAAGCTTATCTAATAAAAAGACGAACTGAGAGCGCATCAGAGGGCTAGTGACATGTAAATTGAAAGCGATCATGTAACTAGCAAGCAATAGAGAGCTGTTAAGTTAACGATAATGCACTTCTCGAAAAGGAATGACATGCTAAAGTTAAAGCAGCATACGTAATTGTGTTAATGGCGAATAACTAAGAGTTTAAGGATATTCATGAATAGACTTTAAAATATAAGAATTAAAGCAACTCTCAATTAATGAATTGTATATATGCTCACAGTGTGTGAAAATAAAGTATTTCCCCGCATCCACACTTATTCTAATGTTTGTCCCAAAGTTGAGAGATAATTCTTGTTGTTATATTATTATTTATTGTTATTGAACTTATTCATTTAATAAAAGTCTTCAACATAGAGAAATAAACTTAATGAGTTAAATAAAGTTTTTGTATGACTTAATTTATTATTGTCGCTGACATGGCTAGGATTAGATATTCCGTCGTGTACACAACAGTTATATAAAAATAAAAATAAAAACAACCTGAACAATGATGAAGATTTGTCATATATTAAAAAACATTAAATTTTAATTGTCATTCAATAAATTTCAAGCACAAAATAATAGAATTCTATATTATTGGTTAATATGTTGTATATATGTAATATGTATTTGTGTATGTTAAGAATAATAAGAACGAGATCTAAAATGAAATACATGGGTGAAAAAAAACCCGACAGATATCATTTCAATTTGAAAAGAATTAAGAAACTGGACTGGAGCTGGGCTGGACATATTGCTAGAAAAGATGATAATAAATGGTCAGTTGATGTCTTAAACTGGATCCCAAGCTATTGTGAAAGTTATAGAAAGAGACATTTGAGATAAATGAATGATATAAGGAAGATTGCTGATGTATTGTGAAGAAGAGAGACCCAGAATCGGGAAAATTGGTTTGAACTTGGAGAGATTTTCATCCTCTAGTAGATCGATAATCATTGAAAATGATCATGATGATGATCTGTGTAATTATATGTATATAGTTGGATTTGCGGCAATTATCAGATAAGCTTGCTTAGAGCTATTAGCACGCTTGTTATATTACATTTGTAAATACAAGCTAATTAAGTCATATGATATATGACTTGGTTTCCTTACTATTATAATTTAGGCTATTAATATATAGTATATCTGAATTTTATCCATATGGCTATTTAAGTTAGATAGCTGGATTTGAAGGCATACAGATATCTAAAAATTTCTGATTTTTTACTTAATAGTTAAGTATTCAATAAATGCTGGGTTTGAGTTTGTATTTTGATCTAGTGTGTGAGGGTCCTAGTGCTTCACTGATGAGAGCCATTTGCTCAAAACCGGTTTGGGAATGGGGATAATTCTAAATACAGATTTTAAATGCTTTCTCTTGTGACATTTATCGAAAAAGCTTATTTAGAGCTATTAGTATGCTCATAATATTGTATAGCAGTATATAAACACTAAACTATCATCTATAAACAAATTTCACAACAACCTATGTTTAAATTATCTAGCTGATAAAGTTACAAGGACACTATATACAAAGATAAAAAAAAAGAATCTACTTTTCATTTATAAAGGAACTCATTGAATTTTTATGATCATCAGATTTTATTATTTTAGCATATGCCCTTGATTACAAATATCAACAAATACTTTAATATATATACACAGTTTAAGATAAAATTATATTAAAAAACATATTTAGATATATTTAAGCTATGCATATTTTAATATTTACATTTACAAACTGATATTTCATTAATATTATGAGGTTAAAAAATAAAAATGATTGTCTTTACTCTCTAAATGTTCATTCACAATTTCAGAATGATTTATGTTATATTTAAGTCAGGATAATATATAATTTACATTTTATTTCCACCAATGTCAATAAATGAAAGCTTACAACCACTGAAAGCTTAAAGAATAGGTGTCTATTTTTTATGGTTTATGGACATATGAGTGTTATTTATAGATAGCTTTTACACTTAGACTAAACTCTCCATACATTAGCTTCAGCAGTGTAAACCAGAGTAATCAATGGATGCAAGACGATTAGTACATAAAATCCCTATCTAATGCCTACTCATCCAATATCTCCAGACTAGTTTCCAGCTTGTGGCTTTCATCAGTGAGGAGCTTTGGATCTGAGAGCACTGCACCTAGATCTTAGGATCTAATGTAAACCTTCAGCAATCATCTTTTACCTCATTAGCTACTGTATGGAGAGTTTAGCTCTGCGTAAGCATAAGAAATGGTGATCATGTGATCTTTAGTGGTTTAAAACCAATCCTGCCCAATAAGGTTATGGTAACTGGTTATTAAAGAATCAAAGACACCAAAAAGTATGGATGCTAAACTGAGTTCAGATCTATATAACTATACAAGCTAATGAGTCTGAAAACATTGTGTTTCAGTTTGGACTCAAAGCTTTATAGTTAGCTACTAAAGTAAAAGTTGACTGCTGGAGGGTTGTATTAGAACTTAAGTTCTAGGTGCAGTGCTCTCAGATCCAAGGCTTTTCATTGATGAAAGCCACAAGCTGGAAACTAGTCTGGGGATATTGGATGAGTAGGCACTAGATAGGGATATTATGCACAAATCTTCTTGCATCCATTAGTTACTCTGGCTTGCATTAGTTGTGCTACAGTATGGAGCGTTTAGTTTTTGGAGGTGCTGTTATTTCAGCTTAAATTTCATATTCATTAAGATTTACAAATGTTTCATTAATGTTATGAGGTTTTTAAAAAATAAGATGCCATCTGTACTCCCAAAATATTCAATCATAATTTCAAAATGATTTATGCTGTATTTAAATCAGTCTAATATATTACTACCACTTTTTATTTCCAGCAATATCAATAAACAAAAGCTTAATTAATTGGTGATCCATTCTATTCCTTATTGTTATTGATGTGAGTTATTTATATATAGTTTCCGAAGGTGTTGCTTCTGTTTAAATTTTATGTATACACCTGTAATTTAATAAGCGTAATTGAAGCAAATACATCTTTCATTTAAATATTTTTTTTTTAAAATCAGAAAGGAGGATAAGAAAACCATCTCTGAATCAAAAGTGATATGCAGTGGTTTTTAAAATATATTTCAATGAAGGGGGGGGGGGAGAGGATTGTGAACTAATCAGTAAATTTTTATTTATTTTTGGTTATGTAATAATAAATATAGAAAATTTATTTATATTCAATATAGGTATGTTAAAATTAATTGTTGTTAATTGTAATCCAGCAGAATAATCAATGCTCCAGATTTATAATGATAGGGTAAAAAAAATGGAGTTAATGTTACTTCACTAATGTTTTGCATAATAATTGTTAATAACTGAACACAGGCTTATTATATACCTGTGTCTATACATATAATATATAGGATATATGAGCACAGACTGTCACACCACCCACCACTTTCCACTCTATCTCATAACACTGATACACTTGAACACATATATGCCAAAAAGTCACCAATATATGTATTTCATGTTAAACCAGCAATCATCAGTTGGTCCAGATTACGATCTCCACACATATATGCTATAAGTGCTCAGATATATATTAAGATAGCCAATCTTCATACTTTAATGGGCAGGCTTCAATCTATTCCACACTCCAACTCTTCAACCGTCCATCCAAATGAAAATCTGATGATGGAATGCTCAAAGGCCACCCTTTGAATGCCTTTGAGCATTCCATCATCACATTTTCAATCGCATGGATGGTTGAAGAGTTGGAATAGATTGAAGCCTGTCCATTAAAGTAGGACGATTGGCTATTCTTAATATATATCCGAGCACTTATAGCATGTATGTGTGGAGATGGTAATCTGGACCAACTGATGATTGCTGGTTTAGCATGAAATATGTATATTGGTGATTATTTATCTTTTCGATATATATGTGTTCAAGTGTATCAGTGTTATGAAGTAGAGTGGAGAGTGGCGGGTGGTGTGAAAGTGTGCTCATATACCCTATATATTACATATATAGACAGATGTATATAATAAGCCTGTGTTTCAGTTATTACATAGTAGAGATGTCTGCCCATCCCTTGTATATGTATTAAATGGATTATGTCCTATGCATGAGGGGTCAGATTGACCTTAGATCAACATGGGTGTGACAAGAATCTCGGTCTCAGGGTGGCCTTTGAGCATTCCATCATCAGATTTTCATTTGGATGAACGGTTGAAGAGTTGGATGTGGAGTAGATTGAAGCCTTTCCATTAAAGTATGAAGATTGGCTATCTTAATATATATCTGAGCACTTATAGCATATATGTGTGGAGATGGTAATCTGGACCAACTGATGATTACTGGTTTAGCATGAAATACGTATATTGGTGATTATTTATCTTTTCGACATATATGTGTTCAAGTGTATCAGTGTTATGAGATAGAGTGGTGGGTGGTGTGAAAGTCTGTGCTCATATACCCTATATATTATAATAATTGTTAATTAAAGTTTATCTTTATGAGAACTATAGTAATAAAAAAAATCAAATGTTTTAGTTGCTTGAGAGGTTATGTGATGTTTGACAGTCGGAAGTAAGATATTAAGTTTAGATCAAAGAACATTTTGTTATTGAGTTTGTCCATGTACCACTGTCCTAATCTGGGTAGGACTATGACCTGTAATTATAAATTTCAACAAAAAAAATGAATAAATACATATAAATCATGAAATTGAAATAAAGCAGAACGTAAAGGAAAGATGGCTGCAATGTTTTGCAGTTTCGGTTCATATACTTGTATATTATCATATTATATATATTTAATCTGCAGTTAAAATCATATTTTTTAAATGCCTTTTTTACTTAAAACCATATCTAAACATTTAATTGATACTTAGAATCAATTGTAGTCCATTATTTAATTCTATATCAAACGCAAAAAATGTGTATTAAATAAAAAAATAATTAAACTTATAGAAAAAAATATGCATCTTAATGATTAGTGGGGAGGGGCAAAAATTAAATTGAGATGTTAAAGGTGAGGGGCAAGAATTGGCTGACTATCACTAATGATGATGCAAGCTATCACCCTATTATCCAATATCTTATCAACGTGCTTTCAAGCAGGCAACATGCACTCATGTGAATTGACAAATTTAAATATTTAACTACACATTTAACTTTTATTTATATATTTTAAAATTTACATTTAAGACTTCCTCTTTGGGTTTTTTTTTTTAATTAATGTTTATTTTTTATTTTTCAAATTCTGGGAATGTTAATTGATTATAGAATTTTATGTATACTGTTATTTTCTATTTTAAGTTTACACTTGTAACAAGGAAGCAAAACTTTAAATATGTATTAGTTTTCAAATTAACATAAATTATGTTAATTATGTAATGACTTTTGGATATATATATATATCGAAAATATGCATGAATAATTACATGTATCTATTATGTTCTCTGCTTAAAGGGAAGTTACAATTATCAGGCTAGAGAATTCTACAACTAAGTGATGGTAATACATAGTTCCACTCTCCTATTTATGAATATATTAAAAGCTTTGATATATCTAATGAAGGAGATTCCTTTCAAACAAATTTGTCATAGTTTACTATTTAGAATGCTCTCATTCATAAGATGTAACTTACTGTTCATTAACAAATTTTGTAATTAATTATATATGAGTAAATTAAAGAATGCATAAAGTTAGATGAAACTCATATAGTTATAGAATACATAATCATTTGCTATAATCTCAATCGCTCTACTTGTGTTTAAAAATCTAAGACTGAATCATACACTTTTTTTTTATCTAAGATGTGTTATTCAAATTTGAATTTTTAAACACAGATAGCACAGTTGAAACGGTAGCAGTTGGTTGTATATTTGAACAGAGGAAAATATGTTTGCCGCAAATCTATTGATGAACCCCAATATTCAGAAAACCAGTCTAGAAGTTTGACTGTGGTGTAACCATCTGTTATCTCTTGGCTAACTCAAGATTGCAATAGATAATTCTGGAAGAGAATAGTTCATTCTATATAATATAATGCAGATATTGTAGTTCATTTTGAATTTCAGTTTGTAATAGATATATTTGCTAAATATCGAACGTAAGGTATCTTTAATGCCACATATCTATATATAGTATTTACATTATATATCAAATGCATTGACCGGGAAGCGAACCCGGGCCAGCTGCTTGGAAGGCAGCTATGCTAACCACTAGGCCACCAACACTTGACTATATAGTATTTATATTATTGACAAATATTTATATACTTTTTATCAATATATGGATATAACATTATATATATCCTACACTTTAATTTGATATTATCAAGTATCATGATCATTACTTATTTGTCTAAAGACAGATTTCACATTCCAAATCAAACTATTTTTAATTTTTCAATCTCTTTTTTAATTCCAAATTACTATTTTCTTCTTAAGATCATTAATCAACTTTTTTTCCTGCCTCTTTTTTTTTTATTTACGTTATGTATTATTTAAATGGTATAATTTTTTAACTTTGATGTTAATTGTTTTTACTAATAATTAAATTGATTATATAAGAGCAATTATTTTTGAATGGAGCTGAATTTGGGATTTCCCAAAAATTTATTTAAAAGCCTAAATTTTAGAAGAATTTAAACAAATTATTTAAGCTTATGAGTAATTTCTGACTACCAAAATTCAAAACAGTAGCTGATATACCACTGAATCTAAGACGTATTTACTAAAAGAAAAGTCACAAGCTACTTTATATAATAATAATTCACTCATCTCTCTAGTTTACACAATATATGATAAAACAAGTACACTGTCTACCCTAATGCCATTTATAGCAAGCTTGAATAATCAGTATTTACTGGATGTTAATACATTAAAATTTCCATCTGACTTGTTTCTGGACTTTGTCCTTTATCAGTAAGGCTTGGGATTCAAAGCTGGAAATAATGCAGTTATGCTTTTAACAATTGTACTTTTTACTACTTAGCTAACATTGTGAAATTCAAAACAACTTAATATGTGAAAGGTGAGTGATTTGTTGTTGTTATTAACATTTCTAGCGGGGGGGGGGGGCAAGGAGAACATTAAAGAAATAAGGATACTAAATTATGTAATTTTTGACCTGGAGTCAGATATATACATCTGTTCTGGCTTTAGGATGTATTGAATTTCAGAATTTTTCCTTGGAATTAATAAAATGGAATTAAAGGTAGTTATTAGACGTATGGCTTTCAGTTTTGTATTCCAAGCTTGATTGAAATGAAAAAGACAAAAGCCGGAAATCAGTCTGAGAATGGAGATGTAAATGTACCAAACATCTGGTAACATCGAACAGAAGAATAGAGCTGCTCTTGACTTATCATTTCAAGTCATGTATATCATAAAGCTATGAAAAAGTATGAGAACTGTAGCTAACAAAACTTAAGATAAAGGAAGGGGGTGTGGGGAGATGACAGAAAAAAAGGCATTTTTTTAAAAACGTTTTGCAAAAGTAAATCAATAATGGGGAAGAAACAGCGATAATATAATCCCAACTTTGATAAAACAATAGTAACTTCCTACTCTATTGCTCTCTACACCAAACTTGAGTAATCAACAATTACCAGATGGTTGGGCATTTAAATCTCTATTTCCAGATCAGTTTCTGGCTTTTACCTTAATCAGTGAGGCCTGTATTCAAAGCTAGAAATAATGCAGGTTGCATCTAGTACAATCTTTAATTCCATTTTACTATTCAAACTAAAATCCCAAAATTCTTAACACCCTAAGGTTTTGAATGTAAAGCCAATATTATCAAATGTTTATATAGATCTAGCCTTGGAATAATAAATGATATGTTTTATGTTAATAATAACAAATATCTTGATTCTTTATCTTACACAATACATGATAAACAAAAGCTATTTTGCCATAAATAATAGCCAAGGTAATCAGTGATTATTAGATGAAAATGCATTTTAAACTATTTCAGACCAATTTTTTGGGTTTTACCTTTATTAATGAGACTTGGGATTCAAAGCTGGAAGTTAAAGAGATGAGATTTCTGAAATACAATATGTAATTACTAATTCAGGGTCAGTTCTGTATAAGTGTTTTAACAGATTGGCTTTGATTAAAAACTTTGGATGCTTTGAATTTTAGGCTGTTCATTTGACTAGTAAAATGGAGTTAAAGGTGATTTCTAGATTACTTATTAGTTTGATAAATTACAAATTTAGCAACTTGTTATAAGATAAATTACAAATTTAGCAACTTGTTATAATTACTAATCCCAAAATTACAACTGACTGCTTTATCTAAAAACTAAAAAGAATGTTGTCATTAGGAAGAGAAAAATTGTTTATACAAATATTTTTTATTCATTTTAAGAAAGTTTTAAAAATATTTTGAAGCTTTGTAAAACATACTTTTAGACGTTGATAAATTGAAGTTTAAATTTGTAATTTAAAAATTACAGTCAATTATTGCTTAATAGTCTTATTACACTAAGAACCTCATTACATAATGAATGGCAATTCCACCTGCAATTCTCAAGACCAATCCTGGGTCAAATGAAGCTAATTTATTTAGGCATAAGCAAGTTTAAAATATTTTTAAAGCTGACCTAATTAACCAATCATTCAGTTATTGTTTAGTAAAAGGTTTTCTTGCTACTGTTAGGTATAAAAGTTTTCAATTAATCTGGTTCAGTCGTATGCATCCTTGTACTAACTAGAAAGAAAAAAATGTAAAAAAAAACTTTTTTTAAAATAATGCTTTTATGTAAATGGCCGATTAAAAATTTATAAAATAACAGTAATCAACAAAGTAGTCCGCTTCTTGAGTCATTTTCTGTTCTTGGAAAATATCAGAGATCTTAAAAATCTAGACTTATAAAATAATTGGAAAATGCAGGAATATTGTCATTTCATAAAAGCATTTGAGACTCAAATCATAAAAATCATAAAGTCCTCAAATGCTTTTATGAAATGACAATATTCTTCCAATTTCTAATTGCTTTATAACAAGTCTAGATTTTTAAGATCTCTGTTATTTTTACAAGAACGGCAAATAACCCAAGAGGCAGATTACTTTGTTATTTTGTACCTTTAGTCAGCTATTTACATAAAAGCATTATTTTTGCAAAAAATGCACAAGAACCTAACATTAAAAATATGATGTAAAGTACTGCATGTATAGGATTCTCTATAATGTGAGATAAATTTTCTAGTGGACTCAAGTAATAATCATCCAATAGGGTAAGATCTAGCAGGACTGCCATCTTCAACATCTGCCCAAACTCCTAATAAGCTCACTAAAATATTTCCACGGAATTTCACAGATAACATATGAGGAATAACAGTGATTAGATACAAGAGCAATTTGAAGAATTATAGGGATATTTGAAATGTAGAATAACTTAATCGGATAGGAACTATACTGTCCTCTATATCATGCTGGTTTGATCGGTTAATTCACAAACCCTGAAAATATATTACAATAGTAATACAGTGGCTAACAAATTCATTAAATTAGGAAGATTCTGATGATAAAAAGCTTCTCTTAAACTGCGCACTTTATCTTGTCTGGTGGCCAGTAAGTGAAAATTCTATACATCCAAATTCCATATCTCTATCAATATTAACAGTTTAGGAAACTAAAAGCTTTCCAGATTTGTGACTATAAATAGTGAAATACCTGATCCTAGACCATAAACTTTCTGAAGTAATTCATCTAATAAAAGCACAATCAAATTTGCTACAAAAAGCTGAATAATAATGAGATGTACTCCAACTTCTATATCTATCATACCATTTATATCTTCTTAGACACTTTATCAATACTTTTATTTGTATTACACTAACAGTTTCGACTGTCCTGCAGTCATCATCAGAGTTCTGTTAGTGTAATACAAATAATATAAATAAAAGTATTGATAAAGTGTTTAAGAAGGTGTAAATGGATCACCATACATTTCAGTTATGATCTATACAATAGCTTGTCTAGCTGCAATGACCATACCAAATAATTTTTGGGCACCATTAAATAAAGCTCTATCTTTTGGAATATCACCAACCTCAATAATTTTGGCTCCAGCAAGAAGTTGCATAATAAGACCTGATGTGACAATAGGTGAAATTCCTAATTCAATGTTCCTCTATTTGATGCTAAAATTACTCTCATTCAGTAAAATGGATCAGCTGAATCTGAAGACATGATCCCAAGAAGTGGAATCCGACAATATACTAAAAAAATAAAGAGAGAGAGATTGCAGTCTATAGAACTTTTTCTCTGAATTGAATCTTCCTTTATGATTTAGATATTTCTGGAAGTATGGAACAGAAAGGTTTGATAACTTCTAAAAATTTTATAGCTATAGTCGAAACTTTCGTAGAATTTTCAGTAAAACTAAAATTATAGTCTCATTTTTAAAATAATTAGTATACATTGTATAGGTATGTTTTTTTTTTTTTTAAAGTAAAGACCCCACAAACATGGAAGGTTTCCATGTTTGTAGAGTCTTTACTTAAAAAAAAAAAAAAAATGATATCTATATACTGCATACTAATTATTTTAAAAGTGAGACTATAATTTTAGTTTTACTGAAAAATCTACAAAAGTTTTGACTATAGCCATAAAACTTTTAGAAGTTATCAAACCTTTCTGTTCCATACTTCCAGAAATATCTAAACCATAAAGGAAGATTCAATTCAGAGAAAAAGTTCTATAGACTGCAATCACTCTATTTTTTTTAGTATGTTGTCAGATTCCACTATTTGGGATCATGTCTTCAGATTCAGCTGATCCATTTTACTGGATGAGAGTAATTTTAGCCTCAAATAAAGGAACACTAATGGAATTAGGAATTTCACCTATTCTCACATCAGGTCTTATTAAGAAACTTCTTGCTGGAGCCAAAATTATTGAGGTTGGTGATTCTCCGAAAGATAGAGCTTTATTTAATGATGCCCAAAAATTAATTGGTATGATCATTATAGTTGGACAAACTATTGTATATATCATAACTGGAATGTATTGTGATCCTACAGATATAGGAGCTGGAGTATGTCTTCTATTATTATTCAGCTTTTTGTAGCATGTTTGATTATGCTTTTATTAAACTAATTACTTCAGAAGGGTTATGGTCTAGGATCGGGTATTTCATTATTTATAGCCACAAATATTTGTGAAACAATTGCTAGAAAGCTTTTGGTTCAGCAACTGTTAACACTGGTAGAAGTATTTAATTTGAAGGTGCTATAATTGCTTTGTTCAATTTATTGGCTACCCAACAAGATAAAGTGTGCGGTTTAAGAGAAGCTTTTTATCGTCAGAATCTTCTCAATTTAATGAATTTTTTGACCATGTATTAGCGTTCGCTATTGTAATATATTTTCAGAGTTTCAGAGTTGATTTACTGATCAAATCAGCATGATATAGGGGACAGTATATTTCCTATCCGATTATGTTATTCTACTCTTCAAATATTTCTATAATTCTTCAAAGTGCTCTCGTATCTAATCTCTGTTATTTCTCAGTCATTAGCTGTGAAATTTCAATGGAAATATTTTAATGAGTTTATTAGGAGTTTGGGCAGATGTTGGAGATGGTAATCCCGCTAGCTCTTATCCTATTGGAAGATTGTTATTACTTGATTCCACCAGAAAATTTCTCATATCATAGAGGATTCTACATATGCAGTAATTTATATAAAAGCATTATTTAAAAAAGTTTTTTTTATATTGTATCCTATTTGTGGTACAATCGGCATTGGTAATTTAGAAGTAAAATTATTAAATTCATTAAAAGAGAGAATAGTATTTTGTTTTAAGTATGATCTGATTTATCTTAAACAACATAAGTTATATATATATTTTTTCATGTGTCATAGCATCGGCCGGGAAGCGAACCCGAGACAACTGCTTGTAAGGCAGCTGTGCTGACCTCTCGACCACCAGTGCTTGACATATTTTTTTTTAGTTAAAGAAATAGAATAACTAAAAGTTACTTTTGATTCTTACTGAGATAAGAAAATAAATTCTTATCGCAAAGCATTTAGAAATACTTAAAGTTAAAATCGCAGCATTCTTTTGCCATCATCAAATATGGTTACCAAAGGGGAAAAGGATGACTTTGTGAACAAAATTGCTTTTAATTTGTCAAAGTTAAAAGGTATCAACAGGATGTGCGTGGCTGACCAAAATCAGGGAGGGAGAATAAAAAAAGCAAATACATTGTGCATCTTGAGGCTTAGATCAGTTTACTATAAAATTGATTTTCTACAAGGTCATAAAAATTGCACCAAACTACTCTGACTAGCGTATTGAATCATGGTAATATGTGTGAGTAGAGAAAGTTCATTTGCCAACGTTTCTTTCATCCTGAAGTCTTAGAATCCTGAGGGTGAAGCCATCACCTACCTAAATCTTTCAACCCTGGACTACCTACAAATCTGGAATGAGTGTATAACCGTTCCCTCCCAGGAGAACAAAAACCATGCATGGTAATCTACACACCATTATAATTGAACAATTCAACTTATCAGTAAGAGACTTTATTTCATAATTTAAGTGATCACTTTCTTGAACTATAAGGATAGCAAATGCTGTGTTGCTTCATACTATAAAAAAAAAGAATCTGAATCTTAGAAAACAGCAGTGTTTAATAGCTATTTGAATTTGTTTGTTTTTTAATACTGTTATTCTCTATTCAGTTTTTAAAATAATCATAATTATAAATTTAATAAATCATAGAAATATAACTTGCTTTGTTGTCTATTTAAGTTTGTTATTAATAGGATAAAATTATTTAAATCCAACAATTATTACTTTAGCAAATAAATTGCCAATGCCTTATTAAAAAGTACAATCCTCTGGGTGTTGCAAATAATTGTATAATAGTAACTAATAAAGATAGGGGAGTAAGCCAGTGGATTCTTGTATAGAATTCTGCGCCTTTCAAATAAATTAAAAGCTGGTTCTGTCCTCAACTATTCAAGTTTAGTTACCTTAAGTGGGGTTGTGCGACCAGGAAAAATAATTGCATTCGATAAAATTATCTGACATATTCTAATGAGGGAGTTATCAAAGTGAATGTAATTTGGTCACCGAATATGAAGAACATAAATCGTATAATCTCTAAGATATCGATGGACAGTACAATATTTTTTTTAAACTTTTTAGTTATATGTATATATTGTTTTTAAAAATGGTTAAAACTATAAAAAAATCTGACAAAAATTATAATTAAATAATAAGACATGGAAATAAAAAATACACCATCTAATAAACATTCTAAATTTAAATATCATGTGCCCATCTATATAAAAATATTTACATATTGGTTTTTTTTAGTACATTTATTTTTTTTCCAAGATATTTATGAAATATTAATTATTTCAGAAGAATAATTCAGATTTTAGAAGAAAATGTTTACTTTTAATTAATTGAGTACGAGTTAGATTAAAATATTAACAAAATTTTACTCTACAAATGTAATATTTTCATTGGCTCACTTCCTAAAGATTTTTCCTGGAAAATCTTAAGTATATGGATTTGAATTCTAAACTTTTTTTTAAAAAACATAGACATCCAGACAGAAACACAGACAGGGCAGGTTAATATAAAAGCATTCAATATGTTTATGGCACATTCTTCATCAAATGCAGGTATCATGTTTATGGGCTTTGATCCCATGATATATTTTTAAATCTTATATATATTATTTAGTAAAAGCATTCTAATTTAAGTATCAATTAAATAATTGCCATATTAATTTTAAGCATATTTCATTATCGTTAAATATGATCTTGAGGGAAACTTTCAAACTCTAAAGAAGATCAGCGATAATTTGAACTGTATTGAATAAATATAATTCAGGACTTAAAATTACATTCTCATAAATATTTGCTGTCAGTAAAAGATATGATCTCTCATTTGTAAATATTTCAATTATAAAATAGCAAATTCATTAAATTAAAAAACTTTTCATAATTATTAATATGAATTTGTCCAATTTTTCTGAAGTAATTTTTTCTCTCTACTTTAGTGACATCTATTGACCATTTGAGTTATCAGTTGGTTGATAGATGATAGTATAATTTAATACCTTTCTTCAGACTGGTTTGTGGTTTTTGACTTTATCGATGAGAACTTAGGAATTTAAAGCTAGAACCAATGCAAATTGTATGCCTGGCAAATTATATATTAAGCTTTATGAATCAAATGTTTTGAGTTGGTATTAACATTCCTAGCCAAGAAAAGAATTGAGTCTAATTAAAATATATAGTTACTGACCTGGTATCAGTTTAATTTAACTACATACGCAGATTGGCTTGAATTTAAAATCTATTCCCTAGAATTTTTTTTAATTTCAAGCTAAGACGTTAATAATAATAATGGAGTTTAAAGTGACTTCCAAATGCATATTTGCAATTGTTTAAGTTTTGAATGCAAAGTTCTCATTGATAATAACAAAACCATGAAGATGTGGATTAAATTGTACCACCATCTGGTAATCATAGAGTAGAGAAAAGAGCCTTGTTAATTTAGAAAGCTTTGAGAGTTGAATGATGTATTGGTAATCTTAATTTCTATATATGTAGTTTTGAATTGGGATTATTTCATTTGTAAATCATTATCATCATCAAACATTATCAATGCACTGCAAGATGAAGGTCTCTCCAAGTTCAGTCCTCTGATCTCTAACTTCTCTTCTCCACATCACCGTTGCACACTTACTTATTTCATCCATCCATCTCACATGTGGTCTCTTTCTGGGTCTTTTACAATCTTTTGGAATCCTGTTTAAGATTTCAATTGTCCATCTATTACCATCTCTTCTAGCAATATGTCCAGCCCAACTAAATATATTAAAGATAATTTATTATTAAATTTTAAATATTATTCATCTTTCATATATTCAAGCACAATCAAGAAAACATTTATATAACAAATGCGAAGTTCTAAGGCAGTATGTAATTTGATTATGCTGAACGTTTCTTATATATGTAATTAGAGGGATTTGAACTCAGAATTTTTCAATCTATTCATTCTCCACTCTACCTCAAGTCAACTGACACACTTGCAAGAAATATATATTGGGGATCATGTATCTTTTTCACATGTACGTGATCATGTATGACAGTTGCTTGAGATTGAGTGGAAGATGAATAGATTGAAAAATCCTGAGTTCAAGTCTCTTTTTATAACAAATATGTAGGTTGTTGGAACTTCATCTTGTATATTTTTCAATTGTTATAATTTTTACCACATGCTGTTATCTTCAAACTTTGGACAATTTTTTTAAAACGATAAATAATATTTTCATTTTTTTTTAGAAGTCATTTATGATTTTTCCACAATAATTCATAAAGCATAAGTCCCGTTTTGATTTTGACTTACGTTATTATAACTTTAAATTGAACTTTCAGCTCTGAAAAACTTTTTGAAAAAAACTTTTATCACGATTTCCTTTGTAACTTAATTTAAGTCTGATTAACTCTTTACGTAAATATATTTAATATTCCTCTATTGTGTAATTTAACGAATCAATTTTAATTTATTATCAACATTATTAAATCAAATCTCTGAAGGAAACAACTATCTGGATTATATTAAAAATAAGGGGGAGGGGGTAGAGAGGGGCGTTCAAGCAATCTATGAAATGGAGTGTCATTTAATTAAAATGGTTATAGGTAATTTTCGTCTGGAAAATTTTTCAAAGTGTATTATTTCACATTGGTTAGATTTGAGCGAAAAGGGGAAGTAGGTATATGTTTATCACGTGATGCGTTAGTTCATCGTGATCTTTCTATTATTAATAATTTAATTTCAAAAACTTTTAAATCAAATATTTTTCGCGTTATTCTCAAAGTTTTATATCGGTTGCAAAGGTAAGAAAAAAAGATATGTAATTAAATTGTAGATTAGCTGGCAATATTACTAGGGAAAAACTTGTTAAACCTATATTATTTTCAATTTATTTGTTGATGTTTTTTGTATGTGTGCGCGCATTAATTGCTTGTTTTTATATTATATTAAGGAATATTGAAATCTTGTAGAAGTTTGTATATTTGCTATAAGTTTGTGCATTTTATAAACGGAGGAGGCGGGTGGGGGGCTAAGAGACCATAATTTCGATGGTCCATATATTCTTAAAAATTTCCAACAGTTTTAAAGCTAACATATTAACAGCATTTTGTAATTATAAATAACTTATGTTGTTCAAATTTAAATAAATAGATGAAGATTAAAAAATATTAGATCGGAAGTCGAACTCCGATAATGCTCTGTTACTTTTAAATATTATAAATCTCCGCGCATTCACATACACCCACTTTCACTGACCATGCTGTACAATTCAAAATTTGATTATAACATCGGGCACACAATAGACTGAAGCCCGGATTTATCATGGTCAGTGAAAGTTGGTATATTTATAGAAATGCACTCTAAACTTAAGTGATTCACTTAAGTTTTTTATACTCTCACTGACGCGTGAATGCACGGAGATTTATAATATTTAAAAGTAATAGCGTATTATCGGAGTTCGACTTCCGATCTCTTTCAAGATTTTCAGCGCTTTATAATAATAATAGATGAAGATAACTAAAAACTGTTCACTCAGTTTTTGCAACATTATTCAAAAGATGGTCAAAATATTTTCTCCTCCTACTAAACATATCATTGTTATTACATAAAGAGTATCATCATTCATGATAGGATTTTTCAGTTTGTTTTCAGTACTTTAACCCCAATATGTCAATCAATACGTCAGGCTCATATATTTTCAGTATCTCAAAAAAGATCTAACATGGCCATGACTACCTCCATTGTAGTTTTAATCTACTATTTATTTTTGAGTTGTTTTTTTGTCAGTTGATGAACTTTTGCCATGAATCTCTATATTGCTTGTGAAATTTCACATTCAGTATATTCTGCCAAGCATAAAATATATATTTTATTATATGAATCATTTTTTTAAACAACAGGAATCTTTTTAGTGAACCCCGGCAATTATCTTTTTAAGAGAATTTGCAATATGATAATCTTGAAAATCCTAATCAGTTAACATGATTAGTAGATGCTTTTACTTAAAGAATGCAGATGCTTGGATTATAACTAATTTTTAATGTAAATATTTGGTACTTTAGTATTATTTAACCGATGACGTTTTACACTTAGCGATTTTCCTTCCGGTAGACGTCGTCGGTGATAACATGACAACGTTGTCATGGCAACTAAGATACTGGCATGATTAATCCATGGGGGAGTCAATTTTTGGATTTTTTTAATCTAGAAGCTTACTAATTACGATTTTTTCAACAATCTGCAATGATTTTATAATGTGAACTTTTGTATTCTGAAGCTTTTAGTATTATATATAAAATGCGGTTGTTTTCAGTTCAGTTGCATCTCTGTTCTTTTATAGAGATTTTGCCTAAATAATATTTTCGTGTTAATCAATTCATATGTTGTGAATATAAGTGGAATATTTGAGTTAGCAGAGCCAATACCATTGTTTTCAATAATTATGGATTAATATTTACTTTTTCTGCCAATATATGAATTGAAATCTCCACATCACTCCAGCCAAATGCTTAAAATTAATCAATAGAATATCAGTAATCTGTTGTCAAGGAAACAGTCAAACAATAAATGGATAAGTAACAGTAATTGACTTAAGTAGATTGAAATTAAAACTATTTAGTTAAATAAATTTTTATTAAATAGATTTTGTTAGATAAATTAGTAAATAATCATTTTCACAACCTTTTAAACAAACTACTATAAGAAAAAGAGTTCTGACATTTAATAACACTATCAAACAAGAAATAAAACTTTGTTTTACTGAACTATCTGGATTTGTAATGAAGCTTAGGTTATGATAAAATGGGCATATAATAAATTTGATTATCATTAGCCTTTCGTAGCTGCATTTAGGAGTTCTAAAATTGAAGCCACCAAAATGAAACTTCACTGCAAATTCAATACCTTGCAATCATTTTTCATTCTTTAAAAAAAGCTTGTAACTATCGATGTCTGTGCAATTAAGCTTTTTCCTTGTGGGTGATGAGTTTCATTATTATTATTTTTTTATTCCTGACAGCTTAATCTATATATTTATATGTTGAAAAAAAATTAAAATATTATATTACTACCATTAATTCCTGCTATCCGTCACTATTTCTGATGTACAATCATTTCTACTGCTTTGATGAATAATCCATCAGGCACAGTGACCTAACCAGATTGCACAAGATAGCCCGTTTTTAGATTACCTTTTCAAAGTCTTTCCACTTTCATAGTAAACAAAAATGGATTTATAAATAGGGATGGCTAAACCTACTATTATTTGCTGAGTTAAAACTCTATCCCAAATCCAGTTCTAAAGCTTTCTGTATTGATTGTACTACTTTGTGCAACTTTCCAGCTAAGGGCTCCCAATCTTCCAAATGAAAAAAACATACTTAAAGTGAGAGGACTGAAATGAGATTGCGGAAACACATGATTCTGTTGTCACAATCAGTATTGAGAAATGGTGATCAAGTGCTTAGATAAAAAGATGGAGTAGCTTTATTGTTCAGGAGGTCGTAAGTTCAAGCACTGGTGGTGCCAGAACTAGAATTAATCCAAGGGCCTTACATTTCAGTCTGACTCTCTACCACTGTGCAAAACTATACAGGACAATGACTTAGAATGTTATAACGGAAAAGAGTAAAATCAAAGAACAATATCTAGACTGTAGCATGCCATCAGTCTTATTGTACATGGCAGCAAGGAATATTCTTGATAAGATATTACTAAATTATTGGTTGTTTACAGTACTGAAAGCCATTTCACCATCTGGCACACATGAACTTCACTAGTAACCTGAATCCGACACCAGGTATTGTAAATGGTGTATATCATTTAAATTTTATGGTGTTCAAGAATTTTATATTGGAACCATCAATGTAGAAAGCTTATTAATGGATTAACAATGCCTATTATATTGCTTTTATATAAAATTGCAGCTTCCACAAGAAATTATAGAATAATAAGAGAGCCTTAGCTATAAGAAAGAACTTAATCTTATAATAGGGTGAATTGAAAAATAATAGGCCAGAAATGTTTTCTAGGTTCAGTGTACTATTAGAATAAATGATTTAGAAGTATTTTTAAAAATAACAAGTGAAGATATGTATTTTCTATTTCACTTAAAAAAACTAAAAATGAAGGTTTGAGATAAGGTAAAAAAAAAAAAAAAAGATTAGATTTACCCGAGATATGACCATTTTGAGGTATTGCAATTGATATTAGCATTATACATTACTGAAGTACGATAGATTACAAATTTATAATCAAAAGATTTTCTGTCAGAATTATCTGATATATTAGAGAATTGATAGTGTTATTGCAAATACTGAAATTAAATTTCACTATCAACATTAGATTTTTAAATTTGTTCAATTTTTATTTATTCATATATATATATATTTGTTGTTTACATGTATGTAGTGCATGTGAACACAGCATGTATATATAAATATACACACACATACATGCAAATTCAAAAGTAGTTACTTTGTATGCATTTTTTTTTACAGAAAATTCTCGAGAAAATAGTCCTTCTCATTCGCAAGTTCATGCTACAATTCCAGAAGATAGTGTTAATAATATATTAGATAATGCTTCAGAAGAAATTTTATCCGTAATAGATAATGGTTTTGAGCAGCATGAGCCATCGCCACCTATTAGTGATCCTGCAGCGGAAGACAGTACCAAAATGAATGTCGGAAGAGAAGTACTATATCCTCGTACATTATCCAGTGTACTAAAGAGGATTAGTAACATTCTTGACCGAAGAAGTTTGGTAAGATATTTTGTTTTTTGAAATAGCTTCAATAAATTTTATTACTGTATAATCTTTTTTTCATATGTCAAATGCGTTGACCGGGAAGCGAATCCGGGCCAGCTGCTTGGAAGGCAGCTATGCTTACCACTAGGCCATCAACATATAATCTGTGCATTATAAATTTAGCATTTCTGTACATTTGAATACTTTTAAATATATAAAATTTAAATTCAAGTGTATCCTCTTTTGATATAATAAATTCTATATGAAATTATTAGAATCATTCTTTTGTATAAAACGTTCTTTTACTTGATTGAGTATTTTTAGTTTAGAATAAGACTGAGTTATTTAGTGACGTTTTTATGATTTCGCCTGTCTGATTAGTAGGATTTTAAATTTCTATTTTTGGTGTGTCTTTTAATTTTTTTTAGTTTAATACCATCTGTTAGTAGTACTTATTGAGCAAATTAAAAGAAAGAAAAGTGATATTATTGTTAAGCTAATGAATTTGTATACATTTTACTTGCTATTTTGAAATAAGAAACAACAGATCAAAGACAAAAATATTCTCTTGTTTATCATGGGATAATATAATGAATTATACGAAGTTTCCAATATTCTATAATTTGTTTTAAGATTGTTTTTATTTTATTTTATACTATAACTAGTAATTTTAAAACTTAACTGCTCTCTCAATTTTTATAGATTGAAATTAAATCGTATTCATTTTAATATTGGCATATGTTTGAGTGATAGTATTAAAGGTTTTGCTATTCTACCTGTATATCCATTGTATTTAAAGACTATATAGGTACCTGTTAATACACTTTATTCTGTTGCATGGGATTACTTCGTTTCCCACCCCACACATTTATGCAAACTATGTATCTTATTCTAGTGCTGCCATTTATTTTCATCTCTATTCAGTGTTGTTCTATCCCTATTCCCAGATTAGTTTCTAGTTAGAACTGGAGTTGAATAGATAGTTTATCCATGAAAAACATTATATAAATTGAGATTATATCATGTTATTGATGTTACATAATTTTGATAATGAAAATGTTATTGGGACTGTAACCTTTTGCCATCCAAAGACTTTTTGATTCATTATTATGAGTTACCTTTTCTTATGACTTTTATGTTCTAGTCTTTAGACCTTTAGGCACTGTTATTTCATTTCCTTTTTAAGATCACTTCCTCATTTTTTCTACTTATAATTCATGGTTTTTTCATGCATGTCATAAAAAAAATTATATTTCTAAGTATATGCCCTAATCATTTTTACATGTTCTTTTCATTAGATTTAATATCATTTTTTCCATTTGTCTTCATATCTTTTTTACCCCCACCCCCTTTTTTTTTGTTTTGATTATCTAAGCCTGCCCGTTCATAATGACATTTCATCAAAATGTTCAACAAAATTTCCTTTTTTAAAATCTAAATTTAATTGCTGCAAAATTACAATTATGGCTTTCACTATACACCTTTGTCACTTTTTCCACCATCAGTTAGCTAATTTCAAAATGTTTAAAAACACTGAGTGGTTTTGTCAATTTTTAATTTACTTTAATCTATATTTTATTGTTTTAATCATAGCTTTCATCAAAAAGTTGAAATAATTTTTAAAAATTCCTATTTAGATCATTGCTGGTATTTACTAATATTTGCCACGCCATCTATAAAAATTGATGTAATGAGCCTTTTGGTGTTAATTTTATCTTTTACCTTATTTAGCAATTCTTTTAAATAAACATTAAGCAGTACAGATGATGACTCTTTTTTTATGTCTTACATATAAAAAAGTATTTTATTTTGTAATTATTATTATTTTTTTAAAATTGCATTTAAATAAAAATATTCAACTTTTTAAACTAAGCCGTGACAAATATTTTTCCCAAGATCCAGGAAGTAAATTTTAACTTTTTTTTTATATTTCTAAATTTTTTTTTATTTTTTAACAACGAATCTTTTATATCCAAAGTTGGCACTATCAGTCTGTGCTGAAGACAAAATAAAGCATTGCGGGAGGATTTGGATTTTTATGGATTAAAAATATATTAAAGCTGTGGATGATTAATGAAATGATTTTGCAGATATATCAAATTGTTATTCCTAATGTGACAAATTTTGAAAATATTAATATTTAAAATTCATCCTAAGCCGATCAAAACAGTGAATGAAATGTCACAAATAGATTGCTTTTTTTGGCTTATTGTCCACTTGCCAATTACTTAGTACAAGTAGCCGGAAGAAAAAATTCAGACTATCAATTGAAGCCAAGACGTGATTGAAGAATGGTATCTGTTTAGAAACAGTTGCAAATGAAGAGAGAGATCTGATTTGGGAGTCATGTAGCTCTTCTGCCTTACACAACAAACCTTCATTTGAATTCTTATGACTGATTAAATGGTTTTGATATGATTTCAAATATGGTTTGTGTGGTTATTTAGAGAAAGCTCTAGAAGCCAATAGTGAAAATCTACTGAGTTTGTTGAATTATAAAAAGAGGGCTTAATCAAAAAGGCATAGCAAATATTAGTAAAGATAATGGAGTTAGGGTGAAATGATGATTGAGAGTTGCGTATGAATTTGGTTTTCAGTGTGGATAATATCTGACCAGCTTTTGCACTTGTGAATGTTAAAGAGTTTTAATAATTTCAAATAAACACATTGATCACTAAGACAAAAAAGCATTATGGTACACGAAGATATCAGGCTGACCTCACAATAATTCATTTTATTAATAATAGATTTAAGATAAAGTCGGTTTTTTCCCCTAGAGTATTGAAATAATTAATACATATTTTGATGAAGATTCACAGCATGCCATTATATTCGACAGTGTGGATATATCATTGTAAAGGAAAAGACTAGATGTAGTCTAGCTTCATAACTGTTGTCAAAGATTTAAATTGCAGCTATGAAGAGTAGTGATCCAGGTTAAGATATATTTTTGCATTACAATTCTTTGCTAGACCTTTTTTTTTTCTCATGTAGTTATTAATTCAAGTCTGCTGTCGAAAGTTTTTTCATATTCCAAGTTACTTACACTGGCAGAAGGAGTGCCAGCCTGTGACCATAAGACTAGAAGAAGTGTGTAGTTTTATTTGGGAATAATAATATCTTTTCATTGCTGATTGTATATTTTAACTCATAATAAAAAAAATCTACATTTAAAATATAAAATAAAATAAAAATCTAGAGCATTCATAGTTTATTATTTCTTCCTTTACTAATAGTGTTTATTTGATGGAGTGTGATTTGGTAGTTGTGAGTTACGCTTAGAGCGGCCATATGAGGCGCTGTTTCTGTGTCAATGCACAGAAGTATTCAGGGTAGGGGGCCAAAAGCAGCAATTCTTGTTCAAGTTGCTAGATGGCGCTGTTCACCATGTGTAAGCACCGGAACCTTACGCCGGATAACTGCCAGCACTGCTGCCCGTTTGGTGACGCTGATTGCCATGGTAGTTGTTGGTAGCAGACAACGTAAGCTAAATGTGCTTACGCATGACAATCAGTGCCACCAAGCGGTCAGCTAGCCGGTATAAGGTTCCTGGGCTTATGCATGGTGAACAGCACCATCTAGCAGCTTGAACAAGGATCGTTGCTTTTGGCCCCCTACCCTGAATACTTCTGGGCATTGACACAGAAACAGCGCCTCATGTGGCCGCTCTAAGCGTAACTCACAACTACCTGTGGTTTTATATTTATCACTTTCTTTAGGCAAGTTGAATATGGCTCAAACACATGTTTAATAAAAAATGTACTATATTATGTGATGTAGTAGAGGATGCTACTTCTGGGTGGTCATCTCAGAAAACTCTTCAATTCATTTATATAATAATAAGTTATGCAATTATTAATTGCTGTATTTGATCAAAAAATAGATTAAGAAGTGGTAATGGAAATTTGATTGGTTGATATAACATGGATGTCAACATGTGAAATATTAACACTATTTTTTGATGTAGTGTGATACAATAGTGAAATACATATTAATATATATATATATATAGAACTATTAGTGATATCTGGTAGATAGTTGATATGGAGTTTTATAAATCTATGAGATAAAATATTTAATTAATTTGAATTTTAAAAGGATAAAACTGATAGTGTCTAATTATCTTGATTATTTATGCTTACAATTGCCAAATTATTTAATATATTAACATCGACAATATCGTTAAATTATTTAATATGTTAACATTGACAATCTCATAGATGGTGACTACATTCATTAAAAATAGGAAACTGAAATCCAATAGGACCATATGTGATAGAAAATCAATGCTTTTGAAAAAGTTATAACAAAACTAGTGTGTCAAATTACTGCTAAGATCTGCATATATTGAACTGTTGGCTGCTATCAAAACAATCTATTGTGAACTTCATAAACTAAATATTTATGCTAAATTGTTATTTCAGAGTAATTTGTTCCTGATGAGAATATTTTGATTAAGAAGAGGTGATGATATGAGCATAAGAATGATCACTGAACATCATCATTTACAATTTTTTTAGACACTGGAAAATTCAAAACTATATGATATTTGAGTAGTTATATATAAATTGAGCATTTTAAGAGGCAGACTCTTATCCAGTTACATAAACAGATGAAATGTTTTAATTCACAGCTGTGCAATAATGTGATGTGGAGGTGCAAATCTCTTATGACCTTCCAGTCACTGATTTAATTATTATTGAGCCATTTTTGAACGATGATTGAGATCGATATCCTCCTCATCTTTCAGAAAGTTGGAAGCTTTTATATGTGAGAAAGGGTTTGATATTTTTAGACACTGTTGGAACTACTACGTAGCTCTATCCTATATAGAATTCAAACAGTTATTGATGCCTTTAGTGGATCTACACTACATTAATAAAACAATAATAAATGTTCCATTAATTTGTCCAATCTTTTTATCTTAATATTATTTGTGGTCTCATATTCAGTTCATGCATGGAATACTTTTATTATACACTGATATAAACTGGAAAAGAGTCTTTGCCAAAGTTCTCTTGGCTATGATGAAATGAAATTGAGCAATTTCTGCAATCTGTTTTGTCTTGCAAATTTTGAAAAATCAAAAGATTTCACTATAATAGCATCTTACGTTATCTAGTTCACTAAAGTTTAGAATATAGATCTGATTATTGAGATATTATAATACATTGGGTGGGATAGCTAGCAATAATTAAACGACAATCTAGGGTTGTTGCTAGATCATAGTACTCTAGCGGTTTTTTAATTAATCTTTTTCCGAAAATTTAATTCATGAGTTTGGATGGTCACATCTGTTGAATTTAAAGTTATACAGATAAAAAATAACATGCCAGCAGTTGGCATATCAATTTTGAATAGTCACGAGAGTGTATTAGAAATTATGTTGGAATTTCATCATCTTTTCCATCTAAAGATCGTTTCTGTTGTTTGTTATATATGTATATTTATAGAAGTTAAATATCATCAATCTAATATTCCAAGATACTTACATCCTTACATTTACAAAATTAGTAAAAGTTAGATTCTATGTATATCCTTTTCTAATTGATTATCAGTTTAATCTTTATTATATGCCGTATTTTCGTCTGGTGGCATATTAGGGTCATCATGACTTTCTACTAATATTAGGAAGAGGAAGCTTATAAACATCAAAAGCATAAAGAGTAGGCAGACCTTCTTGATCCATTTAGTTCTTAATTTTTGCTAAACCTACAGAGTATTCTTTATTCGTAGCCTAAGGGAGACTGATTTGCTTCCTTTAATTATACATAGAGTTAATAATAGAGGTGAAGCAAAGCTCTTAGATGAAAAAAAGAAAAGAATTTGAAATACTTTGAAATGGTGGTTTATTGATATATGTTTTCTCTTATTTAATAAAAAAATGAATTATTATAACCTTTATTGATAATTTTTAGTCAGTTTTCAATGAAATGTATCTCTTTGGCTTTAAAAAAATCACTAATAACTCTGAGTTAGTCTGTATCTCTGATATCTTTAATTAAGTTGAAAGTTAAGTCACGAAACATCACATGATCACTAATTCTTATTCTAGCACATAATTGTTATTAAACAAGGCAAAACTCTCCATACAGTAGTGCCACCCTGTTTCAGCCAGAGTAATCGATGGATGCCAGAAGGCTTATGCATAAAATCCTTATCTAGTACCTACTCATCCAATATCCCCAGACTAAGCTCCTCACTGACGAAGGCCACAAGCCAGAAACTAGGCACTAGATAGGGATTTTATGCACAAGCCTTCTGGCATCCATTGATTACTCTGGTTGGCACAGGGTGGCACTACTGTATGGAGAGTTTTGCCTTGTTTAAGTTGAAAGTGTGGTGACTATTCTCTAGCAAATATCTTTTTCCTTGTTTAATGAAAAAGATCTTTAGCATTTTGTGTTCACTGTCACTACTTAAATCTAATAAAGTTATCAATAAGTTGATAAGCCTTAGTTTTACAAAGTGCATTTTAGGAAAATGCTTGAAGTAATAAACACCAAATGTTTCAATACAAGGCTCAACTATATTAATTTATGCACTATGGTGAATCCTGATGATTAAAATAATGATGAAAATAGTAAGAATAATAATCTTTTTTGTAGGAAAGACATTTGAATGGTTATTCTGTTCTAGAACACCAAATTGTGATCTATGTTATATAATTTAGTATAGAAATTGAGTTTACAACTAGTGACCAAATCAACTTTTAGATCGATGTGACATTTACATTGCCTATTAATATTAATTAGATTCAGTTTTTAACAAATAATTACAAAAAGGACTACAATTATTGACCTTACTCGTTTAATATGTTCCGTCAATATTAAATATTTAGCACAATTGAAGGTTTTACTTTTATTTCTTAGTCCAGTGTACATTTCAAAAGCATCCACTAAATAGTGGAGAATATGTTATTAGTATTAATTAAATAATTACATTAGTAAATAAACTGTTTCTTTAAAAATTTTCTAGTTTTAAGGTAAAACATTAATGGAAAAATCTGCGGATCAAGCTTGGAAAGTATACAGTTGTAGTGTAGAAATAGAGTGCTGGTCTTTGGAATGTAAAGTTCTTGGATTTATTGCAGTTTTTTTTCTTATGTCACTCAAAGTTATGATGTATTCGCAAGCAATAAATCCACTCTTTTATATGTTTTATTTTAACTTATCCAATCATTTACTATAAACAAATGCCATTAGTGAATTTACCAAGTCAGCAAATGCTTTGGGCAATAAAGAGAAAAGTAACCAACACAAGAAAATTAAGCTTTCTGTCGCATCTCACCCAAAATTTTTAATGATTGAGACAGAAGAAAATATTTCAATAACTGTCTTTTTTTTCCGAAGTTAATTCAACTTCAAAAATATTATTTATTTTAAACTTGTTTTTTAAATATTTGTGCATATGTATTCAAAAAAAAAAAAATAATGTATTTTTTTTCCATATATCATAGCATCGGCCGGGAGGCAAACCCGCAACAACCGTCTGCAACCAACTGCTTGCTTGCAAGGCAGCTGTGCTAACCTCTCGACTAACAACGCTTGAGAATAATGTATTTTTTTACAGCATAATTTTCTTCAGAAGTATATATGTCTAAAATGGTTAATCTTTATTATTTGTATAAACATTATAAATATTATTTTTGTTAAATTTACAAAAATAGAAGCATTGAATTGCTTCAGAAATCTTTTTGGGTACCGTTCTTCAATTTTTGTATTATATTCTTGTTTCTTTTCTGTTGAGCTTTCAAAGTTCATTTTGTTTGGAAAAACAAATGAATATAGGTATGTAAGAGAAGCAAAAAAAAAAGAATATGTTCTTTTTTATTGCAATATCTAACATTAAAATATGTGACTAAAGTAAAATAACCGATAAACTGTTGGTTTCCTCAAATGTTCAACTAAAATTGAAAATCGTAGAAAAACTGATTTTTTCCTAAGCGCATCCATCGGACATTTATTAAAAAATAAATTAAAACTAGAAATAGAATACTATTTAGTAATTAAATGAAAATGTGGGATTTCCATTAAAAGGGAGCAAAATAAGGACTGCCTGTGTAAATCAGAGAATGTTAGTCTAACGTTTGATTCAAAATAATAATTTCCTCTTTAACTAAAAAGGCTGGGGGGATGGGAATTGGTTTGCTTATAAATGAAAATAATGTCATAATGCATTTTAAATATATGTACATGCATATGTAAGTACATATGTAAACATATAATTTTTTCCATACACAAGTATACTAATAATTTTAATAATATCATAAATGAATAATAGCTATTAAGAGAATATGATATTGATTCATGAAGTAAATTCCAAATGCTCATATTGTAGTAATAATTTTAGAATCATTTTAAGAATGTTAAACAGTCCATTTTTTGTTGAATAAATTAGCACCGATATAAGAGAAAGTATTTGCAATTTTGTTAAAATGACTAGAAAATCTGACCAGTGAATTATTCTCCTTTTATATTATTATATAACTACGTATGTATATTTTTGATTTATTTGTTTTATTTTTAGACACCGCAGGCATATAAAGACAGTGATTTTAAACAATACTGGATGCCTGATAGCAATTGTAAAGAATGTTATGACTGCGGTGATAAATTCACTACTTTCCGAAGACGCCACCATTGCAGAGTTTGCGGACAGATTTTTTGCAGCCGTTGCTGCAATCAGGAAATTCCTGGAAAGTTAATGGGTTATACAGGTGAATTGACTTAGTCATATATATTCTATATTTTATTTTATGTTTAACTTTCGATATATGATTTCATAAAAATAAAAAAAAACAGAACATACTTTTGTTGTTTATTTTTAAATATAGCACAGACAATTTGCTTTGATTTAAAATCAAAATATGGGACATTGTAACACCTTTTTAGTTAAAAATTTGCCATCAAGTCTACATAGCCAAATAAATTTTATATAATTTGAGAAATAAAGAATAGATCCAGGATAAAAATCCCATCATTGGCTGGTTTGCCCCTTTCCCTTCAATACCCTCATGCAAAATTTAGAAACTAGCTGACCTATTTATGTAAAACATATATCAATTATCTTATATGAAATTGTGAAAGATGTTATACATACATTTATTAACACACACACATACATATAATCTTCCTGTTCTGCTTTCAGAACCTGTTTAATGGAATTTATTTAAACTTCTTTGAATTAATAATTTCATTCTTTGTAGTCAAAGTGTGATATTCAGGGTCTATATAAACATATTAAACATATCTATAAATAAATGTGGATGGATTTACAACAGAGTGAGGTTTTTGATTGTTATTGATATTGGTATTGTTTAAGTCTTGATTGCTTTCATGTGTATGTACATTATATTTACCTATCTAGCCTTGGGCATTATTATTATCTTTATTATCTAAGTAATACTTAGTTGAGTGCAGTTTGAAAGTTATAATTGACTAGTTGTTAGCTTGCTTTCTGAACAGGTTGTATTTACCTGTTTAATGAGTTTTATTCAAACTTCTTTGAATTAATAATTTCATTGTTTGAGTCATGTTGCAATCTTTAGGGTCTGTATAAACATATTAGACCCTGTGTAAAGGTGGCTGGATTCTCACCTTTGTTGTTTAAAGGAGGTTACCATGACGAGAGATTGAGATGGTTAATTGTTATTGATATTAGTATTGGTTAAGTGTTGACTGCTTTCACACCTACACATTTAAACTATATCACGGGAGCCAATGCTTAAATAAATCAATAGAATCTCAACAATCTGTTGTTTTAGATAATAATCAAAACCTTTGTGTGAGTATTGCCTTAACCACAGATTATTGATATTCTGTTAGTTTATTTATGCTTTGATTGGGGTGATATGATTTGTATATAAGAATCAGATAGCTTTGGGCACTTATAGTTTAAGTACCCATTTGAAGTTTATTTAATTATAGTAGATAAAAAATAAAAGTATTATTATTGCTTTATTTACAATATTAGGAAATTTATAGTGTAAAATATATTGGAAGCAAATATCTCCAAGTAACATGTGCAAATAATGTGTAAAATCTTGCAGTTCTTTTATCTAACCACCAAGTAGACAAAAAATTAGATTTCTTGGCTTGTAATCCATGAATATACTGAATTCTGAGAGAGATGGTACATTATTTATATATATAGCATTTAGAGAGATCTTCACCTCTAATATATTAAAGGCTGTATATATTTATAATAAGAATAAAAATAATAAATATAATGGAGATCAACTATTACAATATTTTTAAATTAATAAACATTTTATATGTATTATATATTGTACTCTCATCATCAAGTAAAAACAAACGTAAATAAAATAAAATAAATGCTTCGGCTAAAACTTTCAACCTCACTATAGTAAAACAAGTATTACGAATATCTTACCATAATTTATATCACTAGACTAGCTCAAATTGATAATAATAAAAA
The DNA here is from genome assembly GCA_028023455.1 of Epiperipatus broadwayi. Classification (NCBI taxonomy): domain Eukaryota; kingdom Metazoa; phylum Onychophora; class Udeonychophora; order Euonychophora; family Peripatidae; genus Epiperipatus; species Epiperipatus broadwayi. The sequence continues at coordinate 1,404,370 of JAQFVV010000052.1, forward strand.
TATGGTTCGATTTAAATAAATAATAATAAGATAATATGATAATAATCATGAGATATATGGTGAAAAATAAGGTAGTAAGGACTACATTGAGCATATATCCCAAAAGATACAATCTCAATGGCATAAGAATACTATCCCCCCCTTTTATTTCAAGTAGTAATACAAAACTATAGCATTCTTAAGATTTTTAAGAATATTATAAATAATCAAATATAATATTAATAAATAAATAATAGTTCTGTTATTAAAATATAATTATCTCAGGTTCTTTAAATAAAATCTCCAATTAATTTATGATCTATAGCCAAGTATGATAAGGGATTTTGTATCATTCCTAACTACACCTTAATAATAATAATGATCAATAATACTCCTATACTTAATCTAACTAACATATGGTATAATACTTATTACTTAATAATCTAGTCACTACTACTACTAATAATAATGATAACAATATATACAATTCTTTTATTTCTCATTTCTCATTTGGTATATTATAAGTATGGTATAATCTGAAAAATATGTGGCAACAAAAATATACTCAATTATATGGCAGTATTTTCAATAATAAATTATGACCAAAATAATATTACCATATATGGTTTTGCTGTATCTAATTTTGAATAATGATTAACATTGTTTAAATAAATAATATTTTAAAATTATAATGTGCAAATATGTAATATGTTTAGTTCTGAATTCTGTAAATTGGATTCTGTGGAGGCAAATAGATCAATAATATGGACAACAAGTTTATAACAACAACTTTAACAAATTTATTTTATACTAAAAAAAGAATTATGTACAAAATATTTACAGTCTTAAAACAAATACTTACAAATATTATATTAAAATTAAAACAAAAATATACAAAATAGAATTCAAAAGAAAGATTGAATTTACAGATTTACAATTTCGAAAATCATAAATGAGTAAGCCTTCACTCTAGCTTATGAATTTTAAAATTAGAAATACATATCATGTATTAATTATTCAAAAAAATATTCTATTACCTATCCTACAATATTGTATTAGCTTATTCTAGGTTAATGAAAAGTAAATTTAAAATAATGTTCATTCATGTACTAAATAAGATGTGTGTTTTATGTTTTAAAAAAAATATCAAATGTAAAAATTAAATAAAATATAAGTATTCACCATACACTAATATTCTTCATTTGATATTTCATTATAAAAATATGCATTGCTTTATCAAAAATATTGTCGATTTATGAAAATCAAAGGTATCAAAAAAATATTTGAAAATATAAATTATGAATATTTTATATTTCTTTTATCACTAAAATATTTCAAAAATATTAAGAAAAATTATGATTCCTTTATTATATTCACCATCAACATTATGCATTTACCATCATTTGTATTTTTTCACAATATCAAAAAACCTATCCTTCTTCTAAACAAATAATCTTTTCTAAAATTATCCATTATTCATCTTTCAAAAACACTATACTACACGATGTTTTACAAGTGAAATTCAGATAGCGATACAATGCATAGGATATGAAGGAATAACTAGAGTAAATACTTAGTAGTATAAAATAATTCAACAAATCACTTGGAAGAAACAACAGGTATGATTTTATCAAATAACTTTAAAAATAATGTCTAGGCTATCTTTCAGCACTTACAGATCATTACAATATAAATATTGAAAAACACTGACCATAGAATAAATACAAAGTACAGGGCTACGTTATCTGTATTTGCATAATAACTTCTCAGATATAATATAGGCTAATTATCCTATCTTCTTAATACATCCTACTATATAAGCATTCGGGGTTTCTTTATTTTACTCCCCTGTCACTACCATTTAAACAATCTCAAAATAGAATTTAAACATTTAACATCGTAAAATAACTAAGCAAATTTCCCAATAATAAACAAAATTACATATACCGTTAAACCATAACTACTATAAGAAAAGGATTCACACACAAACTTATCTATAAATACAAATGGGATTTGATTTTAAAATATTCATTCAATATTCATATCTTGAAAATAAATATCATATGGTTTATCTAGCAAAGAATCACATCAAAATTATGATCATTTTATAAAATTATAACGAAGTTTATTATATAAAAAATAAATATATGCATATTTCTCATAGCTTATACCTCTTAATAAAAATTTATATGTGTTATCAACTCACACATCTATATGTTCATTTATTCATGTAACATAATATAAATATCATTAAAACTCCAAGCAACTTTAAGAAAATACACATTGTATAAAATAATTATAATCGTTTAAATTACCTAATGTGATTTGCCATTATTTGTAAATCACATTTTGAAGTCTTCTGGTCCTGTTTTACATAAAATATAAAAATTAATATATCACTCATACTACACACAGTGTAATCTAATGTACTTTAAAATATTTTAAAAAGAAAACATTAAGAAAATTATTAAAAAAATTTCTTAAAAAATATTAATATTGTTAGGATTCAAAATATCAAAAATGTAACCTTTCCTATATCTTATAACTAAATTCTAATTCTAATTGTTAGTATATTTTAAATAAATAATAATAAAACTTATAGTTACTATTCCTCTTCATAAATGTCCTACATAATAAGTTCAGTTAATAAACTAAGGAGTTGTGATTGCTATGCAATGAAGACTGTTGAAAGCTTTTCTCCTTCTAGCTCTCCTTCCCTTGGCGCATAAAACAAAACACAATAATAATAAAAAAATGTTAAGTTGACTTTTGATATCTGCAGAAATCTTGGAAAATAATGTCAATCTAAGTGATAAAGATATAAAATACAGTCTTTTTTCTGCAAATCGTTTAAGAATGATCATTACTTATCCAATAATTATTTCAAAATTTGTTTTTTAAAAAAGGTAAGTTGTTTCCTTCCTTGTACATACATATATTTCATTTTATTCTGGAACAGATGCATCACTTGTGGTCAGATTCGATAGCTCGTAATCCTAAGATAAAACAGACATCTCTTCATTTCCAACATATACTGTATATTTCAATAAGATAAGTATAAAATAAATAGACGAATCCAGTAGTACAAAAGTTACTTATTCTTAATAGAACAATATCGTATATTTTATTATCCTTTTTTTTTCTTCTTTTTTTAAGAAAATAATTGTAGTAATTAAACAACAAGTTATAGAATATTCCAATATTCGTTTGTTCAGTATAACTTTCAATAAAAATTATGTCCTCTGTAATAGATATCTTTTCTTCCTTTAAAATATCACGACTTTTTTTTAAAAATAATATCAATAAAAATATTTAAAAGATTTAAAAGAGAGAGTACGATATATTTTATATCCTCATCTCAAATATCTCATAAAATTAACAGGTAAATTATACTTTAATCTTTTCCGATAGTTTCTCCTTGAATTATATTTTTCAAAAGTCTTAAAATTTATAATTACAGATATTTCCATTATATAACATATACTTCTAAATAATATCTGTTTGCAATTCTGAAATATTCTGCAAAAATTAACAGATAAATTTTTATATAGCACTGGGAAAAAATGTGCTTTAATAATTCTTCAGTCTTTCATCTCAAATCTTTTCATAATAACAATAAGTTTCTGTTCCATGATTTATTATGAAATTCCAATTAAGCTTCTAAATAGTGACTGGCAGGAAATTTATTAAGTTACTTGTACATTTTTAGTTATACTAAATATTAATTTAATCTTTTTTACTTTTATAAAAGAATATATTAAAATTTAAGAAATACTTGTCTATTAACCTTAACAAACATTTCATAAAAAATGGATACGTATATCTTTAGTAATTTAAATTATCTTTAAAACTAATTAAATAATATTCTGTATTTATTTTTATCATGTACAAATGCCTCAATTTTAGTAACAAATTTATAAAGTAATTTAAAAACTTTCACTAAATTCATGTATGCATATCAATCATGTGACCTGTTTATTCCAGACAAATGTAGCAATTTTTTGAATTGACTGTCTGCAAACAATTAAATTTATATTTATATTTAATCACAAAAAATATTATATTAAAGAAAAATATTAAATACAATAATAAAAATTTGGAATAAGAAATTTTGACATTTTATAACATTACTAAAATTAAAACTTATAATACACTATAAAAATTAAAACTTTAATAAATAATTTTATATAATTTAAACATAATTTAAAAGATAAATTTAATAGCTTATTTGAATATTGAGTATTATATTAAAAATTAATGGGTTTTTTTTTAATGCTTATTCACCAAAATATTCAGTACATTTTTAACTTGTAACTATGACCATTTATTTATTCTTACCATATACTATTAACTTATTATGCTTATATTTTACAATTTACTTATTTAGAATAGCTTTTAAATACTCTTTAAACACTTATAGCTTCATATCAACAAATTCTAAGTCCCTATAAACATTATTATGACAATGATAGAACTTATATTTATCTTAATTTAAATTTTGTGAAAAATTAGCTTCTAAGTACATTTCTGCCCTAATGAAAAGGATATATTTGATAGATTTAGCAAAGGAATGGATATAATTGAAATTCTTACTTATACAGAACTACATTCATGTATATGCTTGATTAGTATAATAACTAAATATTTATTAAATGTCTAAATGATATCTTTCGCACTTTCCTATAAAATAATTGACATCTATCTTACATTTAAATAGATTCTATTGGTTTCTGAATTGTGAATGAAAATATTGACAGGTCAATTGCTGATGAAATTTTTTTTGATTTCACATCTAGAAAAATATTCTTACATTTTATTGCTTGATAAATAGGCCAATAATGTTTAAAATTATAATCACATTACCTTGTCAAATATAATCATTACAGAACATTCTCGTTTAAATATGTTGCCTAGAATTATTTGTAAGCAGACTCGTAACGAATCATTTTTAATAAACTTGCAAATACAATTTTACTTTTTATTTATCAATGCCATTAATTATCAGACAATTGATAAATGAAAAGTAAAATTGTATTTACAAATTTATTAAAAATGACTCGTTATGAGTCTGTTTACAAATAATTCTAGCTAACATATTTGAATGAAAATATTCTGAGATAATTATATTCCTGCAGGTTACATATTTAAGCAGTGATAAAAACTTGTTTACATCCTGTTGAAATTAGTAATGTCAAAATATAAACACACACAATGTAGATTTGAATATATGCATATGAGCACTCAGTACTTTGGTATTAGAACTGCAATAGGAGGCCTTTTCACACTCACAATAGATGTGTAATGTCACGATGACATCAAATTTAAAGAAAATAAACTCAGTGAGTATACGTATGGAAACGTGTTTTTATCTTTATTAACACTATCTTTTTTTTTTGTAATACTTAGACCTTTTCAGTTATTGTACAGATTTCTTTCTGCATATTTAACAATATAAAAGAAATGGTTCCACCAGGATAAAAACCTAATAAAAGTCTCATAATATGTATTTTTTTTTTTTTTTGTGGTTTTTGTTCTTTTTTTTTTGGTTTAAGTTGTTTATAAAAAAAATACACTTATTGGCATTTCTGTTGAAAATCCCGGCATACTCTGCAATCATGTGCTAAATTTTAAGAGGGGAAATTTTTAATAGAAATCTCCATTTTCTGTGGTAATATTAAATGTTTTGTTTCACAGTGACAATTCCTGTTATATATTACATGGTAAATATCATATGAGTATACTTAATGTGTTTTTATAAATATTATTTAAAAACCAAAATCATTTACTGTTTGTCTAGTAACAATTTTTTTATGTAATGGCGTCATTTCATTAAGATCACAAATCACATTTTTTTTTATTTTTTATTGGTGATTGTCATTCTTAAAAGTTGTTAGTGTGAAAGTCGTACATATAGTTAATGTCTTTTTATAAATATTATTTAAAAACCAAAATCATTTACTGTTTATTTAGTGTGTATTTAAACTAACATTTTTTTTTGTGTAATGCCATCATTTCATTAAGATTGCAAATCACATTTTTTTTTTTTTTGCTTTCAAATGTTATTCTAAAAAGTTCTTAGTGTCCAACTCGTACATATATGAATGTCTCGTTATTTAAAAACCAAAATCATTTATTGTTTTCCTGAAGGTTTGTAATGATGGTGTTCTAGTTGCATATATGATGTGCTATTACTAACAGTTGAATGTATTTGGAATATTTAAAATAAAGTTAAATTTTTCTAAAGCCATTCAATACATATATTAGATGATGGAAATAGTCCAATATAAAAATACAACAAAAATCATTTACTGTATATTTAGTGCGTATTTAAACTAACAATTTTTTTGTGTAATGGCAGCATTTCATTAAGATCGCAAGTCACTTTTTTTTTATTTATTTCAAATATCATTCTTAAAACTTGTTAGTGTCCAAGTCATACATATTTTGAATGTCTTTTTCAAAATTATACATTTCTTATTGAAAATGATAAATATGTTTATTATGTTTTTACTTTTATTTATTTTTAGTCCTGCAACACGGAGCATGTATTAGATCTACTGCGCCTGTTCACATTCATATCAACCTCCCGATAATTCAGAATACCATGTACAAGATCCGTATACATGTTATTTTGGTCAGATCCCAAGATTACAAAGTTATCAGTGGATTGATACGAATGTGAGCAGACACAGTAGGTCTATTACATGCTCCATGTTGCAGCTCTAATACCAAAGTACTGTGCACTCTAAAAATAAAGAACAATAAAACTGCTTTAATCAATATACTAGAAAATTTTTTTGTTAAATAAATTATTTTTAGTGGAAAAAACTGGTTTATAACATTTTTAGTTTTGTTAGGCTACTTTTTGTGTCATTTAGTTATGATACTAAAAAAATGGTCGATTCGCTTACACATGGCATCAAATACATTATCCAACTTAAAAATCTTTGGAGTTTCTTTTTGTCAATAGAACATTTTAATTAGTATTAATTCACAGTTAGTTGGGTTAATACATATTGAAATTTTTTATGAACAAAAAATTAAAGTTGTAAAATCTGTAATTCATTTATAAATAAATTTTTTTATTTTCATCTGGAACCAAATGGGAGTCTTTAACTTAACATGTCAACCTCTGAATTTGCAGCTCCGGATTAACTTGATATCATTTAAAACATCTGTTAATGCTTGAATGTAAAAAAAAAATGTGTGTGTGTGCGTGCTTATATTATAATTTATATATTTGTATATTGGTATATATAAAATTGAATTTTTTCTGTGTGTGTAGGAGATTTGCGAGTTTGCAAGTACTGTTGTAAAGTTGTTTTGGGTTACATTCAAAGTGCAGAAGCTACTCCAGAGGCAACAAGTGACCTGCGAAGTTTACAGGAAGAAATCTACAATAGGCTTGAGGGTTCAGAGACTATTTCAGAGGCTAATTCTCAAGAAAATTTTAATAGAAGAACCATAAGAAGAAAAACTTCCCTTGGTTTTAGAGAAGAAGATTTTGCAAAACTTAGGTAAAAATTAGTGTTCTTTTATACATATTTATATCTAGGAATCACTAATATCACTTCTATGTACGATTCTATTATAAATATTGGAATATATATATAAATAACTCATAGTATGAATTTTGACTAAACCAGCTCTTAATTCAAACTATGCTACTTATTTTCTTGTGAATTATGTTAATTTTAATTTACAAGTGTCATCCTTGTACCAGTTCATTTTCATAACAATAATTCTTTTGCTGTAAGCATTATCTAAGAATATGGCACATGTAAATTATAAATAAAAAGATAGAATAGTAATCTCCAACAGTCTTTCAAATAGTGGCAGGGAAGGATAAAAAATATTTACTCATTTTGCCAACTACCTTCTGCTTTTATCTCTGAATCATAATTAGATAGCTATTGACAAGCAATTTTGACTGATTTTCTGGTGTAATTATAGGCTAGCTACAGAAAAAAACATTTAGCCTGTTTAGAACCTAGAAAATTTTTCAAGTTTTACCTGGCCCAGATTTAAACTTCAAGACATAAACCCACTAACCACTATGACATAAGTTTTATATAAGTGGTTATAAGATATTTAAATATTACATAGTGTATAAAGATAAAGTATCTTCAAACAAATTGTTTGATCAATTGATTTCAAATGCTGTTATCAAATATTTTTCAAAGTCTCTATCTTCATGTAATCATGATTTAAATTTTATCTGAATAATTTTATTGGTTATTATCAGTTCCGGCTATTCTAAATCCGATATATATGAAAAAAAACGTTACAGATGTAAAGTATTTAATGTTAATGCAGAATGTAAAGACATTTTAAAAATATATTACAATTCCAACACTGGTTAAACAAATGTAAATACAGTGTTAAGTAGAAATAATGATTTTATATTCAGTTTAATAGACATTTTAGAATAAATAACCACAGATATATGTCATTTAATAAATAATATGCAATTGAATTTGATGCCTAGTATTACATTTACTTAACTAACAGTTGATTTGCAGTATTTTAAAAACATCTTTAGGCTCTGCAATTAAATATTAAAAATATAAATCTACCTAAGATTTGATCATGGTGAACAAATTGATGAAGTGAGGAATTTATTATATCTGATGAATTTTATTCCTATATGAATATTCGTTTTGCATTGTTTAGTTCTAACATTTTAAAAAGCGTAATGCAAATTTATCCAATTGAAATAAACTTGTGGTTGCTGAGACGATTACATTCCAAAATAAATTTTAATATCAACAACATGAAAAGACTTGAAAAACTTTCAATTTTAAGATGCTAAAAGATTGATTAGCACACATTAGTTATAAAAAAAAGAAGCTAATTTTAATTTATACCTATGAATACCTTGAAAAAGCTAAATTTTCATTACCAGTTATTTGGAAATTAATATCTGTAGAAGTCATGTTTCATTTTGCTAAAAAAATTTGTGAGCTTGTGTTAAATTTGAAGGTGAATTACTAATAGGATGGATGAAAAATTAAGAAGTTATTTATTTATCTTTTTAAAATTGCTATGGCAGGTAAAAGTGAAAAAAATGTTCTATAAAGATTATCAGCAAAAATCAATTTCCCTAAATGATTATTAATTGCGTGAGGTGAAAGATGAATCTTAATTGAGAAGAGCATTCTCTAATCCGATTTTCTCAAAATATTATTATAGCATACTAAGAAATTCTGAGAAAGCTGAAAAGGAATTAATTAACAACAATAAGTCCATTCAAAACGCTTTATAAATCTCAAATTTAATATAATTTTCAATAAATGAGGTGACTGTACATTAATTGTACAAAATAGCAATAGTAATGGTATTGAGATATCTAAATTATATAAATGAAAAATTGGAAAAAATAATGATCGTAATCCTTTTGATGGATCTTTAATAACAATATAACCAAGCAAAGATAAAATAGCCACATAAAGTTGCTTAAAATTTATTATTTAATTCAAATATTTTGAAATGCCTCATAGTTTTGATAGAAAAAAAAATATTGTTGCAAATCAAGAGTTATATATTGTTTGGAATATATTATGGAGTCTCGTATTAGTTTTAGTAATTTTTTTTCATATGTCATAATATCGGCCGGGAGGCGAACCCGCAACAACTATCTGCAAGCAACTGCTTGCTTGCAAGGCAACTGCGCTGATCTCTCGTCTAACAACGCTTGACTAGTTTTATTTTTATTGTTCCTTTGTTGTAAAGATTTAACTTAGATGTTTATTGTTATTTTAATTTTGTTTAGTTTTTGCTTCTGTTTACAAAGTTAACTTGTTTACTTTATAATCTTAATGTTAGACATTGGAGAATGCAGTTCTTGAAACAGTTCCAGTTTTCGCACTTTCAGCACTTTTGGATATCTTATGAACTCCTGAGCAGTAAATCCATTTGATTATTTGTTTATATTTACTTGTGAGTTTCCAGTAAACCAAGATGTTAACCCATATTTTTAATAATTGTACAGTTTCAAGAGCCTCCAAAAAATATTTACAAAATAATAGCAGCTAGGAAATGTCGTATTTAATATTTACATTAAATCATTCTATAAAAATTAATTACAATATTTAGTTAGTTTATTTATTTATTATTATTTTTTTGGTATTAACTTATTAATAGAAAAATGAAAAATAAAAAGATTTTGGATCTCTCCTAGGAAATGTAATAATATTTGTTATTTTTCATTACTATTATATTAAAAAAAAAAAAAAAATTGTGGAAAAATTAATCACAATATTTACAGTTTATTTACTATTAGTATTTTTTTTTGTATTAACTTATTAATAAAAAAACAAAAAAACAAGATGTGCAGACTTTCCTCAGGTAGTTAATACAATCTATAAGTGTGTTATTGGACAAATCCATTTGATTTTTCCTCATTCAATGCACATTAAATCTTTACTCCAGTTGTCTGAAATTTTGATCACTATGAAAATTTTGCAAAAATACTACTGACAAAATGAAACGTCCAGTTAAAACAAAGTACCCAACGTTCATAACATTTTGTCGTGTCCATGTTATAATATAAGCAAAAAAAAAAAAAAGTATATTTTGAAATAAAGCTTCTTAATGGAATTCATTGGAATTTATTTCCTTTTTTGAATTTAGCAATCGATTTATTTATTTAACAAATAACACATCTTTGGTAATAGAAAATGAATAGATAAATTGTACAGGCCCCGAAACTATATATTTATCAAACATATGGGCTGCCATTTTAGTTTACTGGAAAATTCACAAGTATCATTTGTTTATTTTGTAAAATGAATAGCTTTTTTAAAATCTTACAAAAAAACAAAAAACACATAAATAATAGTAATAAATTTTGGAGACGTTAAACATATGAAAAATATTAAATACGTTATTTATAACTTTAATACATTATACAGGCTTAACACCTGCATTTATATATGTAATATATGTGGGATTCAAACTCAGACTTTCACACTGCCCACAACTCTCAGTACCATCTTATATTGCTGACCCGCCTGATCACCCACATGTTGAAAAGATAAATAATCACCAATATCCATATTTTGTGCTAAACCAGCACTCGTCAATTAGTCCTGATTGCCATCTCCACACATGTATACAATCAGTACTCATCTTTATATTAAGATAGCCAATCTTCATACTTTAATGGACAGGCTTCAAACTACTCCAACCCACAACCCTTCAGGCTTCCATTTCATTGAAAATCTGATCATGGAATGTTCAAAACCCAGGTTAGTGCCAAGGTTATCATCCTACCCATGTTGACGTTTAGTCATTCTGACACCTCATGTACAGGAAAATAATCCATTTATGCATACATATGTGAGGGATGGGCAGACCTATTATGCACTATTTATATAAATTAATACATTGTACAGGCTTAACACTTGCATTTATATATGTAATATATGCAGGATTCAAACTCAGACTTTCACACAACCCACAACTCTCAGTGCCATCTTATATTGCTGACCCACCTGATCACACACATGTTGAAAAGATAAATAATCACCAATGTACGTATTTCGTGCTAAACCAGCACTCATCACTTGGTCCAGATTACCATCTCCACACATATATACAATCAGTACTCAGCTTTATATTAAGATAGCCAGTCTTCATACTTTAATGGACTGGCTTCGAACTACTCCAACCCTCAACTCTTCAGCCTTCCATTTCATTGAAAATCTGATCATGGAATGTTCAAAGCCCAAGTTAGAATCCCGCATATATTTACAACTTTATAAAACTAACTAGATTAACAAATACAATTGGTAAAGATTAACTTTTACGATAATGTGAATTAAATTTGAGAAAATTAGAGTTAAATTACAGCTAACATTATATTCAGAACAAATTTATCCTATGAAATTTTTCTTGCGCCATTATTTAATGCTTATAATATTGATATGTCTTCTTGAATAGTAAAAAATTTTAAAATGCTGACAAATAACACAAGAAAAATAAGAAAAATAAATTTTAAATATATCTGTCTGCTATACGGATTTAATCTTAACATAATTTAGTATATAAAGTTTGTTAAATTATTTGCTCATGGGGCCTTTGCTTGTTTAAGACAATCGAAACCAAGTTCAAATTTACCAATATCTACAGGTTTTATTAGATCGATATTAAAAGAGTATTATGAAAGAGAAGCTTGTAATTCTGCTTAGTAATGCTTTTTCTTATTCTCTTGGTCCATCTTGAATATAGAAGTCTAACATATATTGGCAACCCAATTAGCAATGACAGTAATATTTCTTTTAATGGTATTCTTATATCTAGCAAGCTTACATAGAAATGACAGATAAGATCTTGTAAAGTTTTGCTTCTTCATGATCATTCTCTGCTTTTCTTTTCTGGTATTGATTAGTGATTTCACAAGTTTGTTAGTTTTTTCTGGATCATTAAAAATTAGCTGTAAAAGGCATTTCTGATTTTGTTTCAACCTGGAATAAATTGTTTTCGATTTCCAATAGGAATGAACTCTGTAGCAGTTGTTACTATAGAGTAATGATTCTATTAATATTCAAGATATCCAATATATTAATTCCAGTAAGCTTTCCTTAAATTTCATTTCATAACAGGATAACTTCCAATTATAAAGATGTGAATTCTAAAAGATTATGTTGGGGAAATGATCTAATATTAATATTTCAGCAAATAACGATGAATCCTTTTTTGTTGTAAATATATTTACACACCTACATATATTACATAATAAATTATAAATTCTATTTTATCTATCTTAATAAGAAATTTAAACTTTTTCATGAACATCTATGTCTGAAAATGTTGCCATGATAATTTATAAGCTTAAATGAACTTGCAGATAACATCCCTTTTTTCTTATATCAGTGTCAATCTATTTGACAGATAGATCGACATTGACATATATGAAAAGCCAGACATTATTTGCAAGTTCAATTAAATGATTCTGTCACATGACTCTAGCTTATATATTGCTGTTATGTTCTTTAGGGATCTGGCTATGAATTATCATGGTAATGTTTTTGGACTTGGTTGTGCCACAAATAGGTTTATATTATCAACCTTATATATTTAATAAGTCATAAAATATTTATGGGCTTGTTAAAATTATTAGAATTACTAATGCAAATGTGCATTTTATATTTTTAGAATCAGTAAATCTCTTTCTCTCTCTATATATATGTACTAGATCTTTGATGTTTGCAAGAAATGATCAATTACTACTAATTGACAATCCATGAGGCTAAACCAATTTTCTCATTTATCTATAATAGCTCTTTTTTGGAGTTTTTTGATGAAGTAAAAGGATCCTCTTTTACTTCAAACCCAAGTTTCTTATATGGATTTAAAGCTAGAAAGCTATTATTTCTTTTTCTGATAAACAATAAAAGTCTGTTTATGGTGATAATATAATCTTATAATTTTTAGCTGTCATTTAAAAGAGCTCCTTTTTCATTTTAGCCAAAGTTATTCAAACTATTAGTCAAAAGTGTTTCATGTTGGATCTAGCTTAACTGTTAGTAGTGGTTTTTCTTTTTATTCGCAAAGTATAATGTACATTTTGTGGGATTTGAATGCGGTAATATTCACTATCTGCCTAAGAGAAAAGAAAAACTGATTTTATATCAAAACTTAGTTGCTTTCTTGAATCTTGTTTTAGTTCTTTTTTTTTTAAAACCAAATTTGCATATCATTTTGCTTAAGAAGAAGAAAAAAAAATCTTTTTTTTCATTGAAATGAGTAATGGATTGTTCATTTCAATATCTATCTTGACATTTTGCAAATACTTGAAACTTCTCCAGAGAATTGTAAATGTTGAATTTCTATGGATTATTATTATAATAAAGAATAGAAATGAGATTATATCCCTGTAAATAGAGATAATCTTTAACCTTTGATGTCGCCAAGAAATGTTCAATTATCTCGGAGGCTAAACCAGTTTTCTCTTGTGTTGGAGGTTTTTATTGAAGTAAAATGGTTAATGTTTTACTTCAAACCCAAGTTCTTATATGAATTTAAACCCAGAAAGCTATTTCTATTCTTTATTATAATAACAATTCATGAAAATATTTAATTCAAGATATACAACTCTCTCAAAAAGTTTAAAATATTATTTGTAGAATGTCAAGAAAAGATGTTATTCTTTCATATTTTCACCCTTATAATAAATAGCTTTCTGGGTTTAAATCCATATAAGAACTTTGGTTTGAATTAAAAGAGGATCCTTTTTATTTCAACAATAGCGCTATTGTAGATAAATGAGAAAACTGTTTTAGTCTCAGGAATTGTTAATTAGTAATTAATAGTAAATGATCATTTCTTTGCAACATCAAAGATTAAAGTTTGTCTCTGTTTGCATGAATATGATTTTCTCATTTCTATTTTTTATTATAATATTACAACCTATTGAAATATTTAATTCATCATATATGTATATGAGACTTGACCCAAAAAATTAAGATTCATCTTTTATTTCGGTATATAAAATTTGGAGAAATGGTTTGCTCTTGGTATTTATTACTTATATACATATCTGAAAAGCTTATTGTATCTATAAAAGAAAAAAAAAATCACTACTTTTTGATTAGATCTTATATATTTATAATACAAATAAAATAACCATTAATTAAAAACTATATATATATGTAAAGAATTATAACCATACACATATTAATATCACAATCCAGTTCAGCTATTAAGTTATTTGTTGTATGAAGTTTTATCAATGTATTTGTATCATAATAAAATACTTTGTTTATAGATTTGGAAGCAATCCTGATCTTCCTGCTATGTCATCTTCAGGTCTTTTTGATATAACACCTCAGTCAGAATTTAATACTGAAGAGCAAATCATTCAAGAGAGAAAAATTCTTATTCAGGTATAATTTGCGCATGGGTGTATATATCAGTTGCCATTATTTGCTACTTTAGAAATATATTCACCATATATATCTTATAAATATTTAATTTTTGTACAAATTTTTATTTAATTCAATTTTTATATCTATTGGAACTTATTATTACAAACATCTAATCAAAAAATGCCAAAATATTTTTAAATAATAAAAAGTTGTATGAGTATGACTACGAGTTAGTTGAAAGCATGCTCAGCATACTATGTTGATATATTTAACATTTTTATTTTAAAGTATTAAACAAACTTTTCTTAGTATACATGGTGTATATATTTATTTTTTGAAAAAATTGTTTTGTAGTTCTTTAATTATTTTACACAATAAAAATTCAATTAAAGATTTTTTAATTAAATTTTTTTTTTATCAGTTTATATATAAAATATTAAATTTTATTTAAAATTAAAAATTTATATTTAATCATGTATTGGTTTACTATTATGGTTCCTTTAATATATTGCTGTAAAATGGACTAATCTATTCAATTTGCAGCATCTTATTTATTTTTTTGTGAGTTTTACTTTAATATTTAAAAAAATTTTTTTCCTATAGTTATATTGACTTTGATTAATATTATTTATTATTTTCTCTGGAAAACTTTATTGGTTTTTAATTTTTGTTTAAAGAATGCAAATATATAATTTGTAATCTGATGCTTAATATGTATTTTTGAATTCTTTTATCGCTTTAAGCTTAAAAATCTTATTCAAATATCTATTGTACTTGATATACGATTTTGATAGCATTATGGACAACTGCTTTGTAAAAAAGTTACGCTTTGTTAATGGCGGAATTGTGAATTTGACAACCTTACAAACAAATATAATATTTTTTTTTAATTGGTTGTGAATTTGACACATGATAGCCTTACAAACAGTCAATCCAGACAAACATATATTCACATGAATTTTATATACAATGATAACCATTACACAGCTCCATTTGTAATGCCAGGTTAAATTGCAGAGAATATAAGTTCCTCCCAATGGAGGATAGACCATGCAATCATATATAAACAAAGTTACAAATTATGTAATAATAATTTATTTATAAGAGTAGTTATTAATTGATGTACAATTTTATTTTCTTTAGAAAAATTAACAAATCGTGTAATTGTAATTTACTTAGAAAGTATAATCATTAATTGAAAAGCAATTTATTTCTTTAACAAAGACTTTTATATATCGTAGATAATATAACACAACGGTCATGCCTTTAACCCTGAATTCAATAAATTTAAATATAACATATGAGTCCATAAATATAAACATTTCTTTGACTTGTATGTCTCCTAGTACTTACATATGTTCTATATGGGATAAAAATTAATGCTATACTTATGCATATATATGTTCTGCATGGGTTAAACATTAACACTATCTGTATCATAATAATGATAAGGAATAGTTGTTTTTTTAGATCCTAATCTAAACTATAACTGCTTATATAGTAATAACTATAAAGGGATGGTTTTTTGGTCCTAACTCTAACTGAATAAACTTTCTATACAATAATTACAAGAACGGGCTTTTTGGTTTTAAATCTAATTTAATACAACTACAATTTATACAGAGTTGACTCCTAGTGGATTCGATCATAACTCATTAAACTGATAGGAATGTATTATCCCATATGAATGTGAACATATGTAAACTATTAAACAATGAACAAACAACTGCATATATATAAATTCATCTACATAAAATTCAATTTTCAGTAATGGAAATAATTAGATTGTTAACTACAGTTATTTGAGAACTAGAAAATTTGTATGTGTACATTGCATTTACACGAGTATTATAATTTCTTTATCTTTTCCTCTTAAATTAATAACTTATATAAATTTCATAAGCTTAGCATACTTATGTGATATTACAAAAAAATCAAGTCAGATGTCATATGACTTAATTTAATATGCTTGTATTTACAAATGTTATATATAATAATAATATATTTTTTTTTTTTTAAAAAAAAAATTTAACAAGTAAAGAGCAGTTATTACAAATTATATATAATAGTGGAGCAAATTTCTTTCTTATTTTTTTTTTTCAAACTGATAGTTTCTTTCAAAATAATAACCAGATAGCTAGCATTATTTACAAATTCAAATTAGTTAAAATAAAGTACAAATCAGACTTTAAATATAAGACTCACCAAAGCAAAATGTCATTTGTTTCTTTTTCTGATAAATATTAAAAGTCCGTTTATGGTAATAATATAATTTTGTAATTTGTAGCTGTCATTTAAAAGTGCTCCTTTTTCATTTTAGCTGAAGTTATTCAAAGTATTAGTCAAAAGTGTCCCATGTTAGATTTACTTAATTGTTAGTAGAGTTCTTTCTTTTTATTCGCAAAATAATAATGGACATTTTGTGGGGATTTGAATGTGGTAATATTCACTATCTGCCCAAGAGAAAAGAAAAACTGATTTTATATCAAAACTTAGTTTCTTTCTTGAACCTTGTTTTAGTTCTTTTTTTTTTTTTAAACCAAATTTGCATATCTAAGAAGAAAAAAAAATTTTTTTTTATTGAAATGAATAATGGATTGTTCATTTCAATATGTAGGATTCTAGTCAACTAAGAGACCTATGGCTGCAGATTCAGCATCCTGTTAATGGTATTGAAATGCAAAATCACAGACTAAAGCTTCGAACTTATCCCAACTGTTTAGTTGGTAGTGAATTAGTAGATTGGCTCATCTCACAAAATAAAGCAACATCCAGGTATTTAATTTATAAAATATAGTGATTTTTTTATTTTGCATGAAAAATATTTATTTATCTTTTTTGGTTATATCTTTTTATTTGTAGTTTTGTAATATATTATTTGAACGTAATAAGGTTTTTTTTTTTTTTAGGTTTCTTCAGTTTATAATTTTTCTTTTTTTTTTTATTGAAAATAAATCTATATTTTTTATATCGGTATAATTATTTTCAGAGTTCAGTCTACTGTAATTGGCCAAGCTTTGGTTGATGCTAAATATTTAGAATGTGTTTCGAATCAAGATCAAATCTTCAGAGATGAATATGCATTTTATCGACCAGCAGTGGTATGTTGTTGTTTTTTTTTATTATAATTTTGGATTTATTTGAGATAAATGAATGGATAAACATATTAATATTATTTAAATATGAATTTTTACTTTAAAGAAATCAAAACATTTTCAATTATTATTTGTATTTAATATATAAGAAGTAGATAATGATAAGATTTTTTTTTTTTTTAATATTTAGCTTTCAATAAATATTTTAAAGATAATGGGTGTTTATGTATACTGTTGCATATAATAAAAGATAAAACAGACTTTGAGTAGCTGACTGAAGGATAAACATTGCTCCAATTGCTCATCATAAAGAAATAATGACGCAAAAGTCATTATTCGCTTGTTCTTATCAACTGTCATGTGGTGAGAGTTTGATCACTTTCCATCACTTTACTATCTAGCTAAAATATCTGGATACCCATTTACTGACTAATATTAAACGATTAACATGATTAACTATTGGTCAGCTACCTGAAAGAAAAATTCTATGACTGATTGAAACTAATTAAAATTTTTAAGGTTTGCCCAGCCCAAATTTGGATTGTGTCCTGCTGGGCATGTAACTGCACTTTTAGAAACATATATATATATATATTGTAAGAGATGGCTTACAACCAACCTTCACACCTGTCTTAATTTCTTTCCCAATGTTTGAATTCAGACCAAGGGGTAGGCAAATAATTTATCCTATATACCTACTTATATACATATAGACTAATATGTTTGAGAAATTAATTCTTATTTTTTTTATCTATTGTGAGAAAGTAAACAAATTCATTATACACATGAAGTATATATGCATATGAACATACATATAAACTAATATGTTTGTCTATTTGTAGAAATTAATTGTTTTTCTTTTATTCATTTAATATCATTAACTAAATATTAATTAACTGACTTATAAGACGGACATAATTAAAGATCAAAATTATATGAGGTCAAAATTGTCGTTAAATGATCGAATTTGGAATAATGAAGATTAAATAAAAATAATAATAGTAATAATGTTTTATAATTTTTTTTTTTTTATTAAGTTGTAACAATAGGTTTTTAGCTAGCGGAGACAATCTACCAGTGTTCTTCAGTTGGAAAGTAACAATTGAACCGACAACTCATAAGTAAAGTTTTTCTTTCTTTTTTAAAAAAAAGAAAAAGGACAAACTATTCGGTGTTTAAAACAGTAAAATTTTAATATCTGTAGTTTTAAGATAATATAAAATTAATTAATAGTGATTAATAATAGTGATTGATAAAATGGTCATTACAATGTGTAAGGGGTAAAAAGCCAATGCTGTAGGACCTTCCAAAGCTAGCTTCAATGTCATTATGAAATTATGGAATTATGTTATTATGGAATTATGAAATTATAAAATTTTCCATCAAGATGTCTATTTAGAGAACGCTGGTGTACATCAATCTTCCATGGATTTATATATGTTCAGGAGAGATACTTTGTATGTGTTTGTTTTAACCAAGCAGTATGAAAGATATAAAGATCAACAGAGTTGGTGAACAGGAATGCTATACATGGAGATTGATGTTTATATTTATAAACTCTTAACTGTGGAGATAAAATGCTTGCTTTCCTCAAGATAAATATATTTTGTTTTGATTCACGTGATTTTTTTATTTTTTATTGCTTTATTATTGCCATTTGAAAGTTTATGTATTGTAATTTTTTTTTTATTGCGTATTCAAGATTCATTTTTCAAATTCGATCATCTGCAATTTAAAAGTGGAAGCAGTGGATGGATAAATAGCATATGTTGATGTATTTTAAAAAAAAGGAATCATAGTCAGTTAATATGTATAATTTTTTTTTTTTTGAATAAAAGTAAATTTACAGATTCCTCTGGAAATTCAACATTGATCCATCAAGGCGACCTCACCTCAAGTAAGGTTTTTATATATTTAACATTGAAGGAAAACTTTAGGACAAACGAAATTATATTGTTTACTAATAAGTTTTAATAATATTTATTTATAATTTTGTTTTATTTCTGAGTGCACAATTAACCCACTGAGTAAATGGTCTTTATCGTATCTGTCATTAATTAATTTTACTAGGACTTGCACACACATATAGATGGGAGTGGGGCTATATATATATTTTAATAAAAAAATAGTTATAAATGTATTTACCCTAGCCTAAAAATATCATTCTAATAATTACATTGATGGGGTAGTTTTAGAATTAGTGAACTCCCATTTTGCTTTTCTTTTTTTTTTTGTTTTATGTATTTATTTAATGAATTATATAATATAATTTTATATATAATATACTTCAAATTATTTTGTTTCTGTTGTGTGAAACCATCAAAGTGATAGAAACCATTCTTAATAACTGAATATTTATTTATTTTATTATTTTTTGTTTGTAAATATTTATTATATATGTTGTTAATAGCAGTTTTATATAATCTTTCTAATAATCGATTGGCATCTTAATATTGGACCCAGTGTTTATTTATAATATATTATTTAGCTAATAAAGAGCATATGAGAAATATAGCGTGAATGACAATATATAATTATCTATGAAATGATAGCTTGCTCATTTATGCACATACTAATGTATGCAATTAATTTATAAATGTATGTAAATAATTTGTCATTATATTAAACTAATATTTGTTGCTTAACTTGTTTGAGTCGTTCAAATTCTTTTTTCTCCACTTCCAAACATACAGCTATGCATGTATATATTTTAGTTAAGTCACATTTTAATTTCGTTAATAGATGTCTCATTGTCTTCTCCGCTCTGCTAGAAGGCCGGATTTAAAATTAATTCTTGTGTGCCGTCATTGTTATGTTATCCATTAGGTATTTGATCTGGGGCTTAGAGAGTGGGCTCGAATTCAGGCTGGTTCCTGACCTAAATCTCGGGCTTAACTGGGTTTGAAGTACATTTTGTGAGTTCCAGCTCATGTTAGATGGATAAACATGTTTTGACTGGTCCAATATATAAACATATTTTGTGTGATGTTCATGCATTCAAATGGCTAATCGAGCACACAATAGTTTTTTTTAGTTGACCCAAATTATTATTATTTTTTTTCCTTTGTTGAGAATTGATACAGGAATTTTTGCCTTTTGAGTCTATTATTCTGCCATTGGAATAAAATGTAAAGTTCAAAACAATAAATATTTGGTAGTTTTCTATTCTATCGTGTCAGCCGCTTGATGGCGTTGATGCTAAGCAAAAACACATACATATAGCATTACCAACCCATCCTGTTTTTTGTGAAAGAATATAGAAATCGTACACGGGTTAACGTAATTCATTAATTTCCTTAATAACATTTACTGGAACAATTTTACATAAACATACGTTATTGCAAATATTCTATTCTAGTAGAACTGTCCTTGTGGCAAAACCTTCCTCCCCCCCCTCCCGCAAACTTTACAACTACATCATGGTGGCCAAAAAATGATGCTAATAATGCTTTAATTAGGGAACTATCTTTTACCTTTTCAGGTCATTCAAATTTTGAAAAAGGTTATTTAAAAAAAAATTTTATTTATTGATTGATTTCTTACAATAGCTATCTTTGAAAGATAATATGTGTATGGATCTTAATGGCACACCTCTTAAGAACGATTAATAATTTCCAATTCAATCAGCTTTTTTTTTTATAAAACACACCTAAAGTTTTTAACCTAAAATTTATCTTTTAAATTTTATACATAAAAGTGTTTTTTAAAGATCAAACATTGAATGCAATTAAATATGCAGCTCCTGTAAAAAATACAAAGAAAAAAAGTTATTACACAAATAGTGGTACTTAAGATGAACTACAAGTGATGATCTGAGAACCGCCTTTTATATCAAATGAAAAATAAACTTTATAGTACGAAGCTTACAATAGTGTTGTCAAAACTATAACAATTTTGAGCTGAATCTATGAAAATATTATATTCTTGAGAGCTATGATCCAATAGAATTATAAAGATTAATTTTTTTAAAAACGCAAAACATTTAATTTTAAGTAATATCCATTTTATTTTTTGCTAAAATGTATGTTCAAACATCATGCATGCATACAGATCCGTACATATGTATGTCATTTTTTTTTACATTTCTAGAATTCAAATTAATAAGTTCAAAATGATTTAAAGCAGTTTTATTAAATTGGAAATTTAAATACATCGGTTTTAAATATTTTGCCTATGTATATATATATATACTCATGAACAATACTATAGAAATAATTTCATTTAATTTAGATTCCAAATTCTGAATGTCCAACAGAAAGTACATCTCTATCAGATCAAACAGAGTCCCACGAAGAAGATGAACCCTTATGGTTTAAAGAAATTTGCTCAGTAGATGAAGAAGAAACAGAGGAATCTAGAAAGCCTCTTCGAACATCGGATTGGGTTTCTCAAAATTCTGGTAAATATGAATTAAAATTAATTTGAATTCTAAGATTGAATGATAAAGGGATTGAATGTAAATATTTAAAGCGTGACATCTATTTTAATGCTGTTATCTTTAAATTCATTATTGTCTTGCCATTTTACATTTATGGCAAGTTTGAAGTGATATAAAATACAAAGTAATGACCTTTTAATATTTTATGATTACTATGTTTATAATCTCACTTTAACATATTTTGATAGTTAAAAAATAAAAATATGTCTACTGTAAAAAGTTTACTATTTGTTAAATTACTGCTTACATTGAAGTGTCTCATTGTAAACTGTCTCAATATACACTGCTTCAATTATGTGCTATTCAATATATATATATCTATATAAGCAAAATGTTAAATCATTAAGATTTGTAAATTTAATACCGTTTATGATATGGCAGCAATTCTTTTCCATCTCAGAGAGCCATATGTGATCATATTTATTAATATCTTTTTCATTTTATATTGAAGACATCAAAACATCTGGAGAGGTAGTTCTGCTTATAACTTGACAGGTGTTTTGTTTTCATTGGACAAAAAAAAAAAGCTATTTAAAAATTGCCAGTGTGTATTTAATTGCAATGAAAGTCTGCCATTTCACTATTCATTTTATTTATTAAAAAATAAAGATATGGAACAATAAGTTTGTTATTAATTTTATTTTTTTGAATGAATGTAAATGAGTGAATGCACATATAATATTTGTGTAAATGTACTCTCTCAGTTTAATTATTAGTAGCTATATTTATTATTCTTAAATTTGTTTATATTATAATCTTAATTTATATATGAACCCTATAAACATGTGCAATTCAGTAAACAATTTGTATTCCATTGTAATCAAAGTTATCAAGTAATGTATGAAAGAAAGGCTTAGAATACAATGTAGTGGATATTGTAGGTCTATTAAAATTATTTTGTGTATGTGTGTGTATTTGTCAAATTTGGAAACATAGAGCATTTTTTGGTAAAAATCTAGTATTTGAGATAATTGGACTTAATGTACTCAACAAGTTCAAAATTCATTTTTACATTATTTGCAAATGAATTTTTAGTTTTTTGGAAAGAATGATGTAACGGTGTATTTTGTGCATTAAAAGCCATTTTGCATACATTTACTTATGAACCACTTCTTAGGTAGTTTTTTTTTATTATACAAATGTTAAATAGTATATTAAATCAAAGGCAGAAACTGAATAAAAATTAAGACAATAACTACGTATAAAAAAGAAAAAGAACTTACTGGGTTATATTATACTCCTATGCTAATAATAGTAGAAGAAATGTTAGAAATAAATTGCAATACATTATCATTATATATACTTTAAAATATTTTAAATAATTGAATAGTACATCGATGATATATATGTGAAATTAGTATGTTGTTTATAAGTACATTTACTCTTTTAGAACAGTCATGTAAAAAAAGCTTAAGTCTTGAAAGTAAAGAATCTTCTACTGATGAATATCTTAAGCCTGATGATGAAGGTTATTTGCCCAAATCTAATTCAACTTTTTATTTACAACTGGATGTTGATGAAGCCAAAGTATCTGTAAGGACAAAAAAGGGTGTAGAAGCTAAAACTTACGAACGAAGTAAGTACTATGGATGAAAATATATATCTATTGATTATAAATATTTAAACAATTTACACAAAAATTGTAAAATTTTATTCTGTAAGTCCATTGTTAATAGCTTTAGAAAAAATTAAAAAAAAAAAAATTAATTAATTTTCAACATTCTACTATCGGAGAATATTTACAATAATAGTCAATATGCACGAATGAGGCCAAGAGAACATTTCTGTCTGATTTAATGTTTGCCCTAATAAAAGTATCATGGTCTAATCTATATCCATATAAGACATTTTGAGCTCGTGAAAGTAGATTCATTTTTTGTTAATTTTGATGAAAGAGAATATTGATTAATATAGCTAGCATTTTGGAAGTTTATTGATCCATTTATTACATGTTAATGCTGTATAGTGGTGTATAATGGTTATAGTTTAATTTGAATGCTGATTCTAGTTTTTGTTAAATAAAAGCCGTAACTCATTCATAGCTAGTAATTTTTTAAAAAACTTTCATGTAATAAATTTTTTTTTGCTTTTTTTTTTTCAAATATTGTGCAGAAACATTTTAACTGAACTTAATAATCATTCAAAGTTTTTGATAAAGGAATAAAAAAAAAAAAAAAATACAATTTTAATGATGTTTTTTTTTTTTAAAGACCCCCCCCCCCCAAAAAAAAAAAGAAAAGAAAAGAAAAGAAAAGAAAATATTCATACAATACATAAGCATAAAATTGTCCATAATTCAATACGGTATAATTAAATTCATGATATAAAGCAGCAACATAATATTTATTTTACTAAATATGAAAGATTTCTTATATATGCTAATCTCCGCAAAAAATAACTAGTGAAACGTAAGGATGCAGGAATAGTTTTGCAGTTGCAGAAAACTTGTTTCATCTGCCAGAATTTCAATACTGTAAACAATACAGAGTTCTATTGTTTACAGTATTAAAAGTTTAAGAGATAACAATAATTAATAGTTATATTCTTATCTATATGTCATTCAAATTATTTGATTTATATTACTGGTAAGTTAAAAAAAAAGTAATATGCAGATCTACATATTTGTTATATATTGTAATAAAAGTATTTTATTATTTTTGTCGGAATATAACTTTTTTTTCTTAATTGATAATATAATGTAATAAATTTTTTGAGTTTAATCTGTATTTATAAAAAAAAATGTAAATACATCAAAGCAGTTTTACGCTTAAATAATTTTAAGAATTTTAATCTGCTCATTGCCATGGCAACCTTTTTTTAATATATAAAATCAAAAATACATGCCGCAACCCAATTTACACTATACTTTTTAAGAGCTAACTTTATTCTACTTTTGCCTCCTATTGTAAGCTTGAATAATTAATAGATGCTAGTTGTAAGCTTATTAAATCCCAATCCATTAACGGGCTTATGGGTAAGACAGTGCTGGGTACGGATTTAATAAGTACTACATCTGGCATCTCTTAGTTACTCAAGCTTACAGGAAGGTGGCACAACTAAAGTGGAATAAATAATAAATATTAATTACCAAATATTTAAAATCTGTTTTCAATAATTTCTTATTATAAATATTTTTCAGTAAATTCCTGAACTGATAGAATAGCATGTAGTAAAATTATTTAAAACATGAATTTATAAAGCAAAACAATATAGATTTGTAATTTATATTTATAGATGTCTGGATTCATAATATTCTCATATATCCTTATGTATGCACTAGATCATGGGGTATACAATGTAATAAATATATAACTTATCTACTACTACTAATACATTCATATATGTCTTATGTTGTATATTTTTTATGTACATATTGTAAAAAAAAAGAATATTTTGTTCTAATCTTTGAAATTATTTCACCAGTTAGTAATAAAGAAACTAATCGATTGTGCGAGTCCAGCAATTGTAAAGTTTTTCACGATACATCGCATTTATCAATAAATGAAGATTTTCTTAAAGGTAAGTAGTGTTGACTGATTTATTTTTATATATTGATTGATTATTTTTAATGAAATATAATTTCTGGATTTTGCTTTATTAAATTTCTTATTTGAACTAAATTTTACACATTATTTTAAAAGTGTGTGAAAATATTGCTATGCTCATTTATAATTTTGAATTTTAAAACTGCTTTATTTGTTGGTCTGTGAGTCTACGAATATTATATTTAATTTCAAGCAAATTATAGGTGTCTTTTTTTAAATTTTTTATTCACATATTGGGAAATGATTGCCATCAGAATTATATAAAATGATAAACATAATGAAATTATTCTTACAAAAAAATATATATGGTAGAGAAAAATAATTTTTGTATTATACTTCTATAAATTTAGCTATGATGAAGAGAAAAAAAAAATTGTTTCATTGCAGTTTCAAAAATTTTTGGTATAATCTTTTTTTTTTTTGCTTTGACGTATCCTTTTACTCATAGATATTACTAATGAATAAATAATGGTCTGGGATTATTACTTCTAATTAGTACATGTTTTAATAAGACCGAAGTCTCTGCACATTGTGATATTGTGAGTGACAAAGCATTATCAGTTGATTCAAGTTCTTCCACTTTTATATCTTTTATCCTTGTTTTTCCATATAAAATTTGACTTGGACTTTGTTAAGAAATTCTATCTTAAGTTCTGTTCATTGTCTTAATTTAGGACAGCATTTCATGAAAATATACTAAAAATAATAATGATTGCTAAAAGAATGGAAGTATTCATTTTTTATGTCTCATAGCATTATGCAGTAAAGTTTTAAAAATAATATATATAAAAAATAAATAATACTTTGATACTCTGCCATAATTAGTAATATGAAAAACACTATAACAGAAAACAAATAAATTAAATAGACCAACTATACTTTCGTTATCAAAAAGTTTGAAGTTTGCCATTAATGATTTAGGAGACTCACTTTTTGTTCATGGGAATGCTATTGGCTCTTTGATTCATCACATATTTATTTTACGCAATAAGCCAAGCCTCTTCGATTTTTCATTTTCTGACACCGTGCGAAGAAAGGAATAACGGAAAATGTAAAATCAAAGAGGTTTGGTTTATTGTGCAAAATGAATGCATAACGAATCAAAGAGCCAATAGCGTTCGAATTAATAAAATGAGTCTCTTAAATCATTAACGATAAACTTCAATCTTATTGACAACCAGGTTTATGATACTTACATGTCGAAAGTATACTCATTCTATTTAATTTGGTTTGTTCTCTGTTGCAGTGTTTTCATATTAATATAATATATGCATATATATAGACAAGATCACTAAATTCCAGTCAATATCATTAATTCACAATTTAAAAAACTCTACAGCTTAAAAATTGACATGTGCAAATATCTAAGATATAATCAAATGTTTAATCTATGTGATACATATATGTATTAAAGCATAATTGTTAGCACCTAACTGGTTATGTGTAAATCACATCACTACAATCAATTCCTAAATAAACTATGAGAATATGAGCAGTTTATCCTCAAGGTAACATGTAAATAGATAATAAATGGAATCCACTTATTATCAAGGGCTAAGATCTTGGTAAGCAAAAAATTAAAGCAATGACTGAAATACATTGGGATTAAATCTGTCTAGAAATTTGAAATATATATTATTCAACAGACAAAGATAAATTGTTTGAAGTAGGTCTGCTGGAGTTTAAAATTTCTATGCAGATTTTTTTTCAATCTGTTCTAATCATTGCTCTCACTCATCATCTATTTAAAATCTCAGATCTTGAGAATAAGTGGATTCTATTTATTATTTAATTCTAATAATTCTGCGCTAACACGCTTGTTAGAGAAGTTTAATTTTGTTTATAAGTTTATATACACTAAGTGCTTTCGAAGTTCTTAGACTTCATATTCATAGCTGAGTGCAGTCAATGATAATGGACTAAATAATTTAAAAATATATTAGTATAATCATAAAATTAGTGCAAGAAAATAAACATAAAACATTAAGCTATAAAAAATAGAAATAATTCTGTTCTAGTTTGAAACTGATATTAATACTAAGATATAATGACTATTATTTGCTATCATAAGTATTAATTTATACGTAGCTTTCAGTGAAATTACATTGTAATGCAAATGTAATGAAAATTAAACGGTCTGTAAATATCTTTGTTAGCTTTATGGAAAGTCCTAGCTGTTTGTATTTTCTTTTTTCAATGATAATAAATGGTGATTTTAAAATAATAGATTTCCTAAATACATTGTTAAGGAAAGGAGAAAGTATATACTAATATATAATCACATACATTATATTAAAAAGCTGAAGTTTACGATTGAAATAAGACATGTGTTTTATTTAGCTTTTATATGTATCATCAATATATCTTACATAATATTGACTTTAATGTATGATACTTTAATGGACATTTATATATTTATGTAAATGTTTTTAGGTGCTTTATTTGCCAATATTGATGCATTTCAAGATCCTGAAGAATTTGTCACATCAGACAGTTGGATTCATAAAGAACTACGTCAAGAAAATGGAGAACATTTGGCTTTTGAAAGACTTAGGTAATGCGCATTGAAAGTATTTATGTACATGTGCTATTATAATTTGTATTTAATTAATGGAAAATACAGAATTTATAATATATAGAGGCTAAACTCTCCATACAGTAGCACCCCAGTGCAAGCTAGAGTAACCTTATTGCATCCATTGATTACTCTGGCTTGCACTGATGGCGCTACTGTATGGTGAGTTTAGCCTCTGTGTAAACAGCTTGTATAAGCATAACAAATGATGATCATGTGATGTTTAGTAATTTATAATATAAATAATAGGATATAAAAAATTATGAATTGTCTAGCAATCGAAAAGCTTAATGCAGTTTAAGAAAAATTTGTGTATAAGAATTTTGGAAATGTAGACAGTAGTAATTGTGATAAATAGATAGCTTAGTTATGATCTATCGCACAAATGGACTCTCTGTCATGACCTAGCCATTGTTTGTATTTAGTTAGTGAATCGATTACATGCATTCAATTTAACTAATTTGATATTTTGGTATCCATTTTCTTAATTGTTAACATTTTTTTC
The DNA here is from genome assembly GCA_028023455.1 of Epiperipatus broadwayi. NCBI lineage: Eukaryota > Metazoa > Onychophora > Udeonychophora > Euonychophora > Peripatidae > Epiperipatus > Epiperipatus broadwayi. Next base: position 1,433,377 of record JAQFVV010000052.1, read on the forward strand.
CATCTGATTTTGATATCTTATTTTGAATGTTTTATTTGTTTTGAATGAGTTTTAAACTTTTTTATTATTCGCAAACATTTTTTGTTCTTCAATTTCATATATGGTTTTAATACATTTTCTAGAAATTCATTTTCATCATCTTTCATTCAAATTGATATAGAAATAATACAAACTGCTTTATGTTAAACATTGCTAAGATAATCAGGTTCACGTAAAATTAGGAAGGGAAATTCATGTCCTAAAGTATGGGATTATTTTAGAATGTAGATTTGCCTGGAAGATCAGAGAATCAGATTTTATAACTTTGTAAATCAATTATTTAACCATTATTATATGTCAGAAAACATAGCAATCGTTGTGCTCTCACCATTATTGAAACAATAAAAAATCAGAAGTCTATCAGTGTAAATGGTGAAGTTATTGGAAATTCAAAGCTATCGCTTTGATTAGATTAAAAAGGTGCTTTATGTTCATGACTAAAATAGGTGCTCAGTTATCAGTTAGGAAATGGCAAAGCTTATCTTTATAAAGTTCCACTCAGCAGTTAGTTTTAATTTTAGTCGTTATTGTTTTTTTCCCCCCAAAACTTTTTATATATTTTTTCTTAAAAATACTATAAATATAATTGGTGTATAATATTTTTTATTCTACCAATAATTTTGTGGATTCATCAGTGATTTGTAATTTATAGTTTTATACTGTATTGTAAAAATTATGATAGTTTAATTTACAAATGTCAATGTTCTTGCATTAGCGCATTTAACAACATCTTCTTTAGATAAAATATATCTTACCAGTCATGTCTTTATTCATGTGTTTAAAATGTGTGTGAAATAGAAATGCATTTTTTAAAAAATACAAATGATTTTCTTTGTTTAAAATTTATGTTATTCCTATTTGGCAATAAATAACCAAAAATTACAGTTTTAAATGTTTTTTGCTTTTATTATCTCATAGCAGTTTTTAAAAAAAATAATTTTATCCATTGTAAAACTGTTATTACATTTATTTAAGTGAGTTTTCTGAAGCTGAGAGAAGTTTTTTTCATGAAGACAAACAATTTATCATAATTATGTGAATTCGTAATAAATGAAGGAAGATATTCTGCATATGTATATCCTATAGAAATAATGATTCTATGTTTTTTGGGTATTCTATTATGAGTATGGTAATAAAATATTTTCAGTTGTCTCACCAAATCTATAAAATGTTATCTAGATTTGGGAAAAAAATGTTATAAAATGAAGTCATTGAAGCATTAAAAAGAAAGTTGCAATTTATTTTAAATGGATAAAATAATATATTAAAAATTGGAAGCATGTCTGAGGATAAATCAAATAATATATATAGAGAAATGCACATTGAATGTAGTAAAATAACATATAGCTTATTAAAATTCATAAAAATTATATTTAAATTAATAGTTTAGTGCTGGATATATATGTAATTACATAGAAGGAAATTAACCTTCAAATCTGCACTGTTCGTTTTTAGGGTACAAATCTTAGTGCACTCACCTATCAGTGCATAGAGCTTATTCTTATATAAGCCAATCATTACTGGTCGTGCTTAACTCTGGGCTTGATCCTATTCTGCACCTGATATTTTAATTGATAACTGAATTGTAAAAATTTATTGATATATCACAGGGAAGAGAAAGTTTCTCATTTTTAAGTACTCACGATTAAGCATATATTTATTCTAAACTAATATATGCTTAATTGCAGGCAATTAAAAATGAGAAACTTTCTCTTTTTTCTGATATATCAACAAAATTTGTACAATTCAGTTGTCAATTAAAATATCAGGTACAGAATAGGATCAAGCCCTGAGTTATACACAGTCAGTAAGTGTTGGCTTATATAAGAATAAGCTCTAAGCACAAGTAATTCACTTGTGTTTTTAAAACTCTTACTGATGGTTGAGAGCATGGAGATTTATACATTAAAAAGAACAGGTTTGAAGATTAATTCCCTTCTATGTTGTATTCGTAAATGAAATAAAAATACAATAAGTGGAAGAAATGCCAGTTGAATGTTAAAAGGTCAAAAATCAAGAAGTTGCAGTCTATTATGTGTGAATATGTCTTCTAGATTTTTTTTTTTTTTGTAACTAATATGATTCTAGTTGAAAAGAAAAATAATATATTAAAGTGTTAAGAATTATACATTTAATAAAATTGGCTCAAAAATAACGTTTTGAATTCTTGAATTTGTTAGATAGAAATAGTTTACTTTTAAAAGAAAATCATTAGAGATGCAGTTGGTGTTTTCAAAACTACTATTAAAAGTTATCTAACTCTATAATTGAGCTTTACGCACGTGTAATGAAGCTGAGCGCTTTCGGGAATGATTATTAATTATATAGCTTCATTACATGTGCGTAAAGTACAATTATAGAGTTATAAATTGTTAATGAAGTAAAACCTTAAGTATTAAAAGATATTTAGAAAATAAAAATTGAAATACATGAGATTTTTTATTTTTATTTTTAAATTTAGATGGTTTGGCATAGGATACATTTTTATAAAATCTAATTTTGAAAAATCTTCAAAATCGTGATGATTTAATCTTTGGAAGAGTCATAGAATATAATATTATTTTTTTTAGTTTTATCTTCATTTAGATTTTGAGTACATAAATCTATTTAATCATTTTTTTCTGATATGGGATGTAATTATCTGGTAAAGTATGTTCTATCAATGTATTGGAATGATTGGTAAATCTGATATATTCTAAAAATATGTATATAAGAATATTTTCATAGATAAAAGATATTTATACACAATTTTTAAATTTAAAATTCCATATAAATGACTGAAAACTACTTTAGCTAGGAATACTATCCACATTTTCAAAAAGATTTAAGCATGGGCGTTAGCCAAAATAATTTTCAGCTGTTTGCATTGAAATTTCCTTTTCAAAAGTGGTCTACAAATATGTAACGGGTCCACCCGTTTACCTAAGTTTCTTGAAGTATTCGTCTTTACGCAAGTATGAGTGTGTATATCTATATACTCGTATGAACACAAAAATAAGTCCTATACATATATATAATTTTCTTCGATATCATATACAGTATATTTATGGATGCCTAACTAAAGACTCCAAGTGCCAATCTCACCCATAATAAGAATTATACTGGGCAATAGGAAGTATGTAATAGGATGATAAAATGACCCAGCCTGCGGCTAGCTTTCTCAGGGCGGGTCGTAAAATTACCGGGAGTAGATCTAACCTTTTTTTTTTTTAAAAAAAAAAAACTCAATTCACACACACAAAAAAACCATTCATCATTTTATAAATATTTATTAGTAATAATATTTACATAAGTCAAATCAATTCTATTTTTTTTTCTTTATTATTTATCAAAGATTTCTGTCAGTTTTTTCTTTTGTTAGTTTACTCTTTTCTTTCTTTACCAAAGCCCACACACACACACAAATACGCTATAACATGTATGTTGCGACCAAGATTTAATTATGGAAGAAGTAATGTTAATAATGACAGTAGGAAATAATTCAAACTTTTCGTGCAAAAAGAAAAGAAAAATTAAGTTCACAATTGGATCAAGCAACAGTTTTCTGAATTACGTGGAGTAAGCTTACTAAGAGGTCACATATATATGCAAATAGGAAAAAAGTACCTTTGTTTCCCCAGGGAATTGATCAAATTCACCTGGTGAAAGAGAAATCTTCGGTCCTTGGACGAAGAACGGACTTTTTGAAGTTCGGATTCCATGGCTGAATTCTATTTATTTATTTATTCTTTTTCACATCTCATGACGATCCAACATTGTTACTTATTGAAGCGATTTTCCAGGCTTGACATCCCTTCTCTGATATTGGCAGCTGCTATACATTCAGGGGAAGGATTCGAACACCTCGCACATTGAAGTTTCTACCCCAGTCTGATCATATTTTATTGATATATAACGTTGATCTCTGGATTCTTTTCTCTGTATATAAGTCTAAAGTCTACTTTCTTCCACTCCCAAACTTATAATCTTATCAACTCCATCCTCTTTATGTAATATATATATATATATTTTCTACGTGTTAGGTTCCAAACCTTCTTCTGAAGGTATAGCAGCTACCAATATCGGAGAAGGGACGTCAAGCCTGGAAAATTGCCTCAATAAGTAACAATGTTGAATCGTCATGAGATGTGAAAAAGAATAAATAAATAAATAGAGGTTACTAAAATATTTAAATAGATTTGTAATAAGAATTTTAAATTTCATCTGCTACACATTGATATTGTAGTATAGTTATTTTCAACTCTTCTGAACTTAGTTCCATATTATCCCTAGATCATGCCAATAGCATGGTAAGAGTTGTGCAAGGATTTTTTTTATAATTGACTTTTATAAGAGTCTCTGGATAAAGACTTCTTGAACAATGAAGTCATCATTAAAAATGCTGATCTGTTTCTCTATGCTAAATTTATTCCAGTTATTACAACTGAATATTTAGATACCGGATATTTTATGATAGGATAGTACTCTTCTTTTGAAAATTTTCTTTTTATCCAAATGATGTCAGTTGTGGCAATAATTATTTTTTCCAAATGTTCAGGTAGCCAATCCCAGATTAGTAATAATAATAGTCAAACAGTTTATTGCTCGATCTTCAGAAGTGAAAGAGCTAGGCTGTGATTCACAGATCTTGCACTCCTATTTCTTTTGTACCAAACCATGTAAGGTGTTCAATGAAAGATTTATAAATGAATTATGTGTTTTTTCAAATAAGTGTGTAATTCTCTTATCTCCAAATACTCAGTTATATATAACTATCAGCTTGTGGTGAATTATGACAAATTGATGTCAGTTCGTTCATATTTTGTTAGTTTATTTTTTATAGAGTTTGTCCGTGACAAATCCTGTAAATATTAAATATATATGTGTGTGCTCATATGTGTATACATATGCTGTTTTCTGTTTTGTGATTCAATTTTTTATTCATTTCAGTTCTTCCTATAAAAACCATATGATGAGTTTACTGAAACAACTTCTCAGCTTACGTAACTTATCACTCTCCTGGGTTGATATTATCGTGCCTCTAATAAAGAAGATAAGTGAAACTGTACGACCTGATGTGCGCCATGAAAATGATGATATGGACATTAGACAATATGTCAATTTTAAAAAAGTAAATATCTTTAAAAATAAATATTTTATAATTGTTTTTTTTTTCATTCATATATTTGTTATGTTATTATATCTTCGTTATTAAATATATATAAACTTTTGTTAACAAAATAAGATATAAAGTTATCATGGATAGTTGGGAGAGGAGGTAATAATAAAGTATGTTTTTAATGAAATATAATCATTTTTCAACAATTAGAGTAAATAATTTTCATTACGTATTTGCACCCCCACCCCCCTATATCAGCTTTTGTTCTAATTAATCATCAAGATTATGTTAAGATTTACCATCTTTTTTTTTTTTAATTCTGATTTTTAGAAATTTTTATTACCAAATAGGCTTACAAAAAAAAAAATCAAGTCTGATGTCACATGACCTAATTTAATAAGCTTGTATTTACAAATGTTATATATAGAACTCGCAAAATAAGCTCTTAACAAGCTTTTGCAGAATATCCCCAATCTCAGACTGGTTTCTGCTACTGATATCGTCAGTGAGGTGCTAGGATATTCAAGCATTAGTTTAAAAATACCAGGACAAGCCCAGCATTTTATCTAATGTATAACTAACTATTAAATAAAAAATGTGAAATTTTCAGACATCCATATGTTTTCCAATCCAGCTATCTAACTTAAATAGCCATATGGGATTGAACTAAGTTCAGATACACCATATATTAATAGCTTTAGCAATATAAAATCGCCAAAGCCTTAATAGCAAAAAATAAACATACAAAAAAAAAAAATCAAGTCAGATGTCACATGACCTAATTTTGTGAGCTCTATATATACCAAATAAGCTTTGAGTTGCATATGATTGATGTAGTTCTATTCTTAAGTAGTGCTGCAGGTTTAAATCGGACTGTGATGTCAAATTAATCTCTGAAATTATTTGATTCACATTTAAATGCACCACCATTTTTGAAGTGACCTTATTTAACAGGAGAGAGATATTTAAATAAATAATTTCTTTCTGTATTAAAATTAACATGTGAACAATGAATACAGCTGCTGAAATTTTGGGCTATAAATTTAATCCTCATACAAAATAATGATGTGGATTATAAAACAGGCAAAACTCACTATATATATTGCCACACACAGCAAGCTAGAGTAATCAATGGATGCCAGAAGGCTTGTGCATAAAATCCCCATCTATTGCCTACTCATCCAACATCCCCAGACTAGTTTCTGGCTTGTGGCCTTCATCAGTGAGGAGCCTTGGATCTGAGAGTACTGCACCTAGATCTTAGGATCTAGCTTGCTGTGTGTGGCAATATATATAATGAGTTTTGCCTTTTTTAAAACAGTTATACACAAGCATAAGAAGTGGTGGTCATGTGATGTGGATTGTGATATAAAAATGTGTTCTCATAGTTGTTATTATTGCCAATTGCTTTTTTGGTGGTATAGGACTTTGGAAGCATGGCAGCAATTAAGCCATTCCTGAAAAAAATGTTCTGAAAAGTTTTCTAGCATTCGCTCAGGAAATATATTCTTTCTGGCTCATGGTGCTATGACAATGCAGCCATCCATTGTCTGGACCGAATAAAACTTAAAATTTGGTTAGATTTTAATTAACTTTAGAATTTTTTTTCCAAGAAACTGACTTGTAGCCAACCCAACTAACTATTCAATATTGATCAATAAATAGGAATCGTAATTATTCCTAGCTAGAAGATAAAATAGGGATTGAAAACCCTCAATGCTTTAATACCCAACAGTCGGCATTCTTGGTGAGTTACGTCTTCTCCTTTACTGCTATTCTTTGAGGTTTGTTAGATGGACTTTTACCTTGTAGTCAATTATTTAGAGATAATTTTACCTTTATATATAGAAACTATTAAAAATTAAAAACTAAATTATTTAATATGATAAAAAAATTACATTAAATTCAAAAATAAAAAAAACCGACTAAAACTAAACAATTCATGGCCAATGGTTTGACTGCTAAGGCAGGCGTTTAAGAAGTCTGTCCTGATAGTGAAATCATTGCTCGTGAATTTTTTTTATTTTTAATTTTGGCCAGGTTTTTAATTCTGAATTGGGTGTAATTTATTTATATATGTGTGAGTGAAGGACATTTAAAATAAATGTAATGTTTTGATATTTGTCATCACTGGAATAATTCTTAAATTGTAAATATTTAGTTTAGCTAAATAGATAATCTGATACCTTACATATAATTGTCTGAATATTGATGTCTAACATTTGATTTATCAATTTAAGGATTTAGAAAACGATTTGTCAAATTTATGACGCATTCTTTTTTAATATATCAGGCTGGGTAAAACGTAAAACAGTTGTAGATTTCAATCAGCTGCAGAATTTTTTTTCCAAGAAGCTGGTCTATCACCAATCTGACTAACTATCCAATATTGGTCAGAGAATAGGAATCTAGTTACGCCTAGTTAGAAAGTCAAACAAGGATATAAACATGTTTAAACTATTAATACCCATCAGTTAGCATATAAGAGAGTTATGCTTTTTCTGTTACTGTTCTCTAAGAAGGTTCATTAGACAGGCTTTGCTCATAATGAATTATTTAAAGACTATTTTACCCTTATGTATATGAGTGTGTGTATGTGCACTCAAATGTGAGTAAGTGAAGTATATTTAAAATAAATATAATTCTGTGATATACGTTATTATTAGAATAACTCCTAAATAGTAATTATTCAGTTTGTTAAATTGATAATGTGATGTCTCATAGGTAATTGTTGAGTATTTATAAATACGATTTGATAGAACTTCACAGAAAGACTTATATGCTCCACTATTCTTTTTTAGTATATGGGGTTAACAGCATCTTTCCCTTAAAATTTGCTTATTATTTTTGCATTGTGTATACTTTTAGAGATCAAATATTGCTTCTATTATGACATTGTAATTACAAATTTGAAATTTTCACAGTATAAACACATATTAATTAATTATTTAAGAGTTATTTTGATATATAAAATATAAATTTAAAAGAAAGTAACTTTTTAAAAGACCTTATATTAATATAAAGTGGGGATATCACATGATTTTAAGCCTTTTTTTTTGTATTCATATGCACACAAAAGTATATGCTGTAATTCTTTTTGAATTGCCTTGAAAACGGAGAATTAAGTTCATAACAAATATTCCAGATTTTTTGAATAAGCCTAAACAATAATCTTATATAGTCCTATGTTGAAATTTATTTATGGTATTCAAAATAAATATTAATTCCAATAAATACATAACTTTAATGCTACCTATTTTTACAAAGTATATGCTTCTATGCATGTAAGTAAACTGTGTGATGTATTTAATATTTGATTTTTATTAGTAATGGAAAAAAATATTTAAATATGATTAATAATTTTTAAAAATTTTACTTATTAGATTCCTGGTGGCAGTAAGCGTGACTGCAATATAGTACACGGTGTTGTGTGTTCAAAAAATGTGGCTCATAAAAAGGTTTGTTGATTAAGAATTATTCTTATCATTAATGAAATATTTTTATTTGGTTTTTATTTTTGTATAGTCTTTTTTTTAAAATGCTTTATTTTCCATTGCACACACAAAAAAAAAGTAATGAAATATTGAATCGTATTGGAATTCATTTAAGTTTATTTTGAGTTCTAAATGTTAAAATGCTAGAATAAATTGTATAAAAAGGTGGTTAGTAATCGTAAATTGTACTGATGTTAAATATCTTTTATTGGATTATAATATTTGCTTGCTTAGTTATCTAAGCCATTTTCAAAAAAGGTACTTAATATATATACATGCAACATATAAATCACAAAGTTTAGGTATTCATGTTAGTATAGGGGATTTGAACTCAGATTTTCAAACACCTTTCAACTATCCACACCATCTCATACAACTTATAGGCATGACCACACACACGTAGAAAAGATAAATAATCACCAATATACGTATTTCATGCTAAGCCAGCACTCATCAATTGGTCCAGATTATCATCTCCCACACATATATATAATCAGTGCTCAGTTTATATTAAGAAAGCAAATCTTCATACCTTAATGGACAGGCTTCAATTTATTCCAACCTCCAACTTTTCAGCCATCCATATCATTGAAAATCTGATGATGAAAACCCAAATCCCATGCTGATGCCAATATTATTGCCATGCCCATGTTGACCTCAAGTCACTCTGACCCCTCATGTGTAGGACCCTATCCATTTAAATACATAGAAGAGGAATGGGCAGGATACAAGCTTGATGTGTAAATATTTGAAAACTAGACACTCTTCACAAACCTGGGAGTTTAATTGTAAGTATAGGGGATTTCATATTAGTGTAATTTTTTTTAGTAACTTAATAACTATGCAGAAGAAAATTAGTTAATTTTTATCAGACAAAATAAAAAACAATACACTTCATAGGAAGTTGTAATTTTATTATCGTCAAAGTTTTGTTATCATTTAACTATTTTGTACTTATTTACTTTTATTTCTATTTACTTTAGCAATAGTTATGTTTAATGCTATTTTTAAAATTTAGAAACATTATTAAATATATTCTTTTTTTTTTTTTCAGATGTTGTCCCACATTTTGGGTCCTAAAATTTTATTACTTGGATCTGCATTGGAGTATCAAAGAGTGGAGAATAAACTAACATCTATTGATCCTGTAGTTTTACAAGTAAAGATTTTATTTTTATTAGTTTATTCATAATATATATGGCTTAAAATTAGTTATTTTTTAAAGCTAATGTAATTAATTTTTATAATGGGTATAAATTTTCATAAACTATAAAAAAATAAAAAAAATTTAACAAATATGCACATTTTTAAAATCCCTCTGAATTTAGCAGTTTGGGGCTAAATACTTATTGTATTTCAATTCCAGTTTAAGGATTTGTTATTTATATTTTGCATTAATATTTTTCTGTTGAAAGGATTTATATTAGTTTATTATATATTAGTCACCCCATTGTATGTATTACTACTTTATACAGCCCTGAATTAATGTTAATATTATTTTCAAGGCAATGGATTGTTGATATTCCATTAGTTAATTTTAAACATTAGCACGGATGCTGTGATATATATATATATAAAGTTTTTTTTTTTTTATTTTAACAACATTTTAAAATAAAAAAATTATTTTTAAGGAACATGAATATTTAAAAAATTGTTCGGCCAAAGTTGCAGCTTTAAAACCTGATGTTTTATTGGTTGAAAAGACAGTTTCCCGGCTGGCTCAGAACTTTCTTTTACAACATGGTATTACTCTTGTTCTCAATGTGAAATCTGTAAGTATTTAAAATTTTTTCTATCTATAAATTTTTTTTACATATATATATAATTGATATTATTAAGTATAATATTAAATTTTCAAATTGTTTGTACTTGTAATTTGATTGCAAAACAGGTTTCACATCTGCGATACAAAACGGGTTTTTCTTTTTGTAATTTAGACACAGCTGAGTGCACTTTTGATGAAGCCCACCAGAATCATAACTCTTGTGGACCTCGCTGAAAATGTATCAGCCACGTCTAAGTTGTAAAAAGAAAAAAAAACATTTCATGTCGCAGTTGTGAAATGTTTCGCAATCAAATTGATGTTATTAGTATTTCTGTTTACTTGTTACTATTTAAATTGATAATTTTTATTATTCTTAATTATTGTGGTTCTTATGGCTGCAGCTTGATATTTTTTTAAAAAAAAAACTATTTTTAGAAATAATCTTTACCTCTTAGGATAGAGATTCCATGGCGGTATAATAAGCCATAAATCATGGTTTAGTTTGGGATGAAGGACAGATATTTACAAACTATTAATTTTTGAATTTTTTGAGCAGACATTGAAATTTTCTAATGGTGATGTAATTGTTTTTTGACTTTTCATTCTGAAGAGAAGACTCCTGAGGAGTAATGTGGTATGCAATGTGTTATTTCATGTAAAAGAAGAATTCAAATCTCTCCATAAATATGTTTAATGTAAAATAAAAATTTAAAATTAGAATGAAAAAGCTCTAAAAATTCTTACCAACTGATAATTAAACTTGTGTAGTGAATACTATCTGCCCTGCAGAGGGCAAGCTGTTAATATTTAAGGCTGCCATTCAATTATAATTTTTTATTTCGCTATCTCAATTTAGATAAAATTGCATAAATTGGGGGAAAAACGGGTTAATATTTAATGAAATCTTTTGGAACCTGCAAATTGAATGAAAAACTAAGAAGTCAATTGATTTGAAAAATAGATATTTATTTACTATAAAAGCACAAGTTGAATGGGATTCATTCTAAATAAAAATGGACACACAATATTGTGGAAATTGATGGTATATTAGATAAAGTGGCTTATTTAGTTAGTCAACTTAACGGGAAATCTTAAATGAAAATAATTCATGTTTATGCCTAAATTCTCGTGATGAAGAAATAGAGGATTTTATAATGGATGCTTCATATCGATAAATACAGAAGATTTTAGTGGTAGAATGGAAAATGATAGATAGATTAAAGTTCTATGTGGATTTATGCGCTTATAGAAGCAGAGATAAGAGTATATAAACTTGGGTAATTTGCAAAAAAAAATAAGAAAAACTAGTCTGAATTTTTTTTTGCTGATAAAAGTTCAAAGCAAAAATGATCATATAAGCACTCAAATGAAGATATAACAGAAATGGATTGCATTTTGACTAAAAAAGATATATATTTCACAATTGTAATATGGTTAACAGATTCATTGAAAGTAGTATTCTTTGATTAATAAAATATAAATTATATATTAATGTAAAGTTGTAATAATTAAATTTGTAAAGCACATAGTCATTACATAAAGTAATATATATTAAGGCTATAACCTTAAGACCATGCGTTTGAAAAATGACAGTAGGGACCTCTACAGATCTTAACACAAGATTTATTTAAAAGACAAGCACAGGGTCGTAAGGTTATAGCCTTAGTATTAATGCAAAACACAGTCAAAAGCTAGTAATCCTGCCAAAGACGCCTTCAACAAGTTGCTGTTGAGATCATATACATCTAAAGTTATATTAATTACTATTATATGCCGAAATGCAAAAAATTAAAAATTCAACACATCGCACATTTGCAGTACAGTAAAATGTATGATTATTTGTTTTTAATTACAATCTAGAAATTATTTTCGTAACTACGCCAACACTGATTTTGCTGGTCATGATATCTCTCGGTTAAATTTAATTCACTATTAAATATCATACTTGATGTATAAGTTATAATTAAATTTTCAGCTTAAAAGTTATGGTTTAACATTGCTCGTGCAAATGCACAGCTAGTTGTCACCTTGAATCTACGTGTCGGATATATGTAACAATATTTAAGAAAAGAATTTGTTTGTATCTTCAGATCAGCCACTACCTCTGCATAGTTAAAAAAGCATTAGCAGTTGATGTCCTTAAATTTCAGAAATGTTCCAGTGAATTTGAATTAGAACTTGCAAACCATTTTAAAATATTAATAAACTTCAATATTGTATGAAATCAATAAAAAAAGAATTGATCCCACCCTAAGAACTGAGACAAGGCAATGTAGGAAATGGAATGAATATGAAAATATTTAACCAGGATGGCTCAGTTGGTTAGAGTGTTACCTTAAACTTCAATAATCAAGAATCTAAGGACCCAGGTTCGAAGCCCATGCTAGTACTGTCACTGGTCAGGCCAGCAACACCTGAAGAAGAGGGGAGAAAAATACCTCTCGAAATGTTGTGCATATACTAACCTGTTTGCTGTGATATTATTAACAGTTAATTGGTAGACAAATGAAAGATGAAATTGCTGTAGGTAATTTTGGTTATGGTAATAGAAATGAGAGAGGACATAGACTTGTGGAGTTTGCAGAAAAAGAAAAACTTTATATTATGAATTCATTTTTTGAGAAAAATGTTAAAAGGAAATGGACATGGAAGCATCCAAATGAAGGTACAGCAGAATTGGATTATATTTTGACTAACAGAAAATACATATTTCAAGATTGTAATGTTCTTAATAAATTTAACACAGGAAGTGATCATCGATTAGTAAGGTGTAAGTTACGTGTTAATGTAAAACTAGAAGAACAAAAATTATTAAGAAAAACAATATTTACAGTTGATATTCCTAATCTTCAGAAACATTCTAATGAATTTAAATTAGAACTTATAAATAGGTTTCAAGTGTTAGGAGATTTTGAACATGATACAGATTTGAATGAAATTAATATGAAAATAACTGATACACTTTTAAAAACTGCAACAAACATAGCTGGTAGAAAAAAGCAGCAATTGACTAATAAAATTTCTACTGAGACTAGAGAATTTACGAAGAAAAGAAGGAATATGAAGATATACAAAAATGATGTATTAAAAAGAATTGAATATCTCGAATTTTGTAAAATGGTACGGAAAAGAGTTGAAAATGATATAAGAAAGTATAACTGTGAAATAGCAAGGAAAGCTGTAGAAGAAAATAAAAGTCTCAAAAATGTTAAACAACATTTTGGTATTGGTAGGAAATTTCTATCTGCAATAAGAAAAAAAGATGGAATTATTACTAAAAAGAGAGATGACATCATGAAATTGGTAGAAGATTTTTATCAAGAATTATATAGTAATAAAGAACAAGTACCTCCTATATCTATTACATCTTTCGAATTGCCCAGAATTTTAAATGAAGAAGTGAGACATGCAATTAAGTGTATGAAGAAAGGAAAGGCTCCAGGAAATGATGGAATTATAATTGATATATTAAAAGAAGCAGGTGAAGAAATAGAAACAATTTTAGCAAAGTTGTATATGAAATGTCTAAATGATAAAGATGTACCGGAAGATTGGAAGAATGCAGTAATAATATTAATATTTAAAAAGGTGATAAAGAAGATATTAGAAATTACAGACCTATCAGCCTTTTATCAGTTTTATATAAAGTTTTTACCAAGATAATTACAACTCGTCTACAGAGAACTTTGGATTTCCACCAACCAAGAGAACAAGCTGGATTTAAAAGTGGTTTTAGTACAATAGATCATATCCAGGTATTGAGAGAAGTCATAGAAAGGACAAACGAATATGAGTTGTCATTATGTTTTGGATTTGTAGATTATGAAAAGGCATTCGATTCTATACACATTTCTTCAGTGATTAAAGCATTGGATCATCAAGGTATAGATCCAGGATATTGTCATATTTTAAAGAATATTTATAAAAATGCAACAGCAACAATTAGATTACATAATGATACTGGAAAAATCAACATTGAGAAAGGTGTAAGACAAGGTGACTCCATATCTCCAAAACTCTTTACAGCAGTGCTGCAAGACGTATTTTGTGGATTAAAATGGGAAACTAAAGGAGTGAAAGTAAATGGAGAGTATTTAAGTCATTTAGATTTCGCAGATGATGTAGTTGTTTTTGCAAATAATGCTTCAGAGCTGCAGGAAATGTTGCAGGAGTTAGCAGATGAAAGTAGAAAAGTAGGACTAAAGATAAATGTTAAAAAGACTAAAGTAATGTTTAATCGATTTGCTCAAAATATGAAAATAAAGATTGATTATGAAGAATTAGAAGAAGTTAACAGTTACAAATAACTTGGTCAGATTATTAATACAGATGGAAACATAATGGAGGAAATTAATCATAGAATTAAATTTGGTTGGAGTGCTTTTGGTAGAAATAACTTGATACTAAAAGGAAATATGCCTATGTGTTTGAAAAGGATGGTTTTTAACAAATGTGTTTTACCAGTTCTTACTTATGGATCTGAGACTTGGACACTTAATAGAAGAGCAATACAGAGACTTCAGACCACTCAAAGGAGTATGGAGAGATGTATGTTGGGAGTAACAAGAAGAGATCGAAAACGCAATGTATGGGTAAGACAACAAACAGGTGTTACTGACCTTATTGAAAAAAATTAAAAGATTGAAATGGAGTTGGGCTGGACATATTGCTAGAAGAGATGATAATAGATGGACAATTGAAATTTTAAACTGGATTCCAAGAGATTGTAAAAGACCCAGAAAGAGACCACATGTGAGATGGATGGATGAAATAAGAAAATGTGCAGGGGTGTTGTGGAGAAGAGAAGCTAAAGATCGGAGAAGATGGATTAAACTTGGAGAGACCTTCATCCTGCAGTGGATTGATAATGGTTGATGATGATGATGATGAAAGACATTCAACACACATATTAGATGATGGAAATAGTCCAATATAAAAAATACAGCTAGAACACCATCATCACAAACCTTTAGAAAAACAAGAAAATATGAATATCTAGAATTATGAACAGTAGTATGAAAAGGAGTTAATGAAGATATAAAAAGACATCGTTATGAAATGACAAATAGAAGGAAATAAAAATCTCAAAAATATAAAACAATATTTTGCTATTGGAAGGTAAACTATATTACTAATAAGAATAGAAGCTACTGTGACTAAAAAGAAGTATGACATCATGAAATGTGTGAAAAATTCCATAAAAAACTATGGTGAAAAAGTAAAGAAGCAAATCTACATAATAATTATTTAAATGATGAAAGATATAATCACATGATTTGAAAAATACATTAGTGGAATTAATTTTTAAAAACAATTCAAACGAAGGTATTAAAAATTACAGATTTTACTAAAATCATGAATATTTAAAATACAAATATAATATATATACTTTAAACTAGGTGTATTTAGAAGGGATTTGAACCCAGACTTCCAAGCTCCCTTTAGTCATCAATTTTATCTTATACAACCAATACACACGTTCACCAATTATATATATATGTGTGGTAGATGATGATCTTGACCAACTGATATGTGCTGCTTCAGCACAAATTACATATATTGGAGATCATTTATCTTTTTCACATGTCTGTGGTCATGTGTATTAGTTGTATAAGATGGAGCTGATGATTAAAGGGTACTTGAAAGTCTGGGTTCACTCCCCTCTAAATAAAATCATGTATATAGAGAAGTTTGTACTCAAACTAACCAAAATAACAATGTTTTTGAAAATAGTTATAGTAAATTACATCCATGTACAGGGTTAAGATAATTATTAGAATATTGAATTGGTAGATTATAGAAAGACACTTCATTCTATCAGCATTTCTGCAGAGATTAAATCTTTAGAGCAGGGGTCAACAAACTGCGGCTCATGAGTCAAAATGACTCCTTGATCCCAATCTCATCGCTTTTTTTTTTATCATGATAAACATAAATACATTTTTTTATTTTCACTTGTAATTTGTAAATAAATATTTTGATGATTCTAGGAAAGAAAAAATGTGCATTACAACATTGTTTTTTGAATTCAGTTTATTATAGAATAGTAATTATTGTATATGACTAATATTTAAATATTACCGAAATTTTTGATTAAATCAAACTGTCAAAGTAATTTTTTGTTTTTATATATTTATTTTTAAGAGAATTTTTACTTTTGTTAGGATGTATACAGATTGTATTATATTCTATTACTAAAATAAATATTAAAATACATCCACAACCATTCAGAAATTTGTATTTTTTTATGAAAATATTTTTCAATTCTTTCCTTGTGGCTCTTTAATTTGGGGGGAGGGGGGGGTAAACAAAATGGCTCTTCGTGTTAAAAAGTTGGCCGACCCCTGATTTAGAATATCAGAAAGTGGCTCCAAGGTATTGTCAATGATGATGGTAAGCAGATTAATGTTGATAAGGGTGTATTGCAGAGTAACTTCATTTCTCTAAAACTTTTACAACCATTTTGCAGAAAATAATTTGTGGATAAAATGGCAAGTTAAAGGAGTAAAAATAAATGTCGATTACTTGAATAATTAAGATTTTAAAGAGTGCTTTTGAAAAAAAAACTTTGATAGTAATAAATTAAAATAAGTTAAATATAAATTTTTTGGTCAAATTATTAATACAGATATAAACATAGTTGTCAAAATTAATCAATGGAATTTAGCTCGGATATTATACCCCTGGTAGAAATGGCTTTTGCCTATGAGTTTAAAAAATATTTTTTTAACGAATGTGTTTACCACTGCTTATTAAGAAAAATACTTCAGATCGTAGAATAAGTATGCATATATATATATATTAACATTAATTAGGAAGGTTGAAAGTGAATGGGTAAGACATTATTGAAAAAATTAAGAGGCTAAATTAGTTGAACTGGACATATTGCTAGAAGTGATGATAATAGATGTATGTATAATGGAGATTTTAAACTGAATTCCAAGTGATTGTAGACACCTACAAAGAGATTATATACAAGATGCAGGGAAAGTAAGTTTACTAGAGTGTTGTGGAGAAGAGAATCTTTGAACTGGACATGTTGCTAGAAGAGATGATAATAGATAGATAATTGAGTTCTTAAACTTGTTTTTAAGGGGTTGTAACCACCTAAAAGAGATCAGACATGAGGTAGATGGATAAGGAAGTTTAGTATGGGGATAATCTTTGGATTAGAGAAACCATATTCCATTTCTAATTTCTTGAATCTATAGCTTTCTCAGCTAAACTTGTAGAGATTTTTATCCTACTATGGGTGGATAATAGTTAAAAACGATGATGGTAATATATAGATAAGCATATATGTGAACATGTGAGTTAATATGCATTTTTTTTTTTTAAAAATTAATGTTGTGATAGTTATTTTTGATATACAAATTATGGACATTTGGTAAATAATTAACAAATTATGAATATTTTTGTAAATAATCAATTGTAATATACTACACATCATTACTACTATAAATAATGAATTCAGTTCTTTTATTCAGTTTTTGTGATACAACACTTTATTCTCTTGCAAATTAGCTCACAAATTTGATTGTTCAGTAGTTTTCATTAGAAATCTAATCACTATTATATTATTTATTTAGTCTGTAATGGAGCGGGTGGCTCGCTGCACTCAAGCTGATATTGTAGCTACTATTGACGGCCAAATTACAAGACCTCGACTTGGATTCTGTCATCAGTTTAGAGTACAGAATTTTGTTCTTCCATCTGGTAAATTGTTTTAGAATAATATTTTTAATATTTATAATTTCTTATTGAATTTTAAAATATTTTTGAACAAATGAGGCGATATCGGAAGAATTATTGAATTGTGCTAATGGGGAAATTACTTACATTTATAAGTGTAAACTTTTATTTTTTGTTATAATAATGTTTCTACATTTATTTATTTTTTAATTATTCTCTGGATGTATACTCTAATTAATCTATTTAATTAATGTTTCTAGATAAAACAATTAGTTAAGAGTGCAGATTCTAAAATATTATAGAATTTTAAAGTAATATGTTAAGTTAATAGTGAAATAACTTGTGAAAATGAGATGTGAAAATTTTATTAAATATAATAATCTTACTTTTTTAAACTCCTGCTTTGAAGGAATTGAATAGCAAGGGAGGTATCGTGTCATTGAACTCGTTGCTAACTTTCTCATAAAGTTCTAAGTTCACTTTGGTGCTAATACCTGCTACATTTGTTGTCAAACAGTTTATTGTTTTATCTTCCTGTCATCAATTAGTTCCAACCCACTCATGCGATCTTCTGTAATCTGATCAGCATCAATATTTCTTCTATTTTCTCTTTGACTTTGTGCATTTAAAGCATTTTGATTTCTATTATTACTATTAGTTTTTAGCTTTTGAGCATAAGAAACATTATGTTCTATTGCATTCCTATTTAGTTTCTCTTTGTTTGTAATATTAGTGGTTTGATTAAGACTAGGAAAATGCATTTCAGTTTGTAAATTATTATTATTAATCATTTGACTTTGATTTTTTGTAATAACATTACAAGATGTATTTTTTAAAATTTTTTGATTTTTCACTGGTGTGTTTTTTGCAATGCCACTTCCTTGAAATAATTTTGGAGATATTCCCTTTACATGGGAAGTTTTATTTAAGTCATTTTCATTTAAATTTGTTTTTGAAAACATGTTTTTAGAAGATTTCCTATTTAAAACAAGCTTAAACTCATCAAATTCGGGCACTTCCGTTTTAGCGCCCTCTATATCGTCAATTTTTTTAATTTTTTGCATTGTAACCGCTAACGATCTATTTTCACTTGAATTTTCCTGAATTTTTGATAATTCCAAATCACTATTTATTATTGAAATATTTTGTTTTTGCATTGAAATAACTTTTGATTCATAGTTTTCATATTCCTTTGCAACTCTATGGTGACATTAGGCTGAAGTTGATTATTATCTAAAGATTTATCAATGAAACTTTTTTCTTTTTTACTCTGAAAGTTTTTTTGAGATAATACATTTTTTTCCTTTGAATTTTTTGTCAAACTAGTAACTTTGAAGGACTATTAATCTTCTTAATTCCTGCCTTCTTGCCTCTTAAGTTCATATTCTGTTTATCTCCATTAGCATTAGAATTTTTACTAGCATCAATATTGGATTCTGCTGTCAGTAATTTCAGTTCTAAATTTTGCTTTGCACACCTTTAATTATTTAAAATAATTGATACAACACTGTGGAATTTTTAAGCCAAGGTACTTACCCCTTTGTTTGATACAAAAAAAATAATCCACACTATAAGAAATACAAATAAATTATTTTGAGTTTAGGAAAATGATCTATACTGCAGTTGTATTATAACTTGTACCCAATTTATATAGAGATAATGTATCATATTGAGTGCCTTATGGAATTTGTGCTAATTATATCTTAAAGAAAATTAAGCTAGTAATGAGATAACATATTGATAGTGTGTGAGCTTTTATTATATACATTTTCGATTATTTAAAATTTACTATTCAGTTATATATAAAGTTGCAAACAAAATTTGAACTGCTATTTCATTATATAACATTTATAATACAAGCTTGTTAAATTAAATCACGTGATATATGACTTGATTTTCTTGCAATTATTGCTTATATAAATATATATCCATTGAGCATAATACAATATACATATACATATATATATATATATATATGCACTGTAAATATCACTCCTCATTTAGTATAATGATCAGAGGAGGGGGGAGCATTAATTGCAAACAAATAATTATTTTGTTTATGAAAAATCTAATAAAATCTGAGCACTATTAATATGAAGAATGTTAAATTAATATAAAATTTTTGTGGCAAGCCTTGTTACTGTCAGAAAGAAGTGGTGTAGTGAGTAAGGACAAACCGACAGACTATCATCTAAATCAATTCATCTTTTTTAAATGTCTGAATTAAATAAAAAGCCCATGGAAAGGAAACTTCCTCATGTTACTGACAAGTTCACGAAAGGAAAAGTATCAGATAATTATAACTGATAGAAACATTTTTTTTTGAGTAATCATTATTATTAAATGTACTTCTATTATATTCGCATTCAAAGCTACCATATCCACATTCCCAGACTAGATTCTGGATTATCTGCATTTTGAATGAAAAGCGTGTATCTATATACATCTGTACTTGCCGCGTTTAATACATCTCACATCCAGCAGCCGCCTTTAGCATTTTTTCCGGGTGCATTAGGTACAAGCTCCTCACTGAAAATAATAAGCTAAACTAATTTAGGAATGTGCATAACACTATTATTATTATTTTTTTCAAACTTGCAAATTGAAGAGATTGCTTCTGAAAGCATATACTGTTATTTATACACACACAACACACGTGTGTGAGCTTAAAAAATAGAACAGCATTTAAATAGCCATTGATAAACAAAGATTTTTTTCATTATCTTCAAAGAAAGAGCGAAGAATAAGAAAGTATTTATCTCTTTAGTTAAATATTGAGGTGGTAAGAATTTATGGGTTTCCTTCACAGTTTTACCCTTTAATTAAGGATAACACCTTTCGCTTAGATCAATAATTGGATGATCAGTGGATTTGGTGTGGGCCGCAAAAATTCTAAGCTTGTTTATGAACCTGAAAAACCATCATAATTTTACTGAGATTAATCCTGAGATCAGTGGCATGGCAGTTAAATGAGTTTGTAAGATCTATCATATATATATGTATGTTTTGATTATTTAAAGTTGTATCAAAATACCATTAATTAAAAAAAAACATTTAAGTTACAGAGTTGAAAACATAACTTTTTATTAATACACTTAAAAATTAAAATTATTATAAGCACATTTATTAAGTAATACTGAAATTTTATATTTTATTGAGGTCGAACAAAAACCCTGATGTATTTCGATGGTTGTGCCACACACCTGGCTTGCACTGTCATTCTAAGAGGTGCTTCTGCAATTGAATTAAAGAAGGTACTTACATTTAGAAATTATAAGTTATAATTAAACTTACAACTATATCTCATAGGACACTGAGGAACCGTCTATATAGCTAAATCTGAAACTGAAGTTCATTAGAAAATGACGATAACATTTAATGAATTTTAGTTTCATATTAGTTTAATGGAGGGCATCTCAATGTTTTATATCAAGTAAATGTAAAATATAGTGTTTAAATAGCTTTTTACGACTTTTATATCTAATTATTTGCCTATCTGTTTATTTTTAGGCCTGTGGCCTATATTTGTAATGAAATATATTCTACAGGAGTATCTAGATTATATTGGTTATTTTCTCAATACAGAGTGTTTATTTTTTCTCAAAGCACAACTACAATAAACATTAGCGTATTAAGCCAATAAACTTCACATGATCACCATTTCTTATGCTTGCTTATAACTGTTATTAAAACAGGCAAGCCAGAGTAGTCAATGGGTGCCAGAAAGCTTGTGCATAAAATCCCCATCTAGTGCCTTCTCATCCAATATCCCCAGACTAGTTTCTGGCTTGTTGGCCTTCGTTAGTGAGGAGCCTTGGAAATATTAATGTGTTTTCAATTTAAGACTCATAGTTTTGTAGTTCTAGAGATAAAAGGTGGCAGCTGGAGGATTGCATTAGATCCTAAGATCTAGGCGCAGTGCTCTCAGATCCAAAGCTCCTTACTGATGACAGCCACAAGCTAGAATGTCTGGGGATATTGAATGAGTAGGTACTAGTTAGGGATTTTATGCACAAGCCTTCTGGCATCCATTGATTACTCTGGCTTACACTGATTGGCAATACTATATGGAGAGTTTTGCCTGTTGTAACATTATCATATTCACATGATATAAATATACACCAAAGTAGTCAGTTATTACCACAGATATTAACATATTTTCATATATAAATTGACTTAGGGGTTCGTTATGTCATTATATTAAACGACTAGGGTTTGTTGAGAGGAATGTTATTGGCTCTTATATTTACTGAGTTCTTAGAATTAATTATGTACTAAGTTTCTTTTATTTTGCATTTTTTATAATTACTTTCTAAATAAATAATTTTAGCATCAGTGTATAGTTATATGCCTGCGGATATGCTAATGTGTTTGCTAATGCTTATTGTAGTTGTGCTTTGAAAAAAAAAATCTGTACCAAGAATCTGTCTCAGCAAAGTAACAAATATTGTTTTGTATCAAAGATTTATTACCGTAATAGTTGACAATTGTCTACTTACTCTGGTAGAATATATTGTATTACAACAAATATGCAAATTAATTAAATCCATTATACTGTTCTTTCATATAAATTATAATAAATAAAATTAAAAAATCATATATAACAGCTATCAATATAAGTATATATTTGAAAAGGTTACTAAACCATATGCTGAAAAAAGTTTTTTATGTATAATTATTTTTAATATATATGTACATTTATATAGCTGTTGTATATGATTTTTTAAATTTATTTATTATATTTTATTACATATTATTTACAGTATATAAATATAATATAGTTTATTTTATATGTATATTATTAATACTGTTTATAATTAATTGTAATAACTATTACTTAAAATCATTTTTAGTGTACATTATTCCTAATCTATTATTAAGGCCATTGTTTTAATACATTTTAAATATATATTTTTTAATATTATGATAATATATATATACCTGACTTGATTAATATTCTACTCATTTCTGAGAACTTTTTTTAAAGTAATAAGAAGGCAAAAAGAATATTTTTTTTTAATGAAATATGATTGCAAACTTAACTTTTTTAAAATATGATTTCAGCAAGCTTTTCAAAATTAGATCCTTTTTAAAGAATTCTTTATTTATATTTTTGTTATTCAATAGAGAAATGTCTAAATGATTCATTATTTTTGACTTTTTTTAATATATCCAGCCATCTTTATTTAAATTCGTTAATTTTTTATAATAATTTCTGTTTTGCTTCAACACAATATGATTTGATGCAATGTAAATGAATTTCCATTCAGTTTGAAATTCGATTTTTTTAAAAAGTGATTTCTTTATGAAGAATTTTATTTTTCAGAATAATATGTATATAACACGAGCAATTTTTTTGGGCTCTGGATCTGTCTTAACTTAGTGGCTGGAAGCATTAAGTTTATTAGCTGAGTCATTATATTCTTCTAACCTGCTCATTGCTACTGGTAAAAAGTATATTATAATCTTATTACCTGTAATATACAGTTAATTGATATAACTGTTGCATTTATATTACTATTGTAAATAAATGGTTTGTTATTATTTTAGTTATATCTCAATTAACCAAAAAATGTTATTTTCTGAAAGCATAACATATACACATAACAATAACATTTTATTTTTTTCTTGAACAATTTTTATAATTCTTGCAGAAGGGAACAAAAAAAAAAAGCTGCAAAATAAGAATTGAGACGTATTTTGAACTTTTAATTGAATAAATAAGTTAAAATAACATTTAAAAAATCACAGATTTAAGTATGTGATTTTTCATATTTCTTTAGTGTATTACTAATTTTGTGAAGTAGACTTCAAATAATTTTTAATTTTGAACTTCAGCTGATGTTGTAAAACTGATCATATATTTAGGATATCTTATTATTTCCAACTTTCTTAACATTTCAACTATATTTTTTTGTATCAAAACATTCTTACAGTTGCGACTGGTCCGCAGTCATCATCAGAGCTCTTTACAATCCTATTTCTAAAAACCAAGAAATAGTATTGTAATGAGCTCTGTTGATGACTTCAGGATGGTTGAAACTGTAAAAATAATGTTTTGTTATAAAAAATAAGATAATAGTATGTATATTGAACCCCACCACTTGATGCCGTTGTTTTTCACACAACGCACATCAATATATTGTTTTAGCGGCCTTAACTTATGTCTGACACTACAATAGGTGTTGTTTGAGCTGTAACAGGCCACCTGAGGGCGATGTATTCTACAATTACGTATCAAAATACTATGCCCATTGCATTATGACAGTATTCCTTAAGTGAGCGCTATTGAACTCTCGCTACGGTCTGATTTGATGGTGGCCGTATTTGAAAGAGGCGAAACTCCAAAAATTCATTGTCAGAAATTTTTTAGAAAGCGTTGTGGAGTGGAATTAGTATTCCATATTAAGAAATGTCATGTCATCACTCACGCTTCCCTACAGTTTTGAACTGCACACAACTTCAAAAGGTTATTCTTTTCAGCAGAGTTTTTGCCGATTTCCCGTGCAAATGCATGTTTATGTGTGAATCCGTGTGAGAACAGTAAAATGTCATCTGCAAGTTGTCAAAATTGATTGAAGCTGAGTGAATTGCCAGCGACAGGGACAGGATCTCTTTCGGGCCATTCTAGGCAAGACGATCATGTCGAAGTTTTTTTTTTGATTTTGGTTCCCTGTTATTTTATTTTTGTGTTACTTTTGGCTGTTGTATTTTTTTTTTTTTATGCCCCCAAAAATGGTGTTTTTTTACTTGTTTCGGTCATAACTTGTCCAAAGTTTCGTTTCCTTTTTGATTCAATAAATTATTTCATGGGAAACTGTTGTTGTTGTTTTTGGTGTTCACTTGATTCTAAAGAGTAGGTAGGTAATATTTTATTCCAAAAAAAAGAAGTGTTTAAGAGTTTCTTCAAAAGGCCAAAAAAATAATATTAAATAACTGCGTGGGAACATAAATGTTCAAAAAGAAAATCAAAAAAGAAGTCAATAATTAAAAATTGAAACAACCCCCCCCCCTCCTTACAAAAAAGTGTTCTTTAAAAACGAACTGTTTATGTCTTTTTTAAAAAGGCCAAAAAATTAATGAAGAACTTTTCGCTATCATATAAAGGTTCCTGTAGTGTAAATAAATATTTGACAAAAAGCCTCCTAATCAATTAAAAAAAAAAGACAACAATTCAAAATCAAAACAACCCCTCCCCTCCATCCTCTAAAAAGCAAGTGTTCGTTTATTCAAAAGTACCAAATTAGTCTTTCAAATAAAGACATCTGACAGACTGTTAATCGATAATTTAAAAGCGAACCAATACCCCTACACCAAAAAAAAAACTTTGGTTTACCATAATATTATATAAAGAAACCGACGGACCATTAGTCGATAATTTAAAAGCAAACCAACACCCCTACAAACATCTAAAAACAAAGTGTTTGTTTATTAACAAAACGAAAAAAAAAAAAACGGGTGAAAAAAAAAACCTTTGGTTTACCGTAATATTATGTAAACCAAACAGAAACAAATAGATGGACCGTGAATCGGTATATTGACGTGCATCGGGCGAAAAACAGCGCCATCAAATGGTAGGGTTCAGTATTCACACTATTACCAAAAATAGTATTGTTGAAGTATTTAAGAAAGTTGGAAATGGTATGATATGTAAATATAGAAATCAATACATAAGAAAAGGAAGATGTTCATAAGTTGAAAGAAATATTAAAAGTATCCAAATATACATTACGTAACCATAATCATTAGCACATATAAAATTAAGAATTGTTTTCGAATCGTTAAATATTTCATTATTTAAACAATGAAATGTTTCATCAATAGCTGTAAATGTATCTAAAATTTTCATTTTGGTGAACATTCTTGAAACATATGAATAAAGATACTTGATAAAATCAAATGACTTTCAAGAGATAGATGGAGTGGAAGTTTTATATATATCTAGAAAAAATAATACACATGTAAAAATGAAGGACAAAGTTAGTTTCAAGAAAAAACAAATATATTAATTTGTAATTGAGTTTGAGTTTAAAATTTATAACTGAGTTAGGAATGTAATCCAACTTAATAAATAATTAGTAATAATAGAATTAATATATTTATCTAAAGTGGATAGTATCAAAACTACAAATGCAGGATATTTTATGCTATAAATCAAAATTTTGGTAACATTTGTCTATTTACTTTTTTCCAGTTTTGCTTTCTTTCAGTTTTCAAACAATATATAAAATGTTGAAAATGTAGTTATTTGATATTTTTCATTCTTTAATTTATTATCAAGTATAAAATTAAAAAAATTATTTAAATTATTTTTCTTTTGATCTGCTTTGTAAACTTAAAGATTTTTTTTTTCACCCTCAATGACTAGATATCTCTATTCCATATTGGCAGATAAATTTATTAGAAGTTAATTTAAAACATGTGTCATGAGGTTAACGCACTTAATTACCTTCATAGTAGTGTTGATACAGAGAATGACTTGCAGGTGGTATTCTGCAAAGTTTTAGTATTTAGTATATTTATTTCCTGCAGTGTCAGATACCAGTACTAGCATTGGTTTTAACAAATTTAAACTTATACTCAATTTTAATCATAATGTACTTTTTTTTTTTATAAAATATTTGCATTTTTAACATTTGATAATAACTTTGAAAATAAATCGATTTGTCTCTTAACATATTAAGAAATTGTGTAGCCATTGAATAAGAATAAGTTTCATTTTTAAAATAAGATCATAAATTAAAATTTCTTTTATGAAATATGAAAGTGTTAGTTTATTTTTATTAGTAAAATTATATATAAATACTTTTATTTTATGCTATCTGATTAATTTCTTGGTGGTATGTGATACTGACATGTAATGGCTGTATAATTTTTATTAATCGTAGCAGTTGGCGGTTAATTTTAACAAGAAAAAAATAGTTCAATGCTTCATTTTTTTTTTGTTATATTTTTGAAGTTCTTAAAGCCTTATGAAATATTGAACTTTAAAATTTTTAAAAAAAGACAATTAATGATACATTTGGTAACATCTTTGAGGAATTGGGAAATTAAATATATTTTCTATAAAATATTAGCTCTAAAAGATAATGCCACAAGTAAATTTGTTTTACACAGAAATTCAGCTTTATTCTCCCCTCCCCCTTTTTTCTGCTCATATGAAATTCTTACTTCATCTCATACATCCAATATCTTTAATAAGTGAAGTTGTATTGCAATAAATTCAGTCATTTTATTTGAACAATGAGTTGGACAAATCTTATTTAAAGTAAGAAAAATGTTATCTTGTTGTGAACCTTCTAAAAATTCAAATAAATATTAAATAAATAAAAATTATATACAATTGAATCAAAGGTTGTATCATTAATGATTAAAGGGTACTTTTTTCTCCCACTGGACAAGCCGCCAGGTGACACTGCAGAACCACCAGGAAGCCTGTAAGAAGCGTCACCTGGTGGCTTGTCCAGTGGGAGAAAAAAGTACCGATTAAAGTTTTCCATTGACATGAATATAAAATGTAAAAGTTCTTGGACATTTAATAAAGAATGTGGTGTATATCAAAGTATTATATGTTTATTTCAACTTACTCTCAACATCTTCACTTTATTTGTTCTATTCCCAGACCACCTTTTGTAAGCATCACATGACTTTTCTTACTTTCACTGTCTGCACTAGAAACAATAATTCACTCTATTTATTCTACTCCATAAATAGATCTTGTAGATTGAGTAATAGCTAAATATTGGGTGGCATGAGTTTTCAAATCTCCAAACTAGTTTTGGCTCTCGGCTATCTTCAGTTGGCAGCATAGTATACACATTCATACATCTAATGTCCCACTTTACCTTTCTGTTATTATTTAAACTAATTATATAAAAATTTTCAAACATCCTAAGATTTTGAATCTAAACTAAATTTCTTGTATAGTTATGTTGATTTTATATCCCGAGAAAGTCGTGTAATTTTTTACTTGATATAATCCTACTTTGCCAAAAATCAAAAATGCTTTCAGTTAGCATATTAACTGTACAAACAATTTGTCCTAGATTTAAAATTTTAGGATGTCTGAAATTTTTTTCAGGTCATTAGCTTTAATAGCAAAAAGGAAATAGTGTGGATACAATTTGCTCTCTACTGAAGAAGGCCAGTAGCATAGAAAATAATCTGGACATTTAGATGGCAATACGTATAGTAAGTTTTGCCTGTTTTAACAACATTTAGATGATGTTGCTATTTAATAGTAACTAATTATTCAACCTTACAATAGATGGCCATGAAGTGGATTAAATGGAATGAACGATTCTCTTAATGCAAAAGTCCGTGGATTCATTTTTAAAATATTAGTTTGAATTCCCAAAATAGAGTATTTCAAATTGGAACTAAAATAGTTCTTTCAGCTATTTACTGTATCATATTTATTTATTTATTTTTTAACAGTTAATTTCAAAATTAAATAAAAAATGTTTTTTTAAATAAATTGTATCCAATTAAAAGATTTTATCTGGATTCGCGAAAATATATTATGGATATAAATAAAATTACTAGAATCAGATTTACTGTGATGCTAAGATAAAGTGATATTTTTATGCTAAAATGAATATATGTCATTTCATTTTAGTGTGGTAGCATTTTAATCATTACATGTTAATCGATTGAATATTGCTTGGGGAGTCATGATGCTTGAGTACCAAAGTGATAGGTTGAACTGACCTAAAAATATTAACTTTTTAGTTTATAACAGTATTAGTTTTCTAAATTGCTCACTGACATTTTAATTGGCATGAAGCTCAGATTCATTTTATGATCTGAACATTGCATGGTCTGTAATCAATAATCTTTTGATTATTTTTATATATGATATATTAGTGTGTGTGTACATAAACACTATTTTTTTCTAAATGCTATGTTTTTTGTGTAATTAAATTAAAGTTTAGAATTATACATATATAATTTCTTTACAGGTTAAGCAGATCATTCAGTTTATGGTTTATGTAGCTTATAATTGGCGTCTAGAATTGTCGTTTCTTATGGACGAATTTGCCTTACCGCCCCCTCCTATTGAAGAATCTCCAATAATAGACGGATCTGATGGAATAAAAGCATTTAATGAAGAATCTTCCAAACATGAATTAACTGAAGAAGAAAAGTCCTTTAAAAAAGATGATTCGGAGAGAGAACTGAACTCCAAAAATGAAAAACCATGTCAGATATCTAATTCTAAAGATGGATCAAGTATAAGTTGTGAGAAAATTGTAGATAAAGGAGAAGTAATAAAAGAAGTACTTGATGACTTTAGTGATCCATTGCACTCGTATCAAATCTCAGAAGACGAGTCCATTTTTAGAGAAAGTGTGAATTTGTCAGTTGAATCTATTTCTTCAGGAAACCATTTCCGAAAAGCTTTAAATGATACCATTTTATCATGTTCTCCCTATATTCGCTTTTCAGTACCTTATCTGGAAAGTGAAGCTGGGCACAACTGTCTTTTACAGAAATACTTTCCTAAAGAAATTTATTGGTCTTCTCAGTTTTTCAAAGATGATAGTCCTAAAAAAACTTCTCAGAATGATTTGGACGACAATGATTATTCTACGTTTGAACTCAGAAATGTTGAAATAGTTCCTCCTCATCCATTTGTATTACAAAAACTGACTTTGTCATTGGAAGACATCAGAGTCCAGGCTGCTTTAGCTGATTTTCGTGCCAGAGGGGGCCGCATCAAAAGAATGTGCCAAGATGATCTCGGTGAAAAAAACATTAGAAATGAAGTAGTTAAAGGACCGATAGAAATTGGAAAAGCAGTCCAAGAAAATGGTATAGCCAGTAACTATGCAGAAAAAAAGGTAGGGTATTATTATTAATTATAAAATAGTACTTTTATGGATGAAATAGGATTTAAAATTATGATAGCTTTTTCTAAATGAGTCACTGATATTTATAAATATATATATATATTTTATAAGTTCATAAAAAGTTTTTGTTATATTCAGGGCTGTATTTGACTTTTTGTGGCTTGAAGTTCTATTAAGTTACGAGTCTTCAACCAAAGTGAAATTCTTAAGATCTTTGAATATTTTTGCCATATTTGATTTTTGGAAGCTGGTATTTAATACATTTATTCTTAAATATTGCTTTATTTATAATTATATAATATTTTTGAAAGTTTAGTTATGCCTATGTTTAATTTCTTAATTGTATTTAGTGAATATAAACAATTAATTAATTGCACATAGTCTTAGTTTTTTTAATTTCCTTTCTTTATTGTAAAGTATTGCGAGGGTACCATATGAGTCTCACCTAAAACAATTTGTTTGTTTATGAATTTAATTGTGCCTATATCAAATCAACAAAAGATATAAATAACATGCACTTAGTTTTTCATATCATATCATATCATATATATATATAAACTAATTAAATATTAAAAGAATAATTATAAAAAAATGAATTATTTTAATTTATTTATATGCACACATAAATAAATGTTTCCAACTAATGGTATTTTTACTAACTAGAACTTGACATTGACAAAGCCTTAAGTCAACATTGCAATTTATCATTTGTAACAAAGGAAATAAATGTTTGGAGTTCATTACAAATTGTAAGTATATTTAAACAATAAAGAGGATGAGCGTTTATGTGATATGCTTTCAGAAATATAAAAACGAACTGAAATTGTTATATAATAATCTTCTGTTCAGTTATCGAAGTAATTACTACGTTGGTAAATTTAAATATGTTCGAAATTAGAATACATTTTAAAAAAAGAAGATTCACTATTTCAAAACTTTCTTTAAGTTAAGAAAATAGTTAATTTACTTATGAACTTTATTGTATGTTTTTTATAAGAAATAATTTTTAATATATTTTTAATATTTATAAAGAACTAAAAAAAAAAACATTTAAATTGTCTAAGTTTTAAGAGAACGCAACTTCTTCGAAATGATTATTAAACCATCTGCTTAAGAAGTTGAAAATTTATGAAAGTATACTCTGGCTAGACAATTAATGCCAAAGATTTCTGCTGATGTTTAAAATCCAAAAATGTAAATTTATTCCTACTTAATGCCTAAAGTATAATCGTCATAATTTCCAATAAAAACCTGCCTTAATAATGGAGTATTTTACAGAAGAAGATGTTAAATATTTACTATGTAAAATATCTAAAAGAAATGAATATTTGGATTGCCTCTTCGAAGGATGTTCACCCATGAACTTTATCTTTCAATATTCATGGTCGTTTTATTTTATCTAAGGAGGAATGTAAACCATTATTCTTTCACGTCATGGAATATATCGTTGTGTAATTTATTAACTCTTAAACTTTATTTCCTTTGTGGTTAATTATTGTTTACATGGAAAAATTGCTTTGTATATTAAATTGATCTTAACAGGATAAGTAAAGAACTAACAAGTTGAACACTTTTATTATTATTTATTTTAATAAAATCTAGGTGTTGATGTTTATATATGTATTGATCAAAGCGACGATTGACTTAAGGTAAAAATTTTAAATCATTTCAATTTGGAAGTAAGTTTATTATTTTCCAAATTGAACATTACTTGACATCTATCATAATTTCTTTTTAATCACTAACGTAATTAATATAGGAATATATTTTATTATTATTCTGGTGTGAATGGATAATATTTTGTACAAACATATAATACACATAGAATCATTTTAATGACACTATACATACATTTATGATGTATAATATTATTTTAATTGTACATATAATTTTGAATTTATATATACGTAAATAGTTTATTATTGTATTATATATAAGCATAGGTTATAGTTATAAATTTTAATATTTTTTATTGTTTACATGATATTTTTGTTTCTATTACTGCTTAATAAATATGTTAAACTTGATTTTAAATAGTAAGCAGGTTTCATTTGTTTATTTTATTTAGTTATTTTATAAAATATATAATTATAAGAATACATATTCACGCATATATATTAAATCAACTTAATGATTTAATATTTATAAATAAGTTATATATAGCTTATCATTACTATGGAATATTTGTGGAAATGCCTGAAGAGAGTCAATTGCGATTTCTCTCCTGAGCTCGAATTCCGAAAGTAACGAGGATTTTGATAGAGGAGTGGATTGGATTATATTGTACATTATTTCATCCATGCGTTCTATAAGAAGACCCTAAGTCCGACTATAGTTAGATGCGACTTTCTCGAGGCCTGAAAAGGACCGTTCCGTTATAGTATTTATTTATTAATGATTATTTTTTTATTGCTATTTTTACAGCAATTTATATTGTATTTTAAGAAAATGTTTAATATATAGATTCTATTATTAAAACAGGCAAAACTCTCCATACAGTAGTGCCACTCAGCGCCAACCAGAATAATCAATAGATTCCAAAAGGGCTTGTGCATAAAATCCCTATCCAGTGCCTACTCATCCAATATCTCCAGACTAGTTTCTGGCTTGTGGCCTTCGTCAGTGAGGAGCTTTGGATCTGAGAGCACTGCACCTAGATCTTAGGATCTAATGCAACCCTCCAGCAGCCACCTTTTAACTCTACTTTACTACAAAACTATGAGAATAAAATTTAAAACACAATAATATTTTTAATCTAAGCTCAATAGCTTATATAGTCATATGGGTCTGAACCCAGTTAAGTATCCATACATTTTGGCATCTTTGGCTCTTTAACAACCATAGCCGCCACTATCCCATCAGGCAGAACTGGTGCTAAACCACTAAACATCACACGATCACCACTTCCTATACTGACACATCATTGTTATTAAAACATGCAAAATCCTCCATACAGTAGTGCCACTCAGCACCGGATAGGGATTTTATGCATAGGCCTTCTGGCATCCATTGATTACTCTGGTTGGCGCTGAGGGGCACTACTGTATGGAGAGTTTTGCCTGTTTTAATAACAGTAATGTGCTAGCATAAGAAGTGGTGATCGTGTAATATAGATTCTATATTAATAATTAATCCGTTTTTTATAAAATCTTTATTTTTTATTTTTTTTACAATGCTTACATAATACCCATCACCATCGACAGTTTCGATGGTGATGGATGTTATGTAAGCATTGTACAAAAAAATAAAGATTTTATAAAAAACGGATTAATTAATTAATTAAGGCAATGCAATAAAGGAACAAATTAAGACTATATTAATAATACTGTAAAGGATAATATAACTTTAATAAAAATTAAGGCAGACAATTGTATTTTGAATAAGCAGAATTCGCAATATTGGTTATTTAAGGTCATCAGCTAGACTACTATTTGCGATGACTACTTAATTATAACAATTTACAATGGAATTGACAGACTTACAAATTATATACAAACTACAAACTTTTTAGTCATACTTAAACTTTAATTTTGTAATATATATAATTAGTTTAACAAATCAAAATTATAATTTTAAATTATCAAACTCAAATTACCATTATGCTAATTTTATTATATTAATTGTTATATAACTTCAAACCTTAGTGCTTGTTGCACTATGCTAATGCATCTGGCTGCCATAATAACGGTTAGTTTTTTTATTTTCAGATAACCGACAACATAAATAACCCAGTTAATTATTCATTATCAGTCTGTAAATTTCTATCTTGTTATTCTTAATTAAAGAATAAGTCAAGATTCAAATCTTTACCAAGTGGGAATCGAAAAGTTTGGTTAGTCCTGCCTTCTTCCTCATTATTCCTCTATAAGGAACTATTGAAGAGGCCTTTGCGCTACAGTTGGCTATTTAAAGACATTTTATCTTTTTATCTATTTTATCTTTTATCTATATAATTTGGGGAGGGGGGATATCAGTTATTAATAGATTTATGTCAGTGATTACCATTCATTATTAATATATATATACTGCTTCTGGTACTTGTGAGTTTTGCAGTAAACCAAGATGGCAGCTTCTATTTTTATTAAATATATAGTTTTAGGGACCCACAGAATGTTTACAAAGTGTCTTATTTAATATTAACTCATTAACAGAAAAATGAATAATAAAAGAAAAATTGAAATAAAGATTCTTAATGAAATTTATCAGAATTTATTACTTTTGTAAAATTTAACAATTGATTTATTTATTTATTTTTAAATTTAACAAGTTAATACAAACAAACAAAAAAAAAAGTGTAAATATTGTTATTAATTATTTCCACAATGATTTTTTTTAAAAATAACAATAATAATAAAATGTAAATATTAAATATGACAGGTTATAAATATTCTGTGGGCCCCTGAAACTGTATATTTATCAAAATAACGGACTGCCATCTTGGTTTATCGGAAAACTCACAAGTACCCTGCTTCTTTATTATCAGCACTTTAATTAAACTAAAAAACAATTATAAGCCATCTAAAAATCAAATGATATTAAATATTTATTCGTTAAACGAGTTTCTAAGAAATGGAAATGTTTTCAACATATGACAGAGTTTACAAAGCTCAATGTTTATATTGATAGAACAACTGCACAGCTTGATTCAGATGGTCATTATTTATTTTGTTTTTCAATTTCAATGTCATGATCTTTCAATAAATTATAGTCACCATTTTGAATGCCACTAATAAATTAATAATCACTTTTTCACTTATTCATTCTGAATTTTTTGCTCTTATTGGGTGATTGAGTAACCCACGTTTGTCCTTTAATAATTTGCGAAGTAATTTGATTCTAATCTTTTCTTTTTGTTTTTTTCTCTTTTCTGGAGTTAGATTCACTATTCTCATTTATAAAGATCGCTAATGATAATATCTTAATAATTATGAAAATGAAGAAATGTGAAATTTTTGATCTATTATCAGAAATTTTTATAAATTCTGAAGATTGGTAAAAGTCTGCTACAGAAAACTCTGCAGATTTTAACAAATAAATAGAATGCATTTTTTAATACCATAATATATTTTCTAATTAATGCTCCATTCTTCCCATCTTTTATACCCAGGGAATATTCTTAGATGCAGAATTACAGGAAGGAATTAATAGCTGATCAATACTAATTTCTATGACTGTGTAGATCTTTTAATTACCATTTGATAAAAAATTTACTATTATATAAACAAATTTATACAATATTGTAAATGTTATCATTCATCAATTTTTTATAAGGACGAAGCATAAAGTTTATGACTTCTTAATAAACGTTATAAAAGGTAGTACTCCTATTTTATCATCGTTGAATTATCAAGACAAAGACATAGTTTTTACGTTGATTTTTAATTAATTTGAAATAAAATTAAGTTTACCTATTCATTATTAATTTATAGTTGTTTAACTCTGTCAATAACATTAATATGTTTAGAAGAAAAGATTAAATTTTGTTTGACAGTTAAACAACAAATAATTTACTGAGCATTGTTTTCGACCAGGAGGGTGGGGGTGGGTCATAATCATAGCACTTCAAATGCCTCCCCTGTGGGATCGGAAGCAATGTTCAGCAAATTACTTGTTGTTTAACTGTCAAACAAAATTTAATCTTCTAAATGTATTAATGTTATTGATAAAATCAGATATTTAAAGAAAAGAAGTAAAATCTTATAGAGTTATAGTTGTTTAGTTATTTGTTAACTCAGCATACTAATATTTTAAAATATTGCCTTGATAAAGTTACGACAACACCGTTGCTTCAGTTTATTATTTATATGCTCAATTCTCTGCAAATAAAATATGATTTTATATGTTAGAGTGTAGATTTCACACATTACAGTAAATAAAATAGAATTTTAGATAGAATATAGTAATAATTTTTTCTATAAATAAGTTTTTTTCAAGACCATGAGTTTTAGTGCTACTCATCCTACACTAAAATAGTCCCGTGCAAAGCATTGGTAATCGTAGGATATTACGTAGCAGGGTAACCATATTTCTGATCAGCTTCTGAGATATAAATAGTTTTTTTTTTTTAGGTATATTTCATCATCTTTTATCTGACAAAATAGATTGACATTGATGTGATAAAAAGTGGGCATTATTTATAAGCTCGTTTAAACGATTCTTTAGGGACCTAGCTTGCGAATTATCTTAGTAATATATTCGGACTTGTTTCTTCCGTGAATAGGTTTATATTCTTAAAGTTGTATATTTGACAAACCATAATATGTATTTGCATGCTTTTAAAATCATTAGAATTTTATCTAAACAAATATTGATATAAAAAATACCTGCTTTTCAGCTTTACTATTAAAAAGGTAATTGTTTATAATTTATTCATATACAGATTATAGACTTGATGACAGTTTTAAATTGTTAATATTATTGAATTTCAGTTGATATTTTATTTTATATAGTACAAGTGAAATCTAAATATATGAAATTTTTACTTGGTTTACTAGATTAATGCTGTCTTATTTATCTCCTGTTTTTTTATTTTGACAAAGACCATAATTTCACAAAATATAATTTTTTAAAATGAAAAATTGTGATCCCAAAAAGATTGCCTAAATGTTGTTTAAAACATGCTTCTGCATTTTATAATATAATAATAAATCATTTATGTATTTTATCACTGTTTCACAAAGTTTTAATTACCACCTTCTTTAACAGTTTCGATTGCCCCTGCAATCTTCTTTAGAACTTCCATTTATACCTCCAAACCTCAACTGCTCAATGGATGTTCTGAAGAAGATTGTTGGGGCAATTGAAACTGTCAAAGAGGGTGGTAAGTAAAACATTGTGAAACAGTGATAAAGTGCATAAATGATTTAATATTATATTATATTTGTTAATGCAATAAGAAAAATTAGTTATTATTCTGCTTTTTATATCATATTTTATACAGTTTAGTTATAAAAGGGAATACTTTAATAAGAAACCACAGAAAGGGAAGAGGCTTGGTTAATGAATTTTTAAAAGATGTGCTAAACATCTTGAAAATTAATGTTCACTATTGTCTCACAATGAATTTTTAAATATAATTATTATGTAGTTTTAAATTATCAGTTTAAATTAATTATTTATGTAAAAGGTCAATTTATTAATATATATGCAGAATAATAAAAATTATTACAGATATATAAAATATACAAGATTGTTTTCTCGATGAAGTGGAATATAAAATGAAAGCAATTCATATAAAAGAATAAATAAGACATCAAATGATAGTTAGGGACATTTTCATAGACATCATTTCTTTAAGTTTGGATAGAATATGGAATTTGATGTCTCTAAAAGGTTATTTGCTATTGATAAAAAGAATCTGTGATTATAATTGTGCTTTTTATGACCTGAAGGGTATTATTCTTCAGATTATATGGTAGCTGTAAACTGATGTACTCATTTTACATTCTGTGTAACTTCATTTAGCTAAGCTATAAATTTTGCTAATGATAAATCATTATTAATATAGCTTTACTTCTCACTATATGTAAAATATATAATTGTTAATTAGAGAAGATATTAATTAGTATTAAAGTTTATCGGCTTAACGTTTTTGAGGATCCATGCCTCATATTCATAGCCTTCATAAAATGTATAATAAAATATGCAAATACAAATATTCAAATAAGCTAGTATTACGTAGCCCATTTCTTCGAGATCTCGAAGCAAGTATCCTTTCTATTAATGGCATGGATGTTTCCATTGATGTAAAATGCCTCCTTTATTTTTCTTTTGTGATCATTTGATTCTGAGCACAATATTATGGGATTGGCGGGTGTGAAGTTGTGTCCAGATTGTTTAGCATGCTCCAAGAATACAGAGGACGTGTTGCTGT
The DNA here is from genome assembly GCA_028023455.1 of Epiperipatus broadwayi. Classification (NCBI taxonomy): domain Eukaryota; kingdom Metazoa; phylum Onychophora; class Udeonychophora; order Euonychophora; family Peripatidae; genus Epiperipatus; species Epiperipatus broadwayi. The sequence continues at coordinate 1,471,190 of JAQFVV010000052.1, forward strand.
TTTTCTGAGCTCTGTTAAATGTGTAAATATGTTGACCCAGTCTAGTATTGATTGTAGCTTTCGTTTCACCATAATATATAGCATGGCATCCAGCCTGAGGGCAGGCAATAGAGTACACCACGTGTGGGGTGAACGATCGATCAATGTGGTCTTTAGAGTTGTTAAGCAATCTATTAGAATTAGGTGGAGTTCTAACTGCTATGTTAAATTTATCGTTTAATGCTTTCATTAGTTTGTTAGATATTTTAGGAATGTAGGGGATTGTTATTCTAGGTAGATTGGTGCGAGGTACATTATTGTTTATTGTATTATTAAATTTTATGATTTTATTTTTAATAGCTTTGAATTTGAACCCTGCTGCTAATAGATCTTTAATATAGTTGTTTATGTTTTCTTTCCTGTCTGCTTCATATTTACATAAATAAAAGTTTCTAAACAAAAATGCATTAAGGCCAGCAAATTTATGCGATGCAGGTGAGTTAGAGTTAGGGTGGATACAGCTGCGAATTTCAAATGGTTTAACAATCATTTTGTAATCTATTAAGTGACGATTTCTCGATAAAGAGAGGTCGAGATATTTAAGTTCTTTATTATTTTCATATGTGATGGTGAATGAAAGTTTGGTTAAGTTTTGTAAATCACGTAGTATATTTAATCGAAAAGCATCTATCCAAATAGTACACGAAGAGCTACTGCGAGCACATTGCCCTAGTGAAAGAGTTAAATTCATTATTGCTTTCCTGTCATGGCTTGATTCACATATATTTACACTCTTTGAAAACAAGTGGTACACAATGCAAGATGGATGGCCCATGGGCCTTCCTATCAGTGGTGTTTTATCTAGCATATATTTAAATAAATATGAGCTATCGATCCTTCCAAAATATCACAATATCAACCAAGACTTTACATATATTCGTTATGTAGACGATATCTTTATCATAACCTCTAAAGATAATACTTTAAATATACTACATGATTTACAAAACTTAACCAAACTTTCATTCACCATCACATATGAAAATAATAAAGAACTTAAATATCTCGACCTCTCTTTATCGAGAAATCGCCACTTAATAGATTACAAAATGATTGTTAAACCATTTGAAATTCGCAGCTGTATCCACCCTAACTCTAACTCACCTGCATCGCATAAATTTGCTGGCCTTAATGCATTTTTGTTTAGAAACTTTTATTTATGTAAATATGAAGCAGACAGGAAAGAAAACATAAACAACTATATTAAAGATCTATTAGCAGCAGGGTTCAAATTCAAAGCTATTAAAAATAAAATCATAAAATTTAATAATACAATAAACAATAATGTACCTCGCACCAATCTACCTAGAATAACAATCCCCTACATTCCTAAAATATCTAACAAACTAATGAAAGCATTAAACGATAAATTTAACATAGCAGTTAGAACTCCACCTAATTCTAATAGATTGCTTAACAACTCTAAAGACCACATTGATCGATCGTTCACCCCACACGTGGTGTACTCTATTGCCTGCCCTCAGGCTGGATGCCATGCTATATATTATGGTGAAACGAAAGCTACAATCAATACTAGACTGGGTCAACATATTTACACATTTAACAGAGCTCAGAAAAACAGCAACACGTCCTCTGTATTCTTGGAGCATGCTAAACAATCTGGACACAACTTCAGACCCGCCAATCCCATAATATTGTGCTCAGAATCAAATGATCACAAAAGAAAAATAAAGGAGGCATTTTACATCAATGGAAACATCCATGCCATTAATAGAAAGGATACTTGCTTCGAGATCTCGAAGAAATGGGCTACGTAATACTAGCTTATTTGAATATTTGTATTTGCATATTTTATTATACATTTTATGAAGGCTATGAATATGAGGCATGGATCCTCGAAAATGTTAAGCCGATAAACTTTAATACTAATTAATATCTTCTCTAATTAACAATCATTATTAAGAAAGTTATTCAACTACTATCTCTCCTAATACATTATTTTAATGCTTTATTTACCTTCCTTATAACAGTATCGTTTGCCAAGCAGTCTTTTTCAGATAAAAGTTGTATATTCTGGATTCTTCACAAAAGATATTTTTATCTGAAGAAGAGATAGTTAAACTGGTATAGGGGAGTTAAATAAAGTATTGTGAAAAGTTGCATTAGGAGAAATATCATAGTTTTTTTAAATATCTGATGTAAGCAATGTAAGAAGATTGGAAGAGACACTGAATGTCTTTGAAAATACTTATCAGCATTTTTTTTTGTCTTGGAAAATATTTATCAGCATTTTTTTTTATGTCTTGGAAAATACTTATCAGCTGTTTTTTTTACGTCTTGGAAAATACTTATCAGCATTTTTCTTTATGTCTTGGAAAATACTTATCAGCATTTTTTTTTATGTCTTGGAAAATACTTATCAGCATTTTTTTTTATGTCTTGGAAAATACTTATCAGCATTTTTTTTTATGTCTTGGAAAATACTTATCAGCATTTTTTTTTTATGTCTTGGAAAATACTTATCAGCATTTTTTTTTATGTCTTGGAAAATACTTATCAGCATTTTTTTTTATGTCTTGGAAAATACTTATCAGCATTTTTTTTTATGTCTTGGAAAATACTTATCAGCATTTTTTTTTATGTCTTGGAAAATACTTATCAACATTTTGTTTTTTAATTACTGCTGCGTTCGTATTAAGTGGAATCTAAGTTGAATTAAAATCTTTAATGTGATCTTGAGTAGTAGAAATCAAAAATTTTTTTTTCTGTTTATTTATCAAAGTTGTTTTGTTCACTAATACAATTAAAACTACACCATTTTTATATATATATAATATAAAGTGATGTTATATGGAGCCAATAGAACTTTCTATATTATACAAATAAATTAAAAAAATACTAACAAATACAAAAAATAAATAAAAAATAATTGAATACAAATTTTACAATTAATTTTTAATGTTTTATTATTAAATATCCATTAAGCAGTGCTTAATTTTTTTGAATACATTTTGCGATTTCCAAACTTTGTGTTTTACGTATTGTTTTAGGTTGATTGCTTGGATCCATTCAACCACCAAAGACTGGCAGTTTTATTTTGTAGTTATGCTGTTGGATCAAATAATTCTCCAAATTTCTGTGTGAGTCCATGGTAAGTACTGAACCAATTTTGAAATAGTGTTTTGAGGCTGTGTGTATGTTTCTGAATTCCTTATTAGAACAAATTAATCAAGACTTTTTGTAGGAATTCATTTGTTGTTCTTTTTAATTTGTAACTTATCAAATATATGTAGAATTTTGTTTATATCATGATTGGGGAATTTTTTTGAAAACCATAGTTTTGTTTTTAAAAGTTTGTCACATGACATTTTCAGCAAAACTAATATTCTGACCTGAAATGTTTTATATTTATTTAAACTTCGTTTCAAAACAAATTTTTAAGGAAAAATTAGTTTTTTTAAATCTGAATGCAAATCTAGTTTAAAGTTTTCACTGTAGCAACTCCAAATATTTTTAAATCAACAGAAAGAATATTACATTATCATGTAACATTTTGTAACCAATTCAATTTTTCTTTTTTCAATAAATAATTAAATCTAACATCGGAAAGAAGACAGAAATTTTCTATTTTGGTTAAAGAAATGAAATATAAACAAAGCAAAACTGTCCATACAGTATTGCCACCCTGTGCCAACCAGAGTAATCAATGAATGCCAGAAGGCTTGTGCATAAAATCCCTATCTAATGCCTACTCATCCAATATCCCCAGACTAGTTTCTGGCTTGTGGCCATCGTCAGTGAGGAGCTTTGGATCTGAGAGCACTGCACCTAGATCTTAGGATCTAATGCAACCCTTCAGCACCCACCTTTTATCTCTACTTAACTACAAAACTATGAGAATGAAATTGAAAACACAAAAATATTTTCAATCTAAGCTCAATATCATATATAGTCATATGGGTCTGAACTCAGTTCAGCACCCATACATTTTGGTGTCTTTGGCTCTTTAACAATCATAGCCACCACTATCCTATTAGGCAGGATTGGTGTTAAAACCATTAAGCATCACATAATTACTATCTTATACTAGCACATAATTGCTTATAAACAAAGCAAAACTCTCCATACAGTATTGCCACCCTGTGCCAACCAGAGTAATCATTGAATGCCAGAAGGCTTGTGCATAAAATCCCTATCTAATGCCTACTCATCCAATATCCCCAGACTAGTTTCTGGTTTTAGATAGGGATTTTATGCACAAGCCTTCTGGCATTCATTGATTACTCTGGTTGGCACAGGGTGACAATACTATATGGAGAGTTTTGCTTTGTTTATAAACAATTATGTGCTAGTATAAGATAGTGATCATGTGATGCTTAATGGTTTAACACCAATCCTACCTAATAGGATAGTGGTGGCTGTAGTTGTTAAAGAGCCAAAGACACCAAAATTTATGGGTGCTGAACTGAGTTCAGATTCATATGACTATATAAGCTATTGAGCTTAGATTGAAAATATTTTTGTGTTTTCAATTTCATTCTCATAGTTTTGTAGTTAAGTAGATATAAAAGGTGGGTGCTGGAGGGATGCATTAGATCCTAAGATCTAGGTGCAGTGCTCTCAGGTCCAAAGCTCCTCACTGACGATGGCCACAAGCCAGAAACTAGTCCTGGGGATATTGGATGAGTGGGCATTAGATAGGGATTTTATGCACAAGCCTTCTGGCATTCATTGATTACTCTGGTTGGCACAGGGTGGCAATACTGTATGGAGAGTTTTGCTTTGTTTATAAACAATTATGTGCTAGTATAAGATAATGATCATGTGATGCTTAATGGTTTAAATGAAATATGTATATTAATTTAGATATTGTCAAAAATGGAAATTTAATCCAATACGTGATTTTCCATATATATTAAACAATTCACACATTATAATATAAAATATCATTATGTAGCAATGGTAATTGTATATACATTATAAAAATAATATAAAAAAACTTTTTTCAGCAAATATTTTTTTTTACCCTTAACAATATGATGTAAACTATTTTAAAGCTTCAATTTATATATATATAAAGCAGATGTTGCTATGTAAACAATTTAAATTAAAGCTTTAAAAGAATTTACATCACATTGATAAGGGCAAAAAAAAGTATTGGCCGAAGGAAGCTTTTCTATGTCATGTTTATAGAAAATATAATTATTGCTGTTATGTAATGATATTTTATTTTACATTATATGATTTATTTAGATATTTAAAGACATTTTATTATAAATTTATGACATCACTATTTGGTGTGTGTGTGTGGGGGTGGGGAGAGGTTGAGAATATTTCACTGTTAAATAAATTTTTGTGAGTCGATAGTTTTTTCATTTCTGAATTTATTCTAGGTTTTTTTTTATATTAATTATCAAATCTCCATAGAAACTGTATTGTATAATAAACATTTTATAACTTTACGAAATTAGTTTTAGTCTATTAAAAGTTCATTATTTATTTGTATAGATAATATTCTAATTGTCTTTAAGAGAAGTTAATTTTAGAAGTCATTGTAATGAAATTTATTAAGAAATAGGCTCCATTATGCTGCATTTTAAGAGTAGAATTTTACAATTAATCTTTGGCAAAAATCTGGTTTTTTTTTAGTTTTTAATGCTGCCAAAATTTGTGGAGTAAATCAGGATTAATAAGAACATAAATTCATCAAATCTCTTTAGATGATGGCATGTGATAATATTAAATTTTTCTGTTCATGTTATGTAGTCAAATATAAAAACAAGATTACTATTATATATGCCATGGTTTTAAATTGTTCAAGTCAGTTATTTATATCTGGAAGCTCCAAAATGTTTATATAGACAATTCTATCCATATAATTGATGATTTAAGTTAGTTGTTATTTTTAGAATGTACACGAAGGTAGAAATTTTAGAATTTAAGTCAGTGTAAATTATCTTTGTTTGTTTGTAATAAGACAGATTCCATATATCATCTCAGGCTACAGTCTCCCTGTTTTTTTCTTTCTTCTGTTTAAATCTTCACAATTACTTTTTTCATAGCATCATTTGTCAATTTTTTCTATTTTTTTAGTCTTTTTGAAACCAATCTTTCATAATTTTTTTGCATTTTTTCTGACAAAAAAAAAAAGATTCATTATCTAAGAAGTTTATCAATTACAAAATGGATATTTTATTGTAAATATTTCTGCTGTTTTCTACAGAAATAATTTTTTTTTTAGAATTCGTCAATCAATTATAAATAGCCTGTTTTTATTAAATAAAGTGACTCTCTTTACTAATTCAATATTCACATTTCTTTTTGGTTATTTGCATGAATAATCTTATGCTTAATAAATTGCGCATTTCATCTTACATCAAAAGATTGGAAAGTGACAATATATTATAAATATGTATGCACTCTTTATGGATGTGTGTGAACGAGTATGTAAGCATATTTTGAATTAATATCTATATTTTGATGATTCTTTGTTGAAATAGTCTGGTTATGAAGCTATGTTATCTGCAAGATTTGCTATTTATAACAAAAAGTATGCAAGTGCAAATCTATTTTATGATATCTGATTACCAAATATATTAAATATTTTGGGAATAGGAATTATAACCCTTTCATAATTTTTTACAACCTTAATCATTACAACCAGTTGTGCAAAAAATGAAGTCTAATGAATTGCTCACATTATGGTTTTATGATGATCTACTGAATATATCTATTACTGTTAACCAATCAAATTGAAATGCTATTAACAAGGGTAATGTATATTTTATTTCCTGAGCTGTAAATGTAATAACAGTCATGAAGTTGACTTTTAAGAATGCGTTTGGATCTTTTTGATTAGAGATTGCTGATATTTCTAATTAAAACCAGGAATTTTTATTGACGTGTATTATTGAAAAAGTACATTGTGGATGTGAGAAATGCCAATAGTGAACTTTCTTAAACTGTAATGCCTGTATACATTCATTATTATGAAGTGGATATTTATTGTTGTTTACTGAGATTTAAATGATGTCGATGAGTTTGTGACTAATGTATTATTTATGTTGCTCCTATTTATAGATAAATAAAAACTGAATAAAATTTCCATTAATTGGTATAGTAGAAAATTTTTTTATGAAACTATCAAAGCTTTAAGCTAGTCAAAAGTTGATAATATGGTTAAATATTGTACTATAATAACTTGCACTTAATATATTATTAATTCTGTTATAAAATTAAATTTCTATTGTGAGATGAAGAGTAAATGAATAGTTATGGATTCTACAGTGTTATTTACAGAAATTACGTTGCTTCTTTACTGTGGGTTATTTCGATAAATAAAGAATTTGTTACCATCATTTCTACTTACCTTTCTGTGATAAGACAGTGTGAATAGAAGTTTCACAGACAGTTCAGCAGAATATCCTGAATTTATGCCACGATAGATTTTGTCATGGAAAGAGCCCCACAGAGAATTGATTTCCTGATACATTAAGTTGTCTTTTGGTATTCTTTGTTTGAATTGTGTGTCCTGAAGAAGGCATTGTCTCTAAATCAGCAGTGCACAACCCATAGTTCATGACTTCTCAGGGACTCACATAAAAATTGTTGGGGGTTGCAAAATTTTTAAGAAACTTTCTTAAGTTTTGGATAATAAGTTGTTGTTTTTTTTGAAAGAATTGTAATTTTTTAAAATAGGTAAAAATCACATGAAAATAAATTGTTTTTGTATATATCATTATTCTTTTTTTATAAGTATATGAGTTTTTCATATATATTGCTTATAATAACTTTTTTCGTATGCACTTTAATGCAAAAAATTTTTTTAATAAAACTTTTTTATTTTCCTGACAGTTTCGATTGTCCAGCAGTCTTCATCAGAACTTATTCTAACTTCCTCTGCTTTTTAAACAGAGGAAGCTTAAAAGCAGAGGAAGTTTGAGGAAGCTCTGATGAAGACTGCTGGATAGTTGAAACTGTCAGGAAAATAAAGATGTTTTATTAAAAAAAATTTTTTTGCATTAAAGTGTATATGAAAGAAGTTATTATAAGCAATATATATGAATATATGAAGAAATTAAAAGAGAAGAGTAAGAGTATATACTTCTATAAGAGTTTTTCCAAAATTTCATTTCAGATTGTATGTGTTTAATACTATAATACTAGGAAATATAAATTTGTATATTAATTAAAACTACTATCGTTTTATTATGAATATCTTTACATAGCCATACTTATAATTTAGGCACGGTAAAAACAAAGAATGGTTTTCATCAAATTTTCACAGTCAGGAAGGGGATTACAAGTATAAAAAAATAAACAAAAGAATGTGTCGCATTAAATTTTCATCAGAAGAATGGACTTACAAGTGTAAATAGATTGCACACTACTGTTCTATATGACTGTTGTAGTCATATATATTATTTGTTGTATATATATATATAAATAGTAAATAATTGGACTATAACAGTTCTAAACAATTTGTAATAAAATAGCCATGTGTATTCTCTGTATTACTTTATTATTCAGTAAACTTAATTTTTTTTAAAAATAAAATATCAAAGTTTTATTAATTTTTCACCAAAATTAAGAATCTGAAATTGAAAATTCTAAACAAATAAATATGGGGATAGTTTTGGAGTTGCTAAAGAAATAAAAGTATTGATTATAAGCAGTGTTGTTTTTTAAACATTTTTACATTTAAGTTGGTTTAGTTCAGTCATAGTGTTAAACTTTGGAACATAAGTTGCTTGCGATCCCCATTCTGACATTTCTGGTACTCAAACTTCTTATAAACTCTTGAGCAAAAAACCCATTTTATTTTTTTTTTTCTGAAAATTACGTATATATTTTAATCAATTTATTATATATTCAGTTTATTGATATAATTTATATTAATTTTCTTTATTTTATCATTAAAATTGTATTTTTTCTTTTTTTAGGGTTGTAAATATGGATTTTTATGGTCGTAATGATATAACTGTTGGTGGATTTTTAGAAAGATATTGCTTCAGGTAATATATTTTACATAACTAAGAATAATAAATTTGTTTAAGGCTTGAACTGGTACACCGTGGATCTGATTATTCATCCAATATTCAGCCATTTGCTTAACATGTGAAAGAAAAGATTAGTATAAAGATTATTTTGAAGTTACTGGATAAAAAGTATTAAACCATTAAACATTACATGATCACCATTTCTTGTGCTTGCTCATAACTGTTATTAAAACAGGCAAAGTGCTCCATACAATAATGCCACTCAATGCAAGCCAGAGTAATCAATGGATGCCAGAAGGCTTGTGCATAAAATCCCTATCTAGTGCTTACTCGTCCAATATCTCCAGACTAGTTTCAGACCTATATGATTATATAAGCTACTGAGCTTGGATTGAAAATATTATTGAGTTTTCAATTTTAAATTTATAGTTTTGTAATTAAGTAGAGATAAAAGGTGCTGCTAGAGGGTTGCATTGGATCTGAAGATCTAGGTGCAGTGCTCTCAGATCCAAAGCTTCTCACTGACAAAAGCCACAAGGTAGAAATTAGTCTGGGGATATTGGATGAGTAGGCACTATATAGGGATTTTATGCACAAGCCTTCTAGCATCCATTGATTACTCTGGCTTGCACTGAGTGGCACTACTGTATGGAGAGTTTTACCTGTTTTAATAAAAAGTATTATTATAAAATAAGTAGGTAAGTACTGACATAATGTTTAATATTAAAATTTTTAAAGAGATTTAGTGAAGCGATAGAATGTCAAATTCTGGAGTGTAAAGCCCTCAGTTGGATTCCAGTTTTTGCACTTGTTGCATTCAAACTTCGTATGAACTTCCGACAAAAAAGCCGTTTGATTGTTTTATTTATTTAATAACTAGAAAAAAATGATTTTCTTTTATTGGCTAAAAATAATGATTTGGGCGCTACATTAATAGATTTTTTTTTATATATTTGCAAATAATATATTTAAAATTTAAAGAAAAACAAATTAATTTCTGCTATTGACCAAATTGTTATCTTTCGCATTGCGAATAATAGGCTTCCTACTTTTGTGAAGACAATAGATGACTGTTGCAAGTTTTAAATATAGTTAAACCATTCATGAATTTTTCATCATGTGGGCAAAAAAACTGTTAATATTAATTAAATCACTAATAGCTACAATATGGTTTTATAATGTAAATACTATAACTGATATCTCATACCGCTCCTAATAAAAATATTATTTTATGACATAATTATGATTTCAAATTTTTTTTTTAAAATTATAAACATTATTTACAATAAGTATTACACTATTTGTATTAAAAAATTAAAAATATATAACTCTAAAATCACAAAAAAAATGGAGAAATAAAATTACTTTCATTTCAAATATCTTCTAATTGGAATCGATTGATATTTTTACAATTAGTTATTATAACGATACAAATTTGCATTTTACTATTGTAAGCATTATTAAGTATTATAATATTTGTATTAAAAGTAGAAAGAAAGTAAGTTTAGATCACAAAAAAAAAAAAAATGGAGAAAAATAATTTACGTTTAGATTACAAGCGATATGGAATGCCACTGAATTTCAAAAAATGACATAAAACTAACACTATGCAAACAAAATTCAAATTAATTTGATTTTTGCAAAATACAGATATACTTAGAAAGGTACTGAGACAGATACTTGTTCAATTTTAAATCTATGAAATTAAGACTTATGAAAATTTCTTGCGCTATCACATACTGGTTGTATTCTTAGAGAGTTAAGCAAAATGTCATCTCATTATTTTTCTCAGCTTATTTGTTAAAGAATATATTGTAGTGTGATCTGTTGTTGTCACAGCTTGTGATAAAAGTCAAAGTAACAAGGTTATGAAAATGTTTAGCATTTTAGATCAAAAAAATTTATTGATATAATTAAATGAATATGTTGTTTATATTTACAATGTTAAAATATTTGAAAATTTCGAATCATTAGCTTATGTAGCATATAAAAGGAACAAATAGCCTGAAGCATGTGGGCATGATTGTCTCATCATCTGGTATTTAATTAATGTCTATCTTAAATAGGCTACTTGAAAGATAAACTAATAATGTTATCAAAAAAATTGTTATGCATTTAAGATTATACTTTGTTTAATTTTTTTGTATTTTTTTTTAACCGTTAAATCAAATAAAAAAGTTTGCCTTTAATATTTTAAATAGTCAAATCTATTTGAAAAATATACCTTTTGATTTAATTTTTTTTTTTAATATAGTAATTATTAAATACTTTTTTAGCAAGGTAATAATTTAAGTATTTTTTTCAAAATAACAACAAACAAATTGCTTTTCAAAATCAATGAAATAAACATTAATTTTCTATATATCTCTGAACAATACTTATCAATGACATTGCATTTTTACTCTTTCTATATCTAAACTGTATTTAAAATATCTAAACACTTAAATCTTTATAAATGCATCTATTCAATACATGCATTAACATTTGAATGGCATGCAGGATTCATCTTTACTTTTTGCTGCTATGTACTATTTATCTTAAAAAATCATAAGTATAAATAAATATATATATATATATTGATTATTACTTAATGAATAATATTTCTGAAGTGTAATTTTCACTACCTCACTCTCACACAAGGTAGAGACTGGTTTCTATCTGCTTTTAACATCTTGTGGAAGGGTATGATCATAAATATATGACCAAAGATGTAAAAAAAATGTATGAACCTCAAGATGTGCATTTCATGCTTAACCAGTACTCATCTGTTGGCCCAGATTACAATCTCTTACATATATCATAATTGTTGTTCAGTATATATAGATAGCCAATTATCACAATTTAACTAATAAGTCTCAACTTGCCATCCTTACAACTTTGGCACAAACCACATAATGGAAGTATATTAATAATATTTATTAGTCTTTCATTAGACTAGTGATTAACCACTTAATGAATTGTGCATCTTCGGGAATCATACATCTTTTTCACATCTTTGATCATATGCTTATGATTACACCCCTCCACAAGGTCAGAACCTTGTGTAAGAGTAGAGATGCGAAAATTACATTACAGAAATATTATTCATTAAGTGGATAATCTCTATTCCAATGAATGACTAATTAAAAATTTAAAAAATTATTAACTGGCTATTGCTCTCTTAAATGAATTAAATTATTTCTTCTATTTCTCTCGAAGCTCCACTTCCATAGGTTTTAGCAACTCAAGTGAAATTTCAATGAAGCACTGTGCTTTGTCAGTCTTCAACTCAGCTATAGTTTCTACAACTAACTACATCCTCAATTATTGCATAAACTATTTATTTTTTTATTAACACAGATGAAGGCTTATCTATTATTTTACTTCTAACTTATCTATTCTTTGATTTAATTGTTGTTTTATTCTATTATCAATTAAATCACTTATCTTTTCATGTAATTCTACTTTATTTTATTTTTTTTCTAAACACACATATCTGCCATATATCTGAATTCATTGTTAGTTTATCAATACATACTTCAATATGCATCATTATTTATATATTTTCATTTTCTCTCTATTATTCTATTAAGCCTCTTATTATTAATTTATGGTTTTCCCCCGACTTCTTATAACTTGTGTGCATTGCAGCTTCCTTTAATTTTTCCTTACATATTTCCCATTCTTCATTTTGAATTTACATTATGATTTTACCTGCTTATTTTCTTATTCAAGAAATTTGAAAAAAATATTATTTAATATGCTTCTTTATTTATGATCCATTTCACTCTCAGTTTAGAAATTGGTTTTACTCTTAAAATTATGCTTCAATTTTGCCCCTAATTAATTAATTGTGATCTAAATCTACGTCACCCCAAAAAAGTGCATAGGAAATTTTAATTATATATTTTAAATCCATTCTTAAAGAATATACAATCTGTTTAATTTTTTTTCCTATAACCTGATAATCATGGCAAAACTCTCCAATCATCTTATGTAAAGTCTATTTTTATTATTTTTAATCGTAAAATCATTATTTCCATATGATTTTGTTAAAAAAATTATCAAGTATTTGTTTTTTTCATTTAACTCTAATCCAAATTTGCAAACTTGTTCATCTGTGTAACGAAATATATTAAATTATTCAAAACATTAAAAATAATATATAATTAAAAAAAAAAAAAATCTCAACAAATACTGAAAACACTTCAACTATAACAAAGTCTAAAGCTAGGGTAATGAAATAAAACCAAAAAAATTAAATTAATAAATCATTTTAGCTAATAAAAACTCTAATTTAATATATTTTTAAAAAAACTATTAAATATCAAGTTATAAATATATTTAATAAAATTAATGTTCCTCTATTTTTGTAACAAGGTTTTGAATGAATTAATTTCTGGATAATCCCCCTTCCCCTTTACTTCAAGTTAAATATAAAAACTGCAATTGCGGTTAAAGAAATAATTATTTTCTGTCTTTTTAGTCCACAATAACACATCAAATAAAAGCATTCATTATAACTTGTTATATCTATTATTTTTAAACAATAGTTACAAGGTTAAAATGAATGATAAATCAAAGAAATTAATTTGGAGCAAAATACTGGCTTAGAAATGATAGTTATTGTTATTTTATTAAAGGATTTTTTTTTTTAAAAAAATTACTTCAAAAATCTGGAATGTTTAGGTAGATCAACCAGAGGTTTATATAATGTCTTAGAAATCAATAGTAAATTACCTGTCTATAAAAAGAAGAAACTTGAGCAATTACTAACAGATGGAAATTTCCAAGCAGGCCAGTATTTAGAGTGAATTATAAGAGTAAGGTAGACAGTTTGCATAAATCTACAACTATAAATAAGCAGGATTAATTTGAATATTTTAAATTATGCATGCAAAATGTTTGAATGCTGAAGCTGATAACAATAGATAGAGAGTTAGCTAGTGATAGAAATAAATAAATAAATGGAAATGAGGTTGAAATAGGAAATAGTGGAAGAAGGAAGTTGTCTAGGACGACATTGACGGAAAAGTATAATGTAGAATGTTTTTGTGTCCTTATTTGCATTTTAAAATTAGTTTAGCTTGCCGAAGGAATCGCTTTAACAATACTGGAATGAGAATATCGACTATACAGTAATTGATTATGTCAATTCCCACATCCACAAAACATACATTACTTTTGAATTACATTGAAGATTGGAGATAGTAGCTACTATAACTTACTTTGGAATGAGTAATTTATGGATGTTTTGGTTATTAGAATTGTAAACTATTGTGAAAAGATTCTTAATTCGAATTATTTGAAAAGTGGATGTTGATGACTGTGATGATAACGATGTTCTACAAATGAGAAGTGAGATGAGTATTAGAGTTGCCCTCTTAGTGAGCTTTTTAAAATATGTTTATGACAGTTACGTTCAGATAGTTTTATGTATATTTTCTCTGCCAAAATACAGATAAACTAGCCAGTAGAATAGTAAGAGCGAATGTACCACTTAATCAGCATCAGCCTTTTTAGTATTATTTTTACAGTTTTTATTCCCACAGTATATGGTTGTAAGCCAATAAACATCACATGACTACCACCTCTTATGCTTGTGTATAACTGTTGTTAAAACAGGCAAAACTCACTATACGTATGCCACACACAGCAAGCTAGAGTAATCAATGGATCTAGGTGCAGTGCTCTCAGATCCAAGGCTCCTCACTGACGAAGGCCACAAGCCAGAAACTAGTCTGGGGATATTGGATGAGTAGGCACTAGATGGGGATTTTATGCACAAGCCTTCTGGCATCCATTGATTACTCTAGCTTGCTATGTGTGGCATACGTATAGTGAATTTTGCCTGTTTTAGTACATGATTGTCACTGTTATTACTATTATTATTATTATAGAAACTATTTCTGCTGAATGCCTTAAATAAATATATATTTAATATTTCAGATCAACGTACATGTGTCCTAACGAAGCTTGTGATATGCCTATGGTTGACCACATCCGCAAGTTTGTTCATGCAAATTGTTGTGTCTATATTTTACTTAAAAAGTTGGATGCTCCTATTCCTCACTCTGGCAATAGTATTGTAATGTGGAGCTGGTGTCGCAAATGCGAGCAGGTTTGTAAATTGTATAATGAAATAAATTGTTCAAACATTAATCATTTAAAAATTTAAAGTTTTAATAGTTATTATTTTTATAGATTACATCGACCAAATAAACACTATACTATACTTTATCTGGAATATATTCAGTTGTAAAGATGATTTTGCTTACTCTAGTTTCATTTTTTATTTCAACTTACTGATCATTCTCTGCGTTTGCTTTGCAGTTACAAAGTATTATAAATATTCCAAACTAGGAACGGTCAAGTCACACATAGTCTTCAAGTAATTGCTCATCAAAATTTTAAGGATATTGTAAAGATTTTTTTAAAATATTTTTTCCCATCTGAGCATTCGATTGTTTACTTGAAATTACATCAAGGAAAGAATCACTAATGAAATTAATTAATTAAGATAATATACTTTTTCTTGAACAGTTTCAAACTATGATGCTCATTCTTTACTCCTGTAATTTTATAATTATTAAGTGAACATTATCACAATTTTTAATATGGGAATTACTATAGTACAATTAATTTTTTTATATAAGAATACCAATCTATTAATAATTTTTATTAATCATTCATTAGACTAATAATATTCGTGTAGTGAAATTTTTACCACCTTTACTAAAAGTAAGGACTGATTTCAATGGGCTTTTAACATTTTGTGGAGGGATGTAATCATAAACATATGACCAAAGAAAAGACGTGAAAAAAATGTATGTTCTCCAAGATGCACATTCATGCTGGACCAGTATTCATCAGTTGGCCTGATCACAATCTCTCTACACATATTTTTTTTTTCATTGTTCAATATAATAAGTGTCAAACTTACTGCCCTAACAACTTTGGCACAAATCACTTGATAGAAGTACATTAATTTTTTATTAGTCATTCATTAGATTAGAGATTATCCACTTAATGAAAAATATTTCTGTAGTGTAATTTTCACCACACCATTCTCACACAAGGTAGGAACTGGTTTCTATCTGCTTTCAACATCTTGTGGATAGGTGTAATCATAAACATATAACCAAAGACATGTGAAGAAGATATATGATCCTCAAGAGATTGTGATCTGGGCCAGCTGATGAGTGCAAGTTCAGCATGAAATGTGCATCTTGGGGATCATGCATCTTTTTCACATGTCTTTGGTCATATATTTATGATTATATTTTTCCATAAGGTGTTGAAAGCAGATAGAAATCAGTCCCTACCTTATATGAGAGTGGTGTGGTGGAAATTGCATTACAGAAATATTATTCATTAATTGGATAATCTCTAGTCTAATGAATGTCTAATAAAAATTATTTATAAACTTCCATCAAGTCGTTTGTGTAAAATTGTGAGGGCAGCAAGTTTGACAATTATCCATTAAACTAATAATTTGCTATCTATTTATACTGATTAGTGATAACGATATGTGTAAGAGATAGTGATCTGGGCCAACTGATGAGTGCTAGTTCAGCACGAAATTTGAATCTTGAGAATCATACATATTTTTCCCATGTCTTTGATTATACATTTATGATTTCACCCTTCCATAAGGTGTTAAAAGTGAATAGAAACCATTCCCTACTTTGCGTGAGAATGGTGTTGTGAAAATTACACTACAGAAATATTCATTAAATGTTAATCTTTGTTTTCAACAATAAATTTAGTGCTAATATTTTCACTCCTAATTTTTTTTTACAAATTTTTAAATGAAGATATTACAATGTCTTACTTGTTATCAAAATATTCTGTTATATATAATATGCTTTTATTTAATCTGTCTGTGAAATTTTGTAACTCAATTTTTATCCATGTTTATAATTTCTGATCTAATTGAAACTTTACGTAAATTTTTAATTTTATATGGGATTTAATACTCTTTACAGCACTCCCATCTATTGGTATTACTATCGAAAGTAAAAATCAGTACTAGATAAATTAAAGAGGGGGAAATATATTAAATATTCACCATTCTACATAGTAAAGTTATAGTTTCCTAAACAAAATGATAACTAAGAATACATCTTAGAGAAAAATGGTACTGTAATGTTGATATCTTAAACAGCCTATCTTATCTCATTATTTTCTCTACTTAGTCAATTATAAAGAATATAATGCAAGAATTAAAAAATACTTATCCTATATTATTTGTTAAATATTAAATTTTGTTGAGACTTCATAATTTTTTCAATGTCATTTTAGTATCATTATATGATGTAATATGTCTTAGAAAAAATCCCGCTAAATTAGAACTAAAATATGCTTATCTTAAGGGTATGATTTTTTGGAAGATTTTTGAGTCTTTAAATTGAACTAATTTTTATTAATTTTATTTAGATGAACAAAAGAGTTTATATTTATTAATTAAATGGCTGCATTTATAAAAGTTACTTTTGCATTTAAAAAATGGTTTTAAATAGTCGCTTAATTTTTATTTTGCTTCCTGGTTTTAAAAAAAGTTATAAAACTAAAAAATAGAAATAAAAAGTATACTTTTATTTTTTTAAGGAAATGCTTTTATCCAAATAAATGCACTAAGAAGTAAAAAATAAGTTTTCTTCAGTTTTTACAGTCAATAAACATCACATGATCATAGTGAGTTTTGCCTATTTTTATAGTATTCTTGATATTATAATTTCTTTTTACTTTTTGTTCTATGCACAGAGGCTAAACTCTCGAAACAGTAGCGCCACTCAGTGCAAGCCAGAATAATCAATAGATGCAAGAAGGTTTGTGCATAAAATCTTTCCCTAGTGCCTACTCCTCCAATATTCCCAGATTAGGATGAATAGGCACTAGATTAGGGATTTTATGCACAAACGTTCTTGCATTCATTAATTACTCTGACTTGCACTGAGTGGCACTACTGTATGGAAAATTTAGCCTCTGCGTAAACAGCCTGTGTAAGCATAAAGAATGGTGATTATGTGATGTTTAGTGGTATATATAAAATAACATTATACCTTCGTTAAACATCTTACCAAGCAATCTATAAAATAAAGTAAAATATTTTTTTTCACTTTATGTTTGCTTATTGTTTAAATTGCCCATCTAGCAGAGCTATAATATTTTAAATACATATAGCTATTCAATTAGTCTTTTATAATTATACATAAGTATATATGTATAGATAAGCACTAATGTATGGTTGTATATATTTGTATTTTGTAGCTCTGATGATGACTTCTGGACATGAGAAACCAAAAGCAAATATGTAGGAATAAATTTTATTTTATAGATTACATTGTAAAGAGTTTAACGAAGGTGTAAAGGGTATTATTCTTGATACTGTGCAATCCAAATAAAAGCATACTTTGCTTATGATCAGAAATAGTCTGTTTTTTTAATTAATACTGTAAAAGCTGAAAATTTTTTTTTTAATTTTTAGTGCATTTTTGTATATATATAATTATTATCCAGTACAATGATTATAAAACCTGTTTAATTTTGATTACAAATAAAATTACACATAACATTGGTCCAAAGATTTGCATGTTCAATGGCATGATTGGAAAAGAACATACTACAGAGTTAGAAAGTAAATAGAGGAGATTAATTCATGTTGAATCAACTTTAAATGAGGATTATTTAAGTTGCAACATTTGTAGGATAAGAATAGCTTCATCATCATCATTTTCAACCATTATCGATCTGCTGTAAGATGAAGCTCTCTCTCAGATCAATCCATCTTCTCTGATCTTTAACCTCTCTCTGCCGCATCACCCCACCATACTTTCTTATTTCATCCACCCATCCATCTCACATGTGATTTTTTTCTAGGTCTTTTACAATCTCTTGGAACACATTTGAAGATTTCAACTGTCCATCTATTATCATCTCTTCTGGCACTATGTCCAGCCCAACTTCACTTCGATTTTTTTAAATTTTTTCAATGATGTCAGTAACATCCTGTTGGTTTTCTCGCCCATGTATTTGGTTTTTTTGATCTCTTTTTGTTACTTGTAACAAAGAATTATTTTTTTTAAAAAAAGATGAGTTTAAGAGCTAAAGGTCTCTTTGACTGTCATTTCTAGCATTTGAACATAATATGAGGCATCTGAATGATGATGTGTTCAGTTTTGTTTACACTTGTACTATGTTGAATGAACTGCTTCGTGTCTTGTCCTGAAGTTAAGCAATGCTAAGCTCGATTATTACTTGACAGGATGACTACCTGAGAATATTGAGTGCTGCAGGTGTGTCAGTTTTTGCTTTGCATGGTATAATGTATTTATAGAAAATTGATGGACTTAAGGCTGAATATTCTTATCTTTTTAATATAACTTTTTTTGAAAAAAACAACTTAACACAGGATTGCTCAAGAGGAATTTACTATATGATTACTTTAATTGATAAATAGCTTTTCAACAAAATGCTACTGCACATGCAAAAAAAAAAAATGAAGAAATAATTCATCTTTTTAGTTTTATTTAATAAAAAATTTGAATAAAATCGGTTTTGGAAGATATTTTTCTGCCAAACGATAAAAAAAAAAATACTATTTTTCAAAATGATTATTATTGGGTTTTAAATTGTAATTAATATATCGAGTATCTAAGAATTACTGGTTATGGGTATTCTGTAGCTCTAATTAATTTGAAGATTACATTTATATTATTTGTATGTAGGATATGTTCTAATGGATTATGTGTATGTGGATGGGGGCAGAAGTACAGTAGATTGTATTCATGCTGGATAAACTTTTGCATTGAATCATATCATTGTTAAGCGAATTATAATTGTCGAAGTTAACGGGATAAAAAAATCCAATTTTTGGAGCACAATCTTATTTTAATTGTACCTTGAATAGATTGTAAAATTTGTTGTTTGTAAAAATCTGTATAATAGACATCATAATAATATCTGTATATTACTGTGTTTAAGAAGTTTATGTGAATATTCAAACTATTTATTAACTGTAATTTTGTTTATCTGTAAAAGAACATTTAAATATATGTGGATTAGATTATGTTTATACGTTTGGAAATAATAACAAAAAAATAATAATATTTATTATTAAATTAAAATTGGTATATAGAAATAATAAAGTACAATTTTTAGATAAAATAAAATCCTGAATTTTATTTTAATCCAAAGTAATCTTATATTTTTTAAAAATAGGTTTCGCCAATTGTTCCTATGTCATTAGATGCTTGGTCATTGTCTTTCGCTAAATATTTACAACTTCGTTTCCATGGTAATATGTATGAAAGAAGGGGCATTAATTCTGAGCAGTGCCAACATTCCCTCCATCATGATCACTATCAATACTTTGGATACAAGGATGTGGTAGCATCATTTAAGTAAGTAGTAAACCAAAAATTATCACTAATTTTTACTTATCTTTGAAATTTTTCCTCCCTATTATTATATTTCTTGTTCATTGTTAATGATTTCATTCAATTCATATTCATATTTACAGAAAATATTAAATTTTACAAAAAAAAAAATTGGGATTTATATAAAAATTATTGGTAAACAATTATTATATTTCAAATAGATATTACCAAAATATTGGTTTAATTTTGAAGGTATTTACTGTATGGAAATGAGATATGGATCTCATATTGACATAATTTGAAATTATTAGAAAAGTTTTATTTAAGGATTATATATCATTATGATAACGCAGTGGCAAAATTGTAACTCCTTTAAGTATCATCACATGATCACGATTTCTTATGCTTACTTATAACTGTTAATAAAACAGGCAAAATTCTCTATACAGTATTGCCACTCAGAGCAAGCCAGAGTAATCAATGGATACCAGAAGGCTTGTGCATAAAATCCCCGTCTAGTGCCTACTCATCCAATATCCCCAGACTAGATTCTGGCTTGTGGCATAATCCAAGCTCATTAGCTTATATGGTCATATAGGTCTGAACACAGTTCAGTACCTATACATTTTGGTGTCTTTGATTCTTTAATAACCATAGCCACCACTATCCTATTAGGCAGGATTGGCCTTAAGCCAATAAACATCACAAGGTACTGAACTGAGTTCATACCTATATGACTATATAAGCTAATGAGTTTGGATTGAAAATATTATTGTGTTTTCAATTTAAGACTCATGGTTTTGTAGTTAAGTAGAGATAAAAGGTGGCTGCTGGAGGATTACATTAGATCCTAAGATCTAGATGCAGTGCTCTCAGATCCAAGGCTCCTCACTGATGAAGGCCACAAGCCAGAAACTAGTCTGGGGATATTGGACGAGTAGGCACTAGATGGAGATTTTATGCACAAGCCTTCTGACATCCAGTGGTGACTCTGGCTTGCACTGAGTGGCAATACTGTATGGAGATTTTCCTTTAAGTATGTTGTTTGGCTTTCTGAATGTGATAGTATGAAGGGTAAATCTGCAGTTGTAAGAGCACATTTTTATTGGATTGGGCATGTAAAGCAAAGAAGAATAACTGATTTTCTAAAAGTATATTTTCTGATAAACTTGAATATATTTGTTACGTGAGAGGCTGATTCCATTTTTATTATAAAGATTGCCTCAATGACTCTAGAGAGATTTAGTATCAAGTGCTATCATTGGGAGATATAGACGAGAATAGAATAGAGAATTACAATTATGCAATGTGTTGTCTTTTAGAAAAAAAATTTCCTGCAGAAGAGATTAAGGATTGCATTGCAAGATGTTAAATACATAAACCAAAAAACTCCGTATGATATATGATATATTTGGGATTCACAGATTAATTTATAAAGTTAACTCTGAAGTCGTCTTTGATTTTTTATATTCTTCGTTCCCCTCTCTTTTTCTGGATTCAAGACAGGATAGTTGGTGATTTTTCTATTAAAGTCGGACAGTTGAATACTATCGTAAATCAATTCTGTGCTGGTATAAGATTTTAAATTAGGATGATTACCCATTAAATAAATCAGTATTCTGTTTAACATAGATAATTTTGAAATATCAATAGAGTATTACTTACAAAAGTATTTTTCATTTCACGATAATTTATTTATTGCATTGTGGTCACTCTTAATTCTAATGCTCTACTTAGTTTAATGCACTGGCTATCGCACTGTGGAGCGTAAGAAGGTCCTAAGCTCATTTCCAGTTCTGGAATTTCTGGTGCACTGGCTATCACACAGTGGAGCGTAAGGTCCTAAGCTCATTTCCAGTTCTGGAATTTCTGGTGCTCAAATTTTTTGTGAACTTCTGAGAAATAAAGTCATTTAATTATTTTTTATATTTTAATTCTAATAATTAGCTTAAGACATTTTCCAATACATTGATTTTTGTTACATTTGCCAAATGTCATGGAAATTTTTTTTTTTCCCCAGGATCAATAATATTATAAACTGAGTATAACTTATCTTTTGTTAATATTGATTATTTAATTTTTTGTAGTCCCCATTATAATAAATTTAGAAAATGGTATTAATATGCAAATTTCATAGTTTTTTTTTTTTTTGCTTGATTTCTAAAAATATTCTCTGTTTTTAATAATGTAGTTAATATTCAACTTAAAGGAAGCCTTTGAAAAAATTGTTCATATAAGAATTCCAACACTTATATCCTTCTAGAGTAATATTATGGTAACACATTCAGATCTGGGATGGTAAATTTTTCATGTTTCATTTAGGATAAATTGTCACATTAATAATATCACTATAAACTCATCAACACTCCTTTAACACTTTAAGCAAATAATTTTATTTATTATAATGGTTTCGACTGTACTAGCAGTCTTCGTCAGATCTATAACATAAAAAAATTAGACAAATATTATATCAATACAACCAAAATTATTATTCTTCATATTCTCATATAAAATTATAATAAAACAAAATAATATAAAGCAAAAACAACTCAGTCCAAAACCTTTCAACCAAAATTTTCCCATATCTTTTAAAAACCCAAAACATAAAAACTAAACTATAAAAAATAATAAAAAAAATTAATAATAAAAATATAAAAATTTCTTTAAAATCATTTTTAAATTATTTTTTACGATTACAAGCAAATAAATGTATTAAAACAATTCAAATTTTATCATCAAACCATTAAAAACAAAACCCTTAAAACCCATTAAAACATTAATCTAAAAATTAATACCAAAAATTATCAATCAATAAATAAATGTTAGCTATTCTTAGCTAGAGTTAAGAGCAAAAATTGTCACGTCTGATGAGTAATACCTCACTGATTTCTATGAGGAATTGTCGGAGAAGATGGCTTTGCTTTCATTGGACTATATAAATACTGTTTTATGTAGAATATATCCTACATTCTAGCTGTTAGAATTCATAACTAATGCAGGAAATTGAATCCATCTAAATATTTTTACATAATTATTATCTAATAAATGAATTTTTTGTTGTTGTTAGTTTCATTTTTGAAGATCATATTGACTCAAATGGTTCCTTTCTATTTGGCTGTCTTTTTGGGAACTCTTTGAAAAAGTGCATTAAATTATAATGACTTTCACAAGTGTTTTAATATATCATTAAGAATAATTTTGGAATGGTGTAATAATCTTTTTAAAGATTCTATTTCCTGGATTTTAGTTTTAATTTTTAAGACATTTTAGAACAAGCAAAACTCTCTATACATATTGCCACTTAGTGCAAGCCAGAGTAATCAATGGATGCCAGAAGGCCTGTGCATAAAATCCCCATCTAGTGCCTACTCATCCAAAATCCCCAGACTAATTTCTGGCTTGTGGCCTTCTGGCATCCATTGATTACTCGGGTTTGAACTGACCGGCAATACGTATAGAGAGTTTTATCTGTTTTAATAACAGTTATTAGCAAGCATAAGAAATGGTGATCACGTGATGTTTATTGGCTTAAGAAATTTTATTTTTAAAATATATGCAAATCAACTAATTATTATAATAATATTTATTTTGCTTTTATAATAAATAATGCTAATATTGGTTTTTCACCTTCATTTGTATTTGTAATTCAATTTTGCAAACATTTGTTCGTCTGCGTATCAATGCCATTTTTTTCTTCTTTATAATCTAACGCTAAGAACACTTTCGATGAAGTTCGCCATAAGGCTATGATTATGGCAAACTTCAGATTATAAAGAAGAAAAACCACTTCGATACCCAGACAAACAAACGTTTGCAAATTTAAAAGTATAAGAAAGAAATACAGTATTTATATATAAAAGATTGCAAAAAAGATGAATATTAATTTAGAAACATGTGTTGCAAATAAATGCAAATTATTTTATTTGATTTGTTTTTAGGTACACACCGATTATATTACGTGAAATTGTTCTTCCACCAATGATGGTTAATATTAATGATTCCCAAAAATCAATCAATGAGATTATCGAAGAAATAAAGATTATTGCAATAAAGTAAGATTTTTAAATATATATATCATTATCCATTATACTTACTTTTTAAATTTATTAGACCCTTTTTTTGTATATTTATTGACTAATATTGTAAGATATATATTTGGTTGTATTATTTTAAAATTAACATTTATAACTTTTAGAGGATCACAGGTTTATAGTGATATTCTTGAACGACTGCGCTCTTTAAAAGCAGAATGTTTAGGAACCAAATACGAACATAAAGTTAACGATTTTTTCTCACAGCAGAAAGTAAGTAGATATTACTTTTTTTTTTTATAATACGGTGTATCATTGTCATATGCTTTTATTTAACTTATTTTGTTTTTTTTGTCTATCTGTCATTGTTTGTGAAATCTTGTAACTCAATTTTCACCTACTTACTAATTTTCAATGTAGTTGTAACTTTACATATATATTTATTCTTGTTAACAATATAGTTTTTTAGAGTTTATAAATAATTTTAGCAAAAAAAAAAAAAAAATAGCAAAAAATTTTAAATTTTATTTTAAATTTCCAGTAGGATTTACTACTGTTTATAGTACTGCTTTATAGTAGTATTGCTATAGAAAGAAAAAAATAATAGTAAATAAATTAAAGGAGGGGGGGGGATCATTAAAACAGAATACTATTCACCATTCTATAAAGCTATGTTATAGTTTTTTAAACATAATGATAACTAAGAAGAAATCTCAGAGAAAAAAGTAACTGTAACGTTGATCTTTTAACAAAGCCAACTTATTTTATAGTTTTCTCTATTTCGACAATTATAAATAATACTTTGCAAAAAAAAAAAAAAAAGTTCATATTTTACATTATTTGTAAAATTCTAAACTTTATTGAGACTTCATAATTCTTTTAATATAATTTTAGTATCATTAAATGTAGTTGTAATATGACTTAGAAAATGACCGGCTAAACCAGAACAAAAATCTGCCACTTTTAGATTTTAATTATGAGATTTTTTGACCCTTTAAACTAATTTAAATGAACAAAGGGATACACATTTGTTTATTGTAATAGTTCCATTTAAAAAATTACTTTGGCGTTAAAAATGTAATTTCAAATTTGTCAATAATTTTTTAGTTTGCTCTCTAGTTTTACACAGAGGCTAAACTCTCTGTACAGTAGCGCCACCAATGCAAGCCAGAGTAATCAATGGACGCAAGAAGGCTCCTCACTGATGAAAGCCACAAGCTGGAAACTGCTCTGGGGATATTGGATGAGCAGGTACTAGATAGGGATTTTAGGAACAAACTTTCGTATATCCATTGATTACTCTGGCTTGCTCTGGTGATGCTACTGTAAAGTAGAAAGTAAAATAGAAAAAAAAAAAAATTGCATTAAAATATAATAATAAATTTTCTTCAGTTTTCTATTTCTAAGAAATGGTGATCATGTGATGTTTTCTATTTCTAAACATGAATGTTGCATGCTTTTATTTTGGTCATATAATATCAAGAATACTGAAGAAAAATTTTTTTTTTTCCATTTTAGTGCATTTATATGAATAAAAGTATTTCTTTAACAATTTTTTTATTTTAAAAATCTTTGAGATTAATGACATTTGAAAAATGAAAATGAAAAATAAAACAAAAAATTTTCCCGGTAAAGTATTCTTAACTTACTGAAATTTTATATAGTGATAGCACTTAGCTCAATTCTAATCTTTTTTTAATCAATAAAATGACAAACAAAAAGAAATGAATACATAATCTATTGAAATAAAAACACCACATGTACAACTTAAAAAAAAACAAAAAAACAAAGGAAATAGATCATTAATGAAAATATGAAATTAAACAAATTTTTGGGGGTAAAAATAAAGAAACTTGTAAACAATATAAGTACAAACGTTCAAAGAATTTGAAGATAGTCAATTGAAAGAAATTACATTTATTGTTGAGAAGATGTCTTTATAGATAAAAGCGAAACAGGTTAATAACGGATCCATTACAATCGTTACATTGCCCCTGCTGATATAGATTAATTATCTTATTAATATAGTGTGAACATTTTGACATTAGATTCTTTAATATTCTTACTTATAAAAAAAAGAGACAGATTATTTTGAATAATAACATCATTAGAATGTTATCATTATTATTCGTTCACATCTATACAGTCTCTTTCTTTGAAATTTAAGACCAATATAGTGAAGCAAATAGCTTCAAAATAATTTCTAGAAAGAAAAATGTGGAAGACTTTACTATAAATGAAAGAAAATTTAAAATAGGGGGGGAAAAAATGTAAGAGAAATATAAGGAATATGATGATAATGAATTATGATTATATTAATACAATTAAAACAAGCAAAACTCTCCATACAATAGTGCCACCAGTGCAAGCCAGAGTAATCAATGGATGCCAGAAGGCTTGTGCATAAAATCCCTATCTAGTGCCTACTCATCCAATATCCCCAGACTAGTTTCTGGTTTGTGGTGATCATATGATGTTTAGTGATTAATACAATTGTCTACTAAAAAAGATGAAAAGTGTACCTGAATTTTGGCAAGATGTCTGACCTTTGGCATAACTTTTAGTAGAATCATGTCATATCAACTGTTGATTTTTCCCCCACTATTCATAGGCCTGCAAAAACATGTTCTCAGTTCACTTGTATCGTTGGATTTTTGTGACAGAAAATCAATTGATATTATATTATTTTTTAAAATATGCATTTGATGTTAATTTATTATTATTGATTAAATGCAATATAGAATATGATACATAAGGGAATTACAAAGTTATTAATAAAACCCATATTACATAAATGTAAAGGAATATTCAAGGCCAGACTGCATGACATATTTTCATCCTGCTTGCAGGAATTGATTCAATATATTTTTAAGAATTTTGAAGATATATGTTGCTCGATTAGTTTTTCTTTGATCAATTTATAGATTATAAAAATTCAAATTTGAACTTAAGTAGAGATATAAGTTTGAAAATAGTCATAGATGAAATTAGGTTGTCCGTATACTTCAAGTATGACAGAGGAGGGGAGCACTTAGCAATTGTTTGAGTAAGATGAAACAGAGATAATTACTTCACATGGCAATAATGGCATGAATAAAAATTATACCAATCATCAAGAGATTAAAACTATTCACAAGCTATGGAAGCATATTAGTATATAAAAAAAATCACGATGTAGCTGTGAAATAGAAAATTAGAAAATGAAAATAGCAATAGCAAAGATCATGGTATAGGGGAAGACAACTATAGAATTTGATATAAAGGTGTTTCTTGTATACCAAATATTGATTGACGGGATTTGGTTAATTTGAAATATTTATTAATTGTATCACGGGAATATATGATTATAATTCGAGGAACATTATTATTTGATTATTCTATTGACAAAATAGTGACTGAATATTCATCAATTGTTAAAGATTTAATAAATCTTATCAATTGTTTTTGACAAAGTATTTAAATAAATAGAAGAAAGATGCAGGGCAAAATAATATTCGAGTTATAAGTTAAGCAGTATGGAAAAGTTAAGTGAAAATGTCATCTTTTAATTATATATTGTGTAAGAGATGATATTAATGTTCCACTTTGTGAAGGCTTGATTTTTAAGAAATATTTGTATATGTGATATAAATGTAAAAACATTTGTTTTATAAAGTGAATTGAAAGTTAAAAAAAATATTGTAAGCAATAAAGTCTTCCTTGACAATCCAGCGAAACTATCTACCACTCAAAGTTTTTCATAGAACAATTATGTACAAAAGAACTTGAATTTCAAACTAATATAATTTGGATAAGTTGTTTGTATTATGCAGTTAAAACATTGCCTTATTCATGTGACAATCCCAGATATTTTTATAATATTTAGTTTATATATTCAAAGTAACTAAAAATGGACAAGTACTCAAGGTGTAATGTTTATGAAAATGCTTCAGCATTTATAGAGTTCTTACGATGTATAAATGTCAGACATTTTTTAAAAATAAGAATGTAAATCTTAACAGAAATTATGTCAAAACTCTGGCATTGAGAATATATAACAAGCATAAAATATAAGCATGCTAAGATTAAAAATCAGTTATGGCCAAAATAGTTTCTACACATCATGACCAAGGCTAATATTTTTTAATCAATTGGATTCAGTAATATCATAATGATCTAAATAGTAATAAGCTATGAGATGGTATTTGACTGCAAAGAGAAATCTAAATCAATTTTTCCCAAGAATTGCAGTTGAAAAGTGCAATAAAATGTCATAAAGACATATTTGATTTATTATTTGAGAACATTTAAACAAATATGGCAGATTGAACACAAATATTTCATTCAATCAATTAAATTGAGATTTTTTAGAATAATTTCTTCATTTTGGGAGTTGTTCTAAGAAGTTTTTGCTCTTGAACCCACCATTTCACTATACTGCATAAAATTCACCTTATAAGTAATATGGAATTTATGGGATCAGCAATTTAAATAATATTTTCAAATTTTAGTTTTATCTCAGTTCATCTTTCATCTTAACTCAAAATGATATCACAGTCATCCATCAGCCCAGAAGTCAGTCCAATCTCTCTCACTGTTAATACATTTGTGAAACGCTCAGTTCACTTTTTTTATCTCAAGTGACGAAGACATACGTAGGCTATATTGTAATTTTAATTCCCCCCCCCCCCTTTTTGGGATACACTTTTAACTTCATACATATTATTTTAATATATATATTTCAAACTTCTATTTCATCACAATTTTCTGAAACTTATAACCAAAAACGTGAAAAGGTAAATGATCCCCAAGATGTGCATTTCATGCTGAATCAACATGCATCGGTTGGCCCAGATCACTATCTCTTATACATATTTTCATCATTTGTTTAGGATTTTATAGAAAACAATTTACTATAATTTGATAACAAGTGTCAAATTTTTTTCAATTCTTAACTTTACCACAAATCACTTTGTAGTATTATATTAATGATTATTACTGATCATTCATTAAACTAGACGTTATCTCTAGCCCAAATATACTTTATAATTTTCACTTAATTAATAAATATGTCTGTAGTGTTATAGAGGCATCAACACCTGATTTCCTCGCCCATGTTGACTGTTTTGACTTTTTGCTTTTGAACCTACCATTTCACCGAACTGAATAGGCATCATCTTATAAGTAAATTGGGATTTATGGATTCAGCAGTGCAAATAATATTTTATTAAATTATTTAAGCAGTGAGATGTTAGCTTTAATTGTTTTAAAATAAAATTTCATGCTGCATTAAAAGAAATGTAAACAGAAAAAAAAAAAAAATCAAAATGGTTTTTAATTGAGTAAATGTAAAAAAAAAATAAAAATAATAAAAAAGAAACTCTAGAGAGTGAATTATTTTAAGTTTTCTTCTTTTGTTCAGTGTTTAGTATATGTCATTTATAATATTGCACATATTTATTGTATTATTAATGTAATTAAATTTCTCATGATTTTTTCTGTAAAATTCTAATAAATATTTTCTATTGTTTTTTAATTCCAAATTTTACAAATTGCTGAATATTCGAGAGGTCAGCGCAGATATCTTGCGAGCGGTTGCTTGCAAGCAGTTGTTGCGGGTTCACTTCCTGGCCGATGCTTTGACATACGGGAAAAAAAAATTTTTTGTATGATTTTCAACATGAATATTTTTTTTTTTTTTACTTTGTATAAAAGTAATTTGGAGAAGAATGGGAAAAATCAGTCGGATGAATAAAATAAAATAATAAATGAAGAAGTTTTGAAAAGAGTAAATGAAAAAAGAAGATTGTTTGAGGAAATCAAAGAGAGAAAGAGAAACTGGATTGAAATTATAGTTTAATGAAAGATGTTTTGGCGGGGATGGTGAGTGGAAGTAAAAAGAAAAGATGGAAGAGATTGACAGTGTTGGATGATATAGGAGATGGGAAGAGTTACGTGATGTGACTACTCTTTGGACCTATGCATTTGACAGAATACTGTTGATGATGAAAAGTAAT
Source organism: Epiperipatus broadwayi (assembly GCA_028023455.1). NCBI lineage: Eukaryota > Metazoa > Onychophora > Udeonychophora > Euonychophora > Peripatidae > Epiperipatus > Epiperipatus broadwayi. Next base: position 1,501,576 of record JAQFVV010000052.1, read on the forward strand.
AAAAAACATTATATTTACAAAAATTAGAGGAAAAAAAGTAAATTTAAAAAAGATAGGGATTTTTTGCATTATCAGAAATAAACCTGTAATTGACATAACTGTGTATGATATTTAATAAGCTTTATAATAAAGTGTAGATTAATTTGTTTTTAAACACCATGTATTGTCTTTAAGAGTTTTAATTAAAAAAAAAAAAAAATTGTATAGTTATTGTTCAGGAGGTCATATGATATCTAGCATCAAAAAGACAAAACATCAGCTTCTGACTCTGTTGCCTTATCACTACATAAGCTGCATAGGATAAGATCTTTAATTGTTTTCATCTGAATGGGTTTTCTTCAATATTGGTGTTGATCATAGTATTAATAGTCAAGATGTTTATTGTAGTGAAATAGCTAGATAAAACAGTTTAAACTTAAGACTTTTTTTTCTTATTAGATTTCACACTGGCAGAATGAGCTATTTTATGTTTACATTCGGTGTTTAAGATTTTTTATCATGTATTATTTACAGAAAGTTACTTACATTTTTTTCTTTGTATCTGATACTATATATTTTCTATATAATCCGAATGACGAAATAGTGTTTTATCTCTTTTATTATTGTACTTTTTCAATAAAACCACTATAGGTTTTAAATGTGCAATATTGCAAATGGAAGGGATTTATTTAAAAATTGTTCGAAGCCTAATAAGCAGGAAAAAACCCACAGTGAGCCCATATCCCATCTTTTCTGATATGATATATAATATCTTGATATTCTGAAATTGAGCTATTTTCTTAATAAGAACATGCTTTGTGAGTGTGGTATTTAATATCTTTACAGACTGGTTCTGAGAAAATCGACAAATGAGCTTTTTTAATTAATATTATGCAAATTTTGACTTAAATGTAATTAATTTTTGATGCTCTTATTATTTTAAAACTGCTTTTTTTTAAATGGTGGTCTTTTAAAACTTAAATGCTTCAATACAAATAATGGCTTCTTTCTAGAATGCATTAGTTCTTTGAAATTCTAATTTTGTGTTGTTTATGTGACTATAGCAATAATTACGAATAGAAGTTTATATTTGTTTTGATTTACAAAAATGTACTCAATCTTACGGTAACTGGTTCTATAATAGAGTGAAAAGAAGTGGTCCTAGAAGCATATGAGAAAGTCATGTGATATTGTTGTTCATTTTTATTGAAAGGTAAACTAAGTTATTAGTCAATAGAATACACATTCAGTTAATAACACTTCATAATTATTGATAATTATTTGCAGTTGCTTGTTATGTTTGCTACATTTTATTCTAGCGCTGATATTATTACTTCATTAAGATATAAAGTAAAGAAGATCAATTAGTGTGTGAAAGCATTGATTATTGTTTGTGTCAGTAAAAAAAAGAATATAAATGAATTGTTTTCTCTTGTTTTAGAGTGAGCATAATGTGTTTCGTGAAAAAATTGAAGAGATCCAGCTAAAACTGGTTTCTCCCACATTAAGTAATTATTCTGGTAATTTAAACCCGCAGAAATCACTTTGCTGCACTGAAGAATCTATAATTGAAAAAGGTAGGGTTTTTGAAACTATTTTATTACTACTTTCGTAATAAGTGCACGTTAAAGTTATTTTCCGCATACACACATTGCTTTTGATTTATACTTTATTCGTTGTTAATTTTGTAAATGAAAAAAAAAAAAAGTAACGAATATTAATAATGTTTTATTAATAAATATTTTCTTTGTCTTTTATGGCTTGTGTAATTAGTGATTCTTAGAACTTTGCCCTGTATTATTTAATGCATGGGTAGAGTGTCAGACTTTGGATGGTAAAAGTCCTTGTATTGATTCTGATTCTGGGACTTCCAGCATTCAAACTTCTTATGAACTTTTGAATAATAAAGCCATGTAATTACTTATTTTACTTGAACTTTGAATCATCATAAAGATTACTTCTAATGTTATATATAGAGCTTGCAAAACAAACTCTTAACATTTGTAAACACCAGCTTTATTAAATTAAGTCATGTGACATCTGACTTGATTTTTTTTTGTGTAATTACTTCTAAATTTGAATGTTAAAATAGGAATATTTGCAATAATTCATATAGACACCTCTAGAGATTAAGAGTTTTATAAAAGTATTTTTTTATGTCTATATTTCAAAGGAATTCTTTAATAACATGCCCATTGCAACAATAATGCAGAAGTATTAAACATATACAAAATTAAATGCTAAATGTTTTCAAATAGTGGTTGTATTCGATCTCTACTTTCACAGTTATTTTATTCAAGTATCAATTTAGTCAATAGAGTGTAATTAGATTGGTTAATTGATCTTCAGGCAGAAGGAAGTGCTGCATTGCTTTCGTCCATGAGATATTATTGAAGCGTATTATGAATAATACCACTTGGATTCAAAATCTTGAAGTCATCCTAATAAAATATTTCAGATTATTAGCTTGAAAGGTATTTTTTATTTATAAAGAAATGAAGTCATATATTTTAATAATTTAAATATAATTTTTTATATTTTTAATTCTTTTAAATTATTATGTTTTTTATTTTAATTTTAATGTATTCATTATAAAATGAAAACCATATGATTATTTTAAACAGTACAAAATCTTGTGTAATGGATTGCCTTTTTGTTTTGTTTTTTAAAGCTATTTCAAACATAAATAAAATTAAATATTTATCATTTTATGATATATTCAAATAAATGTTATGAACGTTCATACATAAAATGGTTTATATAAAAATAAAAAAGCCTTAATAATTTAAACTTTGATTTTATTAATACTTAGCATGCTTTCGATTTAATTTATCAAAGGCTGGAATTGTATGCATTGAAAGCAAAGACAGAAAGTGAAAGATTCAAGAGGCCTGGGCAATAGCAAAAGATTGATACTCAATAAACAGAAAAGATAGAAGTATTTCCCTCTTGAAGAAGTGGGCTATTTAAATAAATTTAAATATTAAGATTAAACATTTTTAATTATTAAAATAATTGTCAAATATACATAAAAACTGAGAACACCAGAGAAGATAGATTGCTATGAATATGGTATTTCTACTCTTTCTTATTGCATTACCAAATGTATACCATATAATACTAAATTGTCCAAGCACTTTACCACTGTTACACCATACTTTATTTATCACCCTTTTCTTACAGTTTACAGTTTCGATTGCCCCAGCAATCTTCTTCAGAACTTTATATCTCCCAACTTCAACTGTTTTAAAATTTTTAAAATTTGATTGCAACAATTGAGGTTGGGAGATATAAATTTCTGAAGAAGATTGCTGGGGCAATCGAAACTGTAAACTGTAAGAAAAGGGTGGTAAATAAAGCATTGTATACCAGTGGTAAAGCGCTTGGACAATTTTGTATTATATAATATGATATTTCACATATCGAAAGCATGTGAAGTATTAATAGAATCCAAAGTTTAAATTATTAAGGTTTTTTTATTTTTATATAAATATCTTTTCTGTATGAATGTTCATAACATTTATCTGAATATTACATTAATACAGAAAAGAGAAAATTATTGGTTTTGTTTTATCATTTTTTGTAAATAGTTTAATGATGTAAGTTATTTTAATATATAATAATCATACAGCCGATTACAACTTTTTATTAAAATAAAAGAAAGTTAGGCACAAAAATTATATTTTCCTCATAAATTATTAGTTTGAAATATTCTTTTTTTAATAAATTTTAATATATCTGAGATTTAGAAAAACGTTAATCAAAGCTTCTTTATTACACTACTAAAAAGAATTTGGTTCAAGCATGTCTAATATTTTTTGATATATAGTGACTGAAAAATTGTATTTTTTGGTCGTAAATTGGGTGCTTTTTTTATAATGAAAAATTTTGAATGTGTGTTATATGCATTTAGTACATAGACCTTCTTTACAGTATTAATCTTATTTTGTTTTTACTATTATAGGTAATATTCTTTCTAGATTTTTATAAAAAAATTTTAAAAATCGGAAATTTTTACGGTGTGTGCAATATATGTGAAAAAATACCGTAATTTCTTTTGCTACATTCAACAAACCATAGAAACAATTATATGATAATTTTTTTATTTATCTAAATGTTACTTGTTTTAAATGTTGTTTTCAACCCACAGCAAGAGAATGTCATCAAAACTGTATTTGTTATTAAGGCAGTTTTACCGTACTAAAGTTTGTGAATCCATTTTATAGAATTTTTATCTGAATTTGATATGAATATATTAACTTTAAGAAGTTTCCAAGAAATAATTTAGCATCTTTTAGATAATAAAAAACATTCATTCATACCAAGAAAAGGAGGAAGAAAACTAAAAATTTATCCTCTTTATATTAATGTTGTTAGTTCTTTAATTATTGAATATTGCATTTTATCTAAAAGTCAAAGTAAAATTAAGGCAATACATTTTACTGTATTATTTATGATTTTTTTCAATTTTTGACAGCCAATCATAAGAAGTCTTTTATATTTGAATATGGTTATATATTTTTTTCAACAATTTTTTTGGTATTGAAGAATCTTTTTTATTAATGCAAATTTATCTCTTTTTTTTGCTGTTCACATATTGGTAAATCGTGCATTGGATACTTAAACAAAATACCATATCATGATAATCAATTTTTATTACAGATTTTATTCACATGCAATGTATTACTTTTTAAAGCAATCATTTACAAAAAAATGTTCTTCTTATAGGAGCTCTTATTGTTTATCGTTCAGCTTAGCCTAATTCCTATTAGGTTTCATCAAAGTTAATATAATTAAATTAATTACTACCATTTTTTAAATAATTAGGAATTTTTAAATTTTAATCCATTTATTTATTATGAATTATATATATATGCTTCAGAAATTTCTACATTCAAATAAATGATTAAAGAGTAGGGCTAAAAAATAAACTCTTCTCAGTTAGAGTGAGCCCCCCAAAGCTCCTGAAATAGTGCGTATCATAGTTTTGTATATGCCATATTTTCATGTATATGCTATGCACACACCTATAATGTGCACCTGATTTTTTCAATAAAAGTTCAGATTTTTTTTTTTCTCTAAAGAATATTATTTATAATAGAAAAAAAAGAAAATAATAATATTATAAAAAAAAGTTGCTTTATTAATCACTTTAATCATAGAAATCTAAAACTTCCTCATCACCTTCATTCATACCATCACTATCTTCCACATCTGGCTCATCACTACTTTTTTCATATATTATCTCATCTTTTGTATTATCAACAATATTAGAAATTTGGGTCTTCTTGAAAGATTTTATAATGATTTTTTTCATGATGTTATTCTATGATTTCTTCATCCAGTTACACCTTGACTAATATTGGCTTTTTTATTTTTCTTGTTGGATCATTGAACTATTCACATTTTCTCTGTATTCATCCATCCACTTCAGGATGGTCTCTCCAAGTTCAATCCATCTTCTCTGATCTATAGTCTCTTTTCTCCACACCATCCTTTCATTCTTTATTATTTCATCCATCTATCTCACATGTGGTCTCTTTCTGGGTCTTTTACAATCTCTTGGAGTCCAGTTTAAGATTTTAATTGTCTAGCTATTATCATCTCTTCTAGAAATATGTCCTGCCTAACTCCAGTCTTTTAATTTTTTCAGTGATGTCAGTAACACCTGTTTATTCTCTTACTCATATATTGCATTTTCAATCTCTTGTTACTCCTAACATGCATATCTATCTCCTTCTTTGACTGCTCTGAAGTCTCTATTACTCCTCTATTGAATGTTCAAGTCTCAGATCCACAAATAAGAACTGGTAAAACACATTTATTAAAAACTGTCATTTCAAACACATAAGCAGATTTACTTTTAAGATGTGATATGTTGGACTATTTCCATCATTTATGAGTGAATGTTGAATGTATAGAAAATTTTAAACTTTATTTAAACTTCTGGCATCCATTGATTACTCCAGTTGGCACTGAGTGGCACTACTGTATTGGAGAGTTTTGCCTGTTTTTATAAATATTCTTCAGAATATGATAATATCCTGGTGATGTCTATATCTTGATGATCCATTACTTTAATCACTGAAGAAATGCTTATAGAATCAAATGTCTTTTCATAATCTACAAATCCTAAGCTTAATGGCAACTCATATTTATTAGTTCTTTCTATAACTTAAATCCAGCTTGTTTTTTTAGTTGGTTGAAATCCAGTGTTCTCTGTAGATGAGTTATTATTATCTTGGAGAAAATTTTGTATAAAACTGATAGGTCTCCTTATCACCTTTTTGACATATATGTATATAATGCATATCTTGGGGATCATATCTAAAATTGAGTTGTATTAATTTCTAATGTAATAAAGAACGATTAGTAATCATTTAAATATTTATTGAAAAAAGCATTTTCAAGGTAAATGTGTACAATATACATGGTGTTTTTTTTTTCTTTCAATTTTATATGATCTAATTTGTATACTTATCGTAAGATAGACTTCAAACACATTTTTTTCATTCTTCTATTTTGTATTGTATATAAGAAATTACATAGCTTTGGCATGTAAAACCATTTACTAGATATACTAATTTGTTATAAATTTTATTATTACGATTACTAGGTGTATTATAATTTCACCTGTATATATTTTTATTTTTATTGTATTGTTTCCATATCCTTTTGTGTGTGTGTGCAGGTTGAGAACAAATATCTGGAATACATGAAATTAACTAATAATAGTAATAATAAAAATTATAACAAATGATAACTTTTTATAAATGTTGATATATTACTTTTTGTGCGCTATGTAACTGTTTGTAACTTTTTTTTTTAATGCCTGAGTCTGATTTTAAAATAAATTTTAGGAGCATGAATTTCTGGATAACTCTACTGTAAATCATAATTGCTTGATGAATATACAATTAATATTTTTTAAGAAGAAACTAAGACATCATTGATTTTTATGCATTTAGAGTAATCACTTTATTTATATATTATGAATGTCTTCAAAATATTAGAATAATTTGAGTAATTTTGTTTATATAAGTGTAATCATTTTTTGTGGCTATCATGCATTAATTAATTGTACTTTAGTATTGCATTAATTAGTGCCTCAATATTAATTTGTAGTTTTTATATATTGTAATGTTAGATGTAAATAAAATGAAACTTTTTAAAAATAGAACAGGTATTTTTTTTATAGAAAAAATGAAGTGATTAATTACTTACTTCTGTCTGATAATTTGATATATTTGTCGCATTGTTTAATGTAGTTTTTATTATTTTAGATGCTCAAACATTAATGTGGAATATTATGGATTGTGTCGTGAACTGTAAAATTATGATAACAGAGGCTGTACAAAAGTGGAATGCTAAGTAAGTTTATTTACGTAAACCTGATGCATAAGTAAAAACACATTTACATTTATAAAAATGAATCCTATACAAAGTATATAGAAACTGTGCACACACCTTTTCTGAATTGAATAATTCAATTTTATGATAGGAAAAGGAAAGTGAAAGAGTATTTTTCATTAATAGCCAATCAATTTTAATTTTTAATCATATCATTTAAAGTTGAATAATAGTTCAGTTTAACACTATAAAAAGATAAACTAAATATATATTTTATTTATTAGTAGCAGAATAAACTTAATTAAATATAAATTGCTAATTATAGATTATACATTGTTGTATTTATTTTTAAAAATATGTGGTTCTCATACTTATGTTAATCCATCTCGCTCGATGGCGCTGTTTCCATGCAAAAGCACAGAAATATGCCGTTTACACAGCCAAACTTATGGCCTATAGAACAGTTGTGTTCATATTAGCTATTGCAGGCCTAGATTGCGTTTTTACACAATTATTACGGCCTGCTAATGTGTTTCGTGACACTATACAACTAACGCATACTTCACAGATCGCTACTGTATGATGTGAGGGTATATAGAATTCATCTGGCCGTAACTGTTGTAATGTACATTTGAAGTAATGATGTTACACCCTACCTGACGTACTTTTACATAGTAATAATTGTAAGCCCCTCGCCATGCTTCTGTACACATCTTTAAAGGAGAAAACAATTTCAAAAGGGTAGGTCCCAGCACTATTTCAGAGAATTCACGTGAAAAGGCACATCTGTGCGAGATGTCTGTGATTAAAAGTTGGTTTCGGAAATCCTAAGTTTGGTTTGACCAGAGTAGTGGATTTGTTATATGATTCTTTGGCTCTGCAAACCATCGCCCCCCCATTCCATTGCTACGTGCTGGAATGTATAATGAAATTAAAAACTGTAATTTACAAAATAATTTTTTGCAAAAAAAAAAAAAGAAATGTATTTTGAAAGAAAAAAAAAGAAATGTTTTAAAGAAATAAAAGAACAAAAACAATATTTAAAAAAAAAAAATGTTTTAAATAAATAAAAGAACGAAGTCAAATCTATTTGTTTTTGAATAAATAAATAATTAAAAAAATGTAATGTTTTTAAAAAATAAAACAATAAAGTTATATTTATTTGTTTAAATAATAAAAAAATGTAAATCAGCCCAGTAACGTTATATTTATTTGTTTTTGACTAGCAACAGCGCCATCGAGTGGGATGGATTGTCATAAGTATGAGGCCCAAATATGTTTTTCACAGCAGCAAAACTCTCCATACAGTAGGGCCATTAAAAAAACATGCAAAGACTCTCCATACAGTAGTGCCACTCAGTGCAAGCCAGAGTAATTGATAGATGCCAGAAGGCTTGTGCATAAAATTCCTATCTAATGCCTACTCAGCCAATATCCCCAGACTAGTTTCTGGCTCACTGACGAAGGCCACAAGCCAGAAACTAGTTGGGATATGCACAAGCCTTCTGACATCCATTGATTACTCTGGCTTGCACTAAGTGGCAATACTATATGGAGAGTTTTGCCTGTATTTGTGTGTATGAAATTAATCGTAGAATTAAACTTGGTTGGAGGGCTTGTGGTAGAAATAATTTGATACTAAAAGGAAATATGTCTATGTTGTTGGAAAATGAAGGTTTTTGATAAATATGTTTTACCAGTTCTTACTTATGGATCTGAGACTTGGACACTTAATAGAAGAGCAATACAGAGACTTCAGACTACTCAAAGAAGTATGGAGAGATGCATGTTGGGAGTAACAATAAGAGATCGAAAACGCAATGTATGGTTAAGAGAACAAACAGGTGTTACTGACCTCATTGAAAAAATTAAAAAATTGGAGTTGGGCTGGACATATTGCTAGAAGAGATGATAATAGATGGACAATTGAAATCTTAATCTGGATTCCAAAAGATTGTAAAAGACCAAGAAAGAGACCACATGTTAGATGGATGGATGAAATAAGAAAGTGTGCAGGGGTGATGTGGAGAAGAGAAGCTAAAGATCGGATAAGATGGATTGAACTTGGAGAGATCTTCATCCTGCAGTGGATTGATAATGGTTGATGATGATGATGATGATATACTTTTTAGTCATTTGTATCAAATATCAGTAATAGCACCTACTTATTAATTAGGAAATTTGGGATCAAGTTTTTTAAATGATTTACGATTTGACTAAAAAAATAATTGGAAAATTAGTTGCTCAAGAATTGGAAAATTAGTTGCTCTAGATGTCATTTGTTATGCAACACCAGAAGGGACACAACATTGATCTTCAATCCAAGAATTTTTAGCTTACAAATCCATCCATCTTTCAATATGCTAAATCATATTTAGGCTTTTTTTTTTTTTTTACATCACATATATGATTAATATAATTTTTATTTGATACATTGCAGTGGTTCTCCACCATAAAATGTATGTTTTTTTAAAGGTAAACTGCATTTTTAAAATGTAAATGTTTCAATTAATTAATATTGTTTGTTAAAATCTTTATATTTTTTTTTCCTTAAAATTTTCTTATAAGTATGAAACAATTTGGATGAAGTTTATTAATTATTTTTAATAAAACTTTTTGTACATTTAAAAAAAAAAAATTAATATTTATGTTATTTTATTAGAATGCATGACTTTTTTAATCAGAAAAAGAAAGATGAGCGAACTAGGAGTTCAAGCATGACGTCAATGAATAAAACCGTTCCTAGAGAATCGAGTATCAGCAGCGATCACGTAAGTAGATTAAATTTTTTTAATTTCATATAAGTTATATATGTATTTAAAAAAGGAATTTATAACTAAAAGTCATGATTTGATCAGATTAAATGTTTAAATTAGGATTTGAATGAAAAGCTTATACACAGCCTAGTCACGTTATAGGAATCAGTTAATATGTAATTTGAAACTGCAGTATTCTGTCCGAAAGCACCAGTAGAGAAATAATATAATTCAATCGTAAAAAATAAAAATCTTTTTTATGGTTTAGATTGTTTCACGGTGAAAAATCATGTTTAAGTTTTACACGAATCATTATTTACTGAAAAATTTTTGAATCATTTTTAAACGCTTTAATTTAGAAATTCTACTTGTTTGTTTGTCCATGTCAAATCTTGTACCTGATTTTTAATTCTATCAAATGGATTTCTTTCAAATGTTGTACGTGTTAATTATCAGTGACTATGCAATGTGATACCAAAATATTTTAGGGTTGTTCAGTCAGTTATCCAATCTAACAATGTTGAGCCGAATGTCAGAACATTACGTATCGTTCAGTAAGTTTTCAATATACATAATAGATGATGGTATATTTTTTTTAAAAAAAAAACATTTTCATTGAATATTCACTGAAAAGCATTTACTAATTAAAATAGAAAGAAAAACATAAGAAGGATGAAATCTTAACTTCTCCTGATTCTTCTATTAAAATTTGCTTTTTTTAAAATGTTGCTTTTATAAAAAAAAAAAAAAATGCTGTAAACGATTTTTAATGCATTTAAATTTCATTTCAAAAACTAGAAATACGGTGACATTATTTACAATCAGTTTTTAAATTTGAATGTGAATAGTTATAAAAAGTCTTTTGTAAAATATCTGAATACTAAAAATGACAAAATAATATGTATATAAAAAATATTAAAAAAACGCTTATTTAATTTGAGAAGTCATCATCATCATCCACCATTATCAATCCACTGCAGGATGAAGGTCTCTCCAAGTTTAATCCATCTTCTCCGATCTTTAGCTTCTCTTCTCCACATCACCCTACGCACCTTATTATTTCATCTATCCATCTCACATGTGGTCTCGTTCTGGGTCTTTTACAATCTCTTGGAATCTAGTTTAAGATTTCAATTGTCCATCTATTATCATCTCTTCTAGCAATATGTCCAGCCCAACTCCACATCAGTCTTTTATTTTTTTCAATGAGGTCAGTAACACCTGTTTGTTCTCTTACCCATATATTCATTTTCGATCTCTTCTTGTTACTTCAACATGTACCTCTCAATACTTCTTTGAGTGGTTAGAAGTCTCTGTATTGCTCTTCTGTTTAAGTGTCCAAGTCTCAAATCCATAAATAAGAACTGGTAAAACACATTTATTAAAAAACCTTCCTTTTCAAACACATAGGCATATTTCCTTTTAGTATCAAGTTATTTCTACCAAAAGCACTCCAAACAAATTTAATTCTATGATTAATTTCATCCATTATGTTTCCATCTGTATTAATATTCTGACTAAGGTATTTGTAGCTGTTAGTTTCTTCTAAGTCATCATAATCAATCTTTATTTTCATATTTTGAGAAAATCCATTAAACATTAGTTTAGTCTTTTTTAACATTTATCTTTAGTCCTATTTTCTTAATTTCATCTGATAACTCCTGTAACATTTCCTGCAACTCTAAAGCATTATTTGCAAAAACAACTACATCATCTGCAAAATCTAAATGACTTAAATAATCTCCATTTACTTTCACTCCTTTAGCTTCCTATTTTAATCCACAAAATCCTTCTTGCAGCACTGTTGTAAAAAGTTTTGGAGATATGGAGTCACCCTATCTTACACCCTTCTTAATATTGACTTTCCCAATGCTTTAATCACTGAAGAAATGTTTATAGAATCAAATGCCTTTTCATAATCTACAAATCCAAAGCATAATGACAACTCATATTTATTTGCCCCTTCTATAACTTTTCTCAATACCTGGATATGATCTACTGAACTATAACCACTTTTAAATCCAGCTTGTTCTCTTGGTTGGTTGAAATCCAATGTTCTCTGTAGATGAGTTGTAATTATCTTGGTGAAAATTTTGTATAAAATTGATAAAAGGCTGATAGGGTTGTAATTTCTAATATCTTCTTTATCACCTTTTTTAAATATTAATATTAATACTGCATTCTTCCAAACATCTGGTACATCTTTATCATTTAGACATTTAGTATATAACTTTGCTAAAAAAAAATTTATTTTTTCACTTGCTTTTTTTAATATATCCATTATAATTCCGCCTGGAGCCTTTTCTTTTTTCAAAAATTTAATTGCATGTCTCACTTCTTCATTTAAAATTCTGGCCAATTTGAAAGATATAATAGATGGAGGAACTTGTTCTTTATTACTATATAATTCTTGATAGAAATCTTCTACAATTTCATGATGTCATCTCTCTTTTTAGTAATAATTCCATCTTTTTTTTTTATTGTTGATATAAATTTTCTACCAATACCAAAATGTTGTTTTACACTCTTGAGACTTTTATTCTCTTCTACAGCTTTCCTTGCTAGTTCACAGTTATACTTTCTTATATCATTTTCCAACTCTTTTCCACACCATTTTACAAAATTCGAGGTATTCAATCTTTTTTAATGCATCATTTTTGTATATCTTCATATTCCTTTTTTTCTTCACAAATTCTCTAGTCTCAGTAGAAATTTTATTGGTCAATTACTGCTTTTTTCTACCAGCTCTCTTTGTTGCAGTTTTTAAAAGTGTATCAGTTATTTTCTTATTAATTTCATTCAAATCTGAATCATATTCAAAATCTACTAATACTTGAAACCGGTTTGTAAGTTCTAATTTAAATTCATTAGATTGTTTCTGAAGATGAGGAATATCAACTGTAAATATTGTTTTTCTTAATAATTTTTGTCTCTCTAGTTTTGCATTAACACGTATCTTACATCTTACTAACCAATGATCACTTCTTGTGTTAAATTTATTAAGAACATTACAATTTTGCTGTACCTCCATTTGGATGCTTCCATGTCCATTTTCTTTTAATATTTTTCTCAAAAGAAGAATTCATAATGTAAAGTTTTTCTTTTTTTGCATAACTCCACAAGTCTATGTCCTCTCTCATTGCTATTACCATAACTAAAATTACCTACAGCACTTTCATCTTTCATTTTTTTACCAATTCTAGCATTAAAGTCTGCCATAACAATTTTAAAATGTTGTTTGCTCTCATCAAAAGTTACTTCATCACTATGAGAACTTGTTCGGGCATAAACCCGAATTATCTGCATTTGGTACCTGCTATTAAGTTGTATAACTAATCTTGCCACTCTATCTGATACACCATCAATTTCCACAATGTTGTTCTTCCACTTTTTATTTATAATGAATCCTACTCCACTTGTATTTCCAATATTTGTGCTTTTATAGTGGAGTACATGTCCAGTTTTTAAATCAATTGTCTCTTTACCTTTTCTTCTAACTTCACAAAGTCCAATAATGTCCCATTTAATATAAGACAGTTGTTCTTCTAATTCTTGCAATCTTCCTTCGCTTGAAAATGATCTACAGTTGTAAGTACCTAAATAAAAAGTCATCATCAAGTGGCAGCCTGGATCCACAATCGGGATTCTTAGCCTTCTCTGCCTTTGGCCACCAATCGCTGCCTTGGTTGGTGACTTTACAGCCTCCTAGGAATAAGGGCTATGATTTATTTTTGTCTGTCGTGATTGTATATATCTATTGGAAAAATATTTATCATTTACACATACATTCATTCTGCTTTATCAAGCAACTGAGAGGAAACACTATGGGTTTTCTTGATTTTAAACTCAGAGGTAAAAAGCCAATAAACTCCCCATGCTGGCTAATGCATGTTGGTGAGCAGCCCATCCATGTTTGTATACTATATGAATAATCACTTAGTAATAACAGGTGCAACGACAAGAATATATGGAGTGGACATTAGGAATTTGCTCTGCTATGATCCTTTAAGGTCTCCAAAAGGAATCTAAAGGATCTCCTTTCAGTTAATAGCAAATTCCTTTCTGCAAATAGTGCACTAAAATTCAATAATTAATTTTTTTTTTCAACTACAGTTTGGATTGGGACATTTAACTTGAAATAAAAGCACGAGGCATCCATAAATTAATTAATTCAATCACTGGTTTTAAAGCTAGTGATTGAATTAATTAAATTATGGAAGGCTTTCGCCTCCTTAATTTAAATATACCAATTTAATTGTGTAAGAAAAAAATATATTCTTTGGTTCTCATTAAATTACTCCTCAAATGAAGTAAAAGTGTTTTTTATAAAATATTTATATATATATTATTTTAATTTAAACTGATCATTTGATTCTATGTCATTATGATGAGAAAATTACATTTTATTTATTTTTAAGTTGTATTGTTTTCGATGAATTGTGAGAGGAAATTCTTAATAATTCCAGCATTCACTTGAAATATTACTCTGTCATAGTTCTCATACCAACCAATCAATTTGCATAATGATTGAGTACTTCTTAATCATAATTTGTCATATTATATGGTTTATATAATGAAAATTTTTATTTGACAATCAAAATATAATTGCTTTAAAATGTTAAATTATAGATAGTGTCATGAATTTTAAAATAATCTCTATCCTCTACTTATAGTTACCATGCTGATTATGGGCATAGTATTTAATCTTTCTTAAATGTAAATTTTTGTGATTGTCTTATTTTTTTGTTGTGTTTTCATGATTAATCTTTTATTGCATTAAGGAGAGGGAGATATATTTTTCCGTTTTAACTAATGTGCAATTTTTCTAACATAATATCAATTAATCGCATATTTTAATCTAACTAAAAAATAAAAAAAAACCTATGTCAAATTTTTTATTTAATAAGGTTTTCTTTTTTTTTTTTAATTTAAAAATGTGAATATATATCTACATTAATTTCCCCCTAATAAAAAATTAAAAAACCAAACTCAACAGAATAATTTAGGAAATCAGAATTATCAGTTATTTATTAACGATAACAAAAATGAACTCGGTAATTTCAAATAATAAATTTTCTATAGTAAACTGTGAACCTTTAACTTTTGAATATTAAAACGCTTTTATATATTTTGCATATGAAAAATTAATCAAAGAGGTCATTTTTTTTTAATTGCACGAGGAATTTTGACCCTGAACTTTCAAGTGTAAAAGTCACCGTCAGATTTTAATTTACTTTCAGAAATAAGCAATATACTGTCATTATAATAATTGAAGTTTGTAATCTACAAAACAAACTTAAAAATCTATCTTTGCCTAAATACCCATTCCTCTTAATGTATGATAAACATCAGTTGCTTTGATATAAATGTGTCAGTTGAAAGATAACCGAACCAGCTAATAATACTACTAAATTATTTCAGAAAATTAGATATGCCCTAATTAAATATTTAAATTATATATTTACTTCTTTTTACAATATACATTAACTAGTATTTCATGCTAACACTTACTCAGTCAAAAATATTTAATAAAAGTATAATTACCAAAGCATCCCATAATAGTACTCAATAGTAAGTTGCACCATATGCTATTGGTATATGAATTATCTTGCAGCACGTTGTTCAAATAAGCTTACTTACTATATATGTGGTATCTATATTTTTTCGAGATTTTATTTAACGGACTTTGCTATATTTTATAGAAAATATATTAGGCTTTAGTAACTCGAGAGCTATAAGTTATAAAGCTAAGTTTCACTTCAGAGAAAAAACAGTAATGAAATGTAAATACATATCTAGTTTAAAAAAGCAATAAAAAAATCGCTCATAATTAATGGAAACGTAAATGTAAATAGATATGCAAGTTTTTAAAAAATAATGAAAAATAAATTCTGTGAAAATAAAGGAAACTTTATTTTGATAATTTGAGTTTAAGTCTAATTCAGTGAAGAAAGATTAGTTTGCAGATAAATTAGACTTAAACAGATAAAGTTTGTAAGTTAAAAGCATTCTCTAAAAGATTTCTGAAAGATAATGCAAAGGTTTATTTTTAAGGACGAATATAACTCGTGGATTTAAAATACCAAGAAAACTATGTTGTTAAAATCAAACTACTAAACTATTTTAATAGAAAACAAATGAATAAATATTTGAAGCTAATGACTGAGGAATGCAAGCAGACGAAATTAGAAGCCGGATTCTTATCGTCATTGTAAAAATGCATTCGTCAAATGGATTTACTTTTACATTGAAATGATAGGAATTTATCAATGGATCAAGCAAGGAGAAAACTATAAATAGTGCGCGCAACAAAAGCGCAGTCGTCAGTTTTTCTCCACTCATCGCGTGCTTTTGTTGTTGCTGTCATAAGAACCTTTTGAGAAAAGCTGAGGTAGAAATACTCTATTTTTCTACAATGATGGAAGTATTCCAGAGCCCGTACCTCTGAAGGTGAAAGAGAGGCTGCTAGGGAAAATGTTTAGAGATCTCACCGGTCTTTTATTATTTGTGTCTGCCTGAGAAGGCCCAATGAGGATTGTGTTTTAAGTACTGTGAGTATAACAGTTTAGTATTCACTTAGGTCCGCCACTATTGCAGTGGCAATATTTGTTTACTTGGTGGTGATTATAGCATCGAAGATTTAGAACTTTAAATCAAGGACTGATTGTTAATGTGTATATTAAGGAACTAATAAACACTATTTAGTTAAATTTTAATTGATATGTGTATATATAATATGTAAATAAAGTTATTTATTCTTATAAACAAAGCAAAACTCTCCATACAGTATTTATTCTTATTTTGGATAAGTCATAATTTTGCGATAATTGTTGGTAGCCAGCTTCATAGCTGAATACACTACAGACTTCAAATATTTAGGAATTGTAAAGAATTTCAAGAAGAACAATTAATCCGAAAGTACATGTTTCTAATGTTTTTTGTTTTTTTTTGAAAATTTGGTCTGAAGATCGATAAACAAATGTACAAAAGAGTAAATCATCCAAAACCTTTTCAAATATCTAGGCAAAACAACGAAAATGATTAGTTCCAGCAACAGGACAGGAATTATGCAGATAGTCATGTCAACAGTGAAAACGTCAAGAAAACTATTCAGTAGATGATTTGTATAATCTCTTTCTGAATTTGCTTGCATAAATTCATGAATTAAAACTTTTAAACAGGCAGTGGTATTTTATTAACGGCTCATTAAAAGATGACTAATACATACTGGACATGACAATTCAGTTGTGTTATTTCTGATAATTTCCTCTGTAGTCTTTTATATTAGAAAGTTCACTTGCAATATTAAGTTCATGATATAAGTAAACAGTTTTTACTTGAATGCACTTGTGTTCAGTCTCCAGCTATAATGTCTGAATGGGATTTGATCCCTCAAACAAATATTCCTACAATAAATAAATTCCTGCTGGAATAATTGTCTTTCAAAATTTTTGAAAAAAATGTCCAAATAACTGATGTAGACAGAGAAATGGTTAGACTAACTTTTTCTTTTAATGAAAATAACTAACTCATCCATACAAAATTAAAAAAGTATTTAATTTTTACACACTTGTAATTAAATTATTCTGTTTATTGATAGCATTATGTAAATAATTGTATGTCAACATTTTATGGATATATAAAAATTTGATAAATAAAATAAGTATTAAAATTTATGATTGATTAAATATATCTATTATTAATTTTACTTCTGTATTTGCATGTTAAGTCTTTAAAGTAGAAATAATATTTGGAAATGTCTTTGGAGTATTTATTTATGAAAACTAATGTACTTTTATTGTATGATAAATGAGTTACGTTGTAAGGTTTTACAAGGATTTTGTATTGATCATATATATTTTTTAATAAAGATGTGATGTGATGTACTGTAGTTTCTTCTTAAACGAAGTCAAGAATCTCTCAGCAATTATGCCCAGAGAAATTCTCCATACAGTAGCGCCACCTTCCCCTTTTTTTTCCCCTCCTCCCCCCCCCCCCCCTTTCCCCTCCCTTTTTTCTTCCCCACTCTTTCCCCCCCTTCCCTCCCCCATACTTCCAATCTTCTTTTCTTCTCCACAACCAACCCAACCCCCCTCCCTTAAGCTCTCCCCTTCCTAATCTTTCTATTAGCTTTTTCCATTTCAGTGAGAAACATTGTCTAAGCTTAAAGAATGGTGATCATGTGATATTTTTTAATAGTTGAATCCTCTGATTCAACCATTCAAAGATTGCATTACTAGGAATATTATATTATTTGTGTTACAATTTAATTTATTTATGTAAATAAATAGATGTTTTTAATTTATTTGTTTGATAAAAGTTATTTATTTGTTTTATAGCTTACTTTACCCGTTTGTGAAAGTTCTTCTTCTTCCAAATTTAGTAGTCAAGAAAACTTAAATCTTTCGACTGAAAAAGATATTCAAGGTATTTCAGTTTAATTAATTCTTGTTTTATAGATTTTTGTTTGCATATCTTAATAAAGAACTCATTAAAGTTTATAATATTGCTTTGAATATTAAAATACTAAAATAAATTTAGTTAAGGGTTTCTCAGCAATGGAAAACACCACCAATAGTGATTATGTATTACAGCTTTGGTCATAATAATGTTCTGCCTAGTTACCTTAACCTATCTTTAGGCAGAGAATTTGACAGACTTATAATTCATATAAGTTTCTACAGTTATATATATACATGTATAAGGATTTCAAATTTACATATGATTGTTTGTCTGCATAACAAAGTGGTTTCTTTCTTTATAGCCTAAAGCTGAGTGCCCTTTTGGCGAAGTTTACCATGACGAACAATTATATGCAAGTTTGAATTACAAATACAAAGTAATAGAATAATCAATATTATATATAAGTGTTTATAAAGCCTTACCAAAAAATTTGATACAAAAATAATTTGACACTAATGATAGTATTGTAATGCTGAGGAAGAAAATAAAATAGATTGTTTAAAAACCAGGTTTTTAAAATAAATGAATTGTAAATTAGGAAGATCATGGTCTAATATTAGATGGAGTTGCAAAAATTTTTAGATGAAAAAAACAAGGATTAAATCACTACACATCACATGATCCACAAGCTGTTAAAACAGAGGCAAAACTCTTCATACAGTAGGACCACTTAGTGCAAGACAGAGTAATCGATGGATGCAAAAAGATTTGTACATAAAATCCCTATCTTGTGCCTACCTCTTCATTATTGTGTTTTTAGTTTTGGAATCATAGCGTTTTAGTTAACCAAAAAAGTAAAAGATGGTTGCTAGAGGATTGCATTAGATTTTAAGATTTAGGTGCAGCGCTCTCAGATTCAAGGCTCCTCACTGATGAAAACCACAAGCTAGAAACTAGTCTGGAGATATTGGATGAGTAGGCACTAGATAGGGATTTTATGCACAAACCTTCTTGCACCCATTGATTACTCTAGCTTGCACTTAGTGACCCTACTATGGAGAATTTTGCCTCTGGTTTAAAAAACAAGGATCATTAAACATGTTTCAATTATTCTCTTTGCAGGTGAACATTTGATACTGGGGGGAAAATAATGTTGCTTTCAAATGAATATATTTATTAGATTAGATTTGATCTCTCATTTAAAGCATAGCCAATTTTGAAGTATTCATTTTTGTCTTATTGAAAAGACGATGGTGAGGTGAAAAAACAACTAGATGATAAATCATTCTGGAGAAGTGTTATTCAGATGACTAGTAAGAGTTGCTGTAGACTTTTACTGTAATAGGAAAAGGAAGATTTAAACTCAGAAAACACTGGAAAAATAGAAAAAGGTTTTTAAAAAAGTTGTGTTATTTTAGAAAAACAAACAAAAAAAAAACTATAAGTATTACAATTAAGGAGAGGGGATATGAGTTACTTAATGAATTATTGAATTGTTTGTTGGTGAGAGGGCATGTGACATTAGAACACTGAAAGAGATACATTTGACTTTAATATAGGAATCATTTTACCACCACATTAAAATGTTGCAGTAATGAGAAAAGAAATACCAGAGCGCGTAGATGATGACTGTTGGAAAATTTTCCTGGAATAAGACTTGAAAGCCTATGATAGTTTTAGAAGTTTTAATTTTAAAAAATCCTATTAGGATCATAATTTACTAATTTGCATACCGAAGGTAAATAGTAATTAGATTATTATCTTAATAATCCCACATTTGATTTAACAATAGAATTAAATATCTAAAGTTTCGTCTTTGATAGAGATTGTAATCTGATAATAATATAATATACTGTTCTATTAGCTCGTGTCAGCCGCTTGATGGCATTGATGCTATGCAAAAACACAGAAATATAATGTTACTGGGCCACTGGCATAAAAATTAATTTTTAATAACTTTATATATTTATGTATGTTAGCATATCTACAAAATCAACAAGTTTGTTTGTTTGTTATTTGGTTGATGATGTGGAATATATGTATAT
This sequence comes from Epiperipatus broadwayi, assembly GCA_028023455.1. Classification (NCBI taxonomy): domain Eukaryota; kingdom Metazoa; phylum Onychophora; class Udeonychophora; order Euonychophora; family Peripatidae; genus Epiperipatus; species Epiperipatus broadwayi. Next base: position 1,522,109 of record JAQFVV010000052.1, read on the forward strand.
AAATGAGAAGTTGGATGATAAAAATTAAAATAAGTTCAAAATAATTTTTTCTTCAAATTTTACTCTCATCCTGCTATGTAAGATGGAACTCGTTTGTAAATAAATTAGACAAGTTATATAGCGTAAGCTTGTGGTTAAAACACCTGTAGAGGTCCCGACTATCGCATTTTATATGCATATTATCGAGGTTATAGCCTCAGTAAATATTACTTACATAATCAATGTGCGTTTAATAAATTTATAATTACAAATTTATTATATATGTATACTTAATCAAACCAGATATGTATTAATTAATTATGCATTAGAAGGCCAATAGTTATATACATGTCTGCTAATTTAATCTTTGGAATAGAAAAGTTCCATGCGATCTTTTTCATAGATTTATAGATTCAATAAGAATCAGATCTATGTGCATAAATAGTTTAATGATGATCACTATTAAGAATTACTCATGCTAAGTATAAAATGCTGGTATAATACCCGTATCTAAATTAATTAAATGTCTTTAAGGAAAAAGGGTTTTTTATTCATTTTATAATGGATTGTTTTTTTTTTGTAGCATAGTAACATATGGGATGGTATACCTATATATTAATGTTAATAAGGTTGTTTGACTGTATCTGCAATACTGTGTAATACTTGGTATTGTGTGTCTACGTTCTTTTATTGCTTTCTGAAATACTTCATCGGCCAATCCTTAAATACTGGAGATGCCCAGAATGAACTCCTCCTAAATGGGCCAGCCAAAGAAATGGACATAAGCTACTGAAGCATACTTCATTCCTGAACCTGGCTCACACTAATACTTTCAAAACGAATGGGATTCTGGAACCATTGAAGCAGGGTTCCTTTTGAAGAGAACACTTTCGCCAACAGGAATGGGACTTGCATCTGAACTGCAAGATGGTTTTTGGACATCTCCAGTCTCATCATTTTGACACACACACATCTCTTGGCATATAGGAGTATGTTGTTGTCCTGTAAAAACACCGGCACCACTGCGCCAGCTTCTGTGGACAGCAGTTGGCACAATTTGAACGGCTCGGTTTTGCAGTCAACCATTTTATTTGTCGCGGACATGTCCTTGCGTAAACGTGAGCTGGTCGAAATCTTGCTTGGACATACCCTTTCCGAATTTTTTGAAAGTTCCACATTGAGCAGGGAAATGTGGCAATGGATTTACAATTGTTAGGAGATAATAGTAGGTCAGATGACTTGTAAGCTAATTACTTTGACATGCATATTTGAAGACTTGTGGCAGGCGGAAGTTCAGATACTCTCACCCAATACTATAGTGAACTTTGAACTGTGATCATTAGGATAAAGTGCGTAACACAAAGCAGCAGCAGGGAGGCTGCCAGAATGGCCTATTTCTGTGCTTTTGCATAGAAATAAGGCCATCGGTTGTCTTGTAAACGGCATATTCATGTGTTTTTGCATATAAATAACGACATCAAGCGGCTGACACGAGCTAATAGAACAGTACCTAATATAATTGCAAAAAAATTAAATTATGGTCTGAAAGTTAGGTTTAGACTTCTGATAACCCTAGAAATGATGTTTTTTTGTAGTTTTTTTTTGGTGGTTTTTGACTTATGAATGGCGTTTTATTGTTGTTTTTAATTAAACTTATCCATTTTATATTATTTTATTAAAATTAGTCTACCTGTATTTTGTTATTTTTTGGGAGAGACAGAAATACTTTTAAAAATCCTGCTAAGGTGGTATTGGATACAAAAGAAATGAATATAATTAATAATATTTATTAAATTTTCTTCTAGAAGGCAGATGATTAAATAATAGAATTCTCCTAAACAGTAACATTTGGTTATTGAAATTGGTGTTTTGCCATTGACTTTTCTTTTTAAAACAATTTATGATAACATCTTACATTTAAAGTTCTACCATATTGCAGGATAGTAATTTTTTGCATCATTTAGAAATACAAACATAGATATAAATGATAATTATTATTCTAATATTTAACTTTTGATAATTATTTGACCTATATATGAAATGATCCTTGAAAAATATTAAATTACAGTAAATTAACTATATAATAGAAACAATATAGGATTATTCACTAAAATTTACCTTAAGTCATTCAGGTAATATTTAAACATAATCAGTTGATTTATATGCAAAAATATTTACTTTATATGCATTTATCAACATTTAGTTGTAGTATATGTAATGTAACAAAAAAATATGTATACTTTTTTTAAAGAAATGATTTTATTCATATAAATGTATTAAAGAATATTTTTTTCCCAGTTTTTACAATATTCTTAATTTTATGTGATCAAAATAAAAGCATGCTGTATTCCTCTTCAGAAGCAGTCTTAAGAATATTTCTAAACATGGATGCCGCACAATTTTATTTTGGTCCCTAATATCAAAAATATATATTTTATTTTTTACTTTTATAAACTTTTTTTTTTTTTTAAATTAGAAAGCAATATAAAAATTTATTTAAAGGTATTTTTTAAATATTGAAATAACTTATTTAAATGAATCTGTTAATAAATAAATGTAAACCATTTTGTTCACTTAAGTGAAATTAATAAAAAAAATAATTTAATTTCATTATCATCAGTTTTAACCATCAGTCCACTGCAGGGTGAAGTTCTTTTCAACTTCTATCCATTTTTTGCGATCTCTAGCCTTTCTTCTCCACATCACCTCAACACACTTCATCTCTCACGTGGTCTCTTTCTAGGTCTTTTACAATCTCCTGGAATCCCATTTAAGATTTCAATTGTCCATCTATTATAATATCTCTTCTAGCAATATGTCTAGCGCAACTCCACTTCAGTCTCTTAATTCTTTCATTGATGTCAGCAATACCTGTTTATTCTCTCACTCATGTATTTCATTTTCTATCTCTTGATACTCGTAACATGCATCTATCCATATTTCGTTGAGAGTCTGAAGTCTGTATTCCTCTTCTGTTAAGTGTCCAAGTCTTTTATCTATAAGTAAGAACTGGCAATTATTAAAAAAACCTTCCTTTTCAAACACATAGCTACATTTCCTTTTAATATTAACTTATTTTTACCAAAAGCACTCCAACCAAATTTAATGCTATGATTAATTTCATCCATTGTGTTTTTGTTTGTAATAATAATCTGATCAAGATATTTGTAGTTGTTAACTTCTTCCAGCTCAACATTATCACTCTTTCTTTTTTTCTTTTGAGAAACCCATTGAACATTATTTTAGTTTCTTAATTTAATTTAATTTTTTTAATTTAAAGGTTTAAAAATCTTTCCATAATTCATAAACTTAAGATGGCATTTTTTGTTGTTGTTGTAGCTTAGCTGGCTGTTTTCTAAGTCATACTACGCCACATTTAATGATATGATAATGACACTGGAAAAATTATGAAGTCTCAACAGATTTTAAAATTTTATAAATAATGTAGGATATGTAATTTTTTTTGCAAAGTATTTTTTGTAATTGTGTAAGCGAATAAAGCTATAATGTAAATTGTCTTTGGTAAAAGATCGATGTTACAATTACTTTTTTTCTTCCAAGATTTATTTTTAGTTATTATCTTGTTTAGAAAGCTGTATCGCTGCTATGCTGAATAGGAAATATTATTTCATTTTAATAATTTTTCCACTTTAATTTATTTATGATTATTTTTTTCTTTGTATAGAATCCCCTGTAACAATAAAAAATTAAGTACTGTATATTGCTTTTTTTTTTTTGCTAAAATTATTTATAAACTGTAAAAAAAAATGTTATTGGGGATATGTATATATGCAAAGTTTCAACTAGGTTGGAAATTGGGAAGAGAGTGAAAATTGAGTTACACAATTTTACAACCAGCCAGCTGTGCAAAAAAAAAAAAAAAAACAACAACAGAATAAGTTAATAAAAGTATATGAAAAAATTGTAAAATAAAGTGTGTCTTTGATTTATTTTCCAGAGAAATTCAATGTAGATGAAGCCCTGAAGCAATTGCAGCAAATCCAACTAGAAAAGAGTTTGGAAGAAGCCATGCAAGATGAACCAGGTGAAAATAAGAAAGAAATTTGAGTCTCTAAATTAATATTAATTGATATAACTTACATAAATTTGCATATTTTAATTCCTAGCAAAATCCTGTTCTAATTCTTTGTTTTTATTTTGTATGAAAATCTTTAAAAGAAATTATTATTTGTTAATGGAATATGATATGGAAATTCACTATTTATATTAATATTATTATGGTGTATCTGAACTTAGTTCAGTCCCATATGGCTACTTAAGTTAGATAGCTGGATTGGAAGACATATGGAGGTCTGAAAATTTCAAATTTTCTACTTAATAGTTATACATTAGATAAAGTGCTGAGCTTGTCCTGGTATTTTTAATCTAATGCTTGAATATATAATATTATAATTCTACATTACAATTGGGATTTTTTTTAAAAAAATAATTATTCTGTATTTTTTAGTATGAATTTATTTCATATACTTTTATTTCTGAGCAAGGAAAAATAATTGTATGCTTGCCCCGAATTTATAGATTTTATAATCTCAATATTAAATTTGTCCATTTTATATATCATTTTAAAATAAATATGTATGAAAATAGGAAAAAAAATCCTACATATTTTAATTGCTACTTCACTGGGCAAATGATAAATCTATATGCTTCAAATTTTATCCGGAATCCTCTTAAATTTTTTTTAGTATTTGTGATAAGAAAGTAGACCTGCACGAAATAAAAATTACAATCATGGAAGATGCTTATCGTAGATTATTAGCTCAGAAGGTCAGGCAATATTTGAGTATCATTCCATTTTTTGGACAGTCAGGATTTTATTTTTTTAAAAAGTGGGAAATTTGTCTACAGTTCTGCTCTTTAGACAATTATTTTTATAGTGGATACAAATGCTTAGAGCAGTGTGAGTGAATTGCCACAACTGCTAGAATAATGTACTCGGGAGCCAAAAGTTTGTGTATCAATTCCCCTCAAATGAATTCAAATTGATGAATTAACTGGAATTGATGCACTTAACTTGATATCACATGACTTCCCAAACAATTGATGTTATGATTCTTTGTTTTTTTTTTCCTCGCACAATTTTACTTTATTTATTTATTAAATTTTAAATGAAACATTTGTTCATATTTGGAATAATTTGTTTTTTTTGGTCTTTTATTTTGCATATGTCTTTTTCATTTATTATTTAGTGTTGATATTAGTTTTTTTTTTATAAAATCTTTTATAGTGTCAGATCATTCAAGTTATGCTTCTTTGGTTAGTGAATCAAGTTATAGCGAAAATTTGGAGAATTCTGGAGATTCATCAAAACCTAAACCTTTGCTCAATGTGTTTTTAGGATCAACTGATATTACTTTGTGTAAGATAATTCATTTTATTTATTTTTCAAATAAGAGAAAAAGTTTTTTTTATTAAACTTTGTATTTCAAACTTGCAAACGTTTGTTTGTCTGTGTTATTTCACCGAAAGTGCACTTATGCAAATGAACAAATGTTGGTAAATTTGAATTATAAATACAAATGAAGATAAAAATCAATATTAAACTTTGTATTATTTATTTTACAATGAATAAATTGAAGAACATACTAAAAAGGTTGTTGTTAAATAACCACTGTACATCTCTTGGTGGCACGGTTTCTGTGCAAAAACACAGAATAATACTGTTTTTGCGGCCGAACCTATGGCTAATAGCGACCACGTTATGCATTTGACGCGGTCGAAACTACGACACTACCGATCAAGTAAGCAGCTGTTTAAATTCTGCCACGTACCGAACCTACAGCAAATACAACACAACGATCGTAATAGCCGGTTAGTAGTTGCTGCGTGATGGGTCACTTTCTATGCATATGCACAGAAATGTTCCGGCCAGCTTTGTATGGCTACCATTTAATCTGAGGCTGTGTGTACTGGAATGTCTTAGAACTGTTGAAATGTTGTTCCAAATGGTTTTCCCTACACCCCAACTGACATAGTATTGATTACTACTAATTGCCAGCGTATCAGGAATGCTTCCCTACGCAGTGTGCAAATGTTTGAAATTTGGAAACGGCTCTGCCATGCACAATTGCAGGTGTTCGTGAAAAAGTCCCGATTTTGGCCATGAGTTGTACGAGAAAAACCAAATGGCTGAAGGCAATAGCATCATGATTCAACTGTGGGTGTCCCAAACACAGAAGATGATGCAGTTACTTTTCTGCAGGCTCAAAATAAATTTATTTTGGGACTGAATCTGTTTTGTCGTTGGGATTAATTTATAAGCCAATCAAATCCAAAGTTTTTTGGGTTTTGTTTTGGTGTTTTTCCTTCGCTTTTTCCTTTAAAGCTTTCATTTAATATTATAACCAGACTGTCAGTGTTGAAGGGTAGGGGTGGAGGAAAGTAGGCTAAATAAAAAAGTCTTTGGTTCTTTATTGTAAATGAAAGAAAGTGGTCTTTTGGGAGGGGGGGGGGAGAGATAAACCAAAAACAAAAAATTGAAAGCAGGAAAATAAAAAAAGCCGAATCTGATTAATTCCTTGAAAAAAAAAAAAAAGTCTGCATTTTTAGATTATATTTATTGTACTATTCTGAAAATAGAAAAAAAAGAAACAAAGCTACTTCTGCCTAATTACTATAAACTAAATCATGCTTTTTTGAACACATTATTATTAAAAAGAAAACATACACACCTTTTTATTAAAAGTTAAAAAAAAAAAAGCTTCTTTCAAAACATGTAATATAATTGCAAAAAAAAAAAAAAAAGCCGCTATGTAAGATAATTAAAAAAAGAATTACATCAAAAAAAAAAAAAACACCACTTTTTTAAAAAAAAGCTAAAAAAAAAGTAAGAATAAAGTAGTTTTTTCAAGAAAAAGAAAGCTGTATTATTTCAAAAAATACCATATTTTTGACCAAAAAAAAAAAAAGAAGGCACTTTTTTCAAAATTAAAAAAAGAAAACCTACATTTTTAATAAAAAAAAAAAAAGAAAGCTGTATTATAAAATAACGTAAATTGTTTAAGAGTCGACAGGCCCGAGAACATTATATTGCTCTGTTTTTGCACAGAAACTGCGCCACCAAACGATGTACAGTGGCTATTTAACAAGAACCCTAAAAAGCCATAAAGAGACAAAGTTTGTTCTATGGAAGGGATGTTATTATTATTATTTGATAGAGATCTTAACTCAATTTGTATTGGTCAAATGAGAGTCAATACACTGACTTTAAAAAACAAATGTGATAGTAATATGATTCAGTCCTGCTGATATGGAGAAGGTATCTTACTTCCATGGATGCTGAATCTATGGATTACCTTTACCTTTTTTTTGTGTAAGTAGTATTGTCTTCAGAAGAATACTTAAATAGTTTTTAAAAATTTTTAAAGTTTGAAAATGAAAAGCATGAGGTAAAAAAAACCAAAAACAGATATGAGTTCCTCAAGGTGTTAAAAGCTGATAGAAACCAGTGCCTACCTTGCGTGAGAGTGGTATAGTGAAGATTACACTACAGAAACATTATTCATATCTCTAGACTAATGAATGACTGATAAAAATTATTAATATACTTCCATCATGAGGTTTGTATCAGAGTTCTGAGAGCAGCAAGTTTGACCCTCATCAATTAAACTGTAGTAATTGGTTATCTATACATACTAAACAATGATAAAGACATGTGTAAGAGATTGTGATCTCAGCCAACTGTGCATATTTGGGATCGTAGATCTTTTTCACATGTTTTTGTCATATGTTTATGATTACACCTATTCACAAGATGTTAAATGCGGATAGAAATCAGCTCCTATCTTGCGTGAAAGTGGTGTAATGAAAATTACCCTACAGAAATATTCATCAAGTTGATAATCTCTAGTTTAAAGAATGAATAATTAAAATGAGCACTTATTGATAAAAAAAAATTATTGACATTTTTTTTTCCTCTGAATGTATATTTTGATATATATATTCAAATAAAAATCTTTTTAGTGAATTTTTATGTGTGTTCATCTATATTTTATCTTTATATTTTATTGTAGTTTTATTCATTTTTATATTTATAAGTAAATTTATGAGTGCAATAATATTTCAACAGTATAATTTATTTAGATATTTTCCGATAGATTGAAAATATCAATTTTTACTACATTTCTGTTTTCATATTTTTATTTCCTTTTCATAAATTTGTATTAGAGAAAGAAAACAAATATCTTCATTATGACTTCAAAATCTAAGAGAATGGTAGTATAAAAACTATACTATAGGGAATCGTGATAAGTCACATGCTCATATCATTCTGTACAAATTATGGTTTTTCTTCTTACTTTTTTATTCAATTTTAGATTTTGTATTCTTTTATACGGCAATATTTTTGAAATTTATTTAATATGGTCATATATATTTTTGGAATTAATATTTATAAATATATTAAATTTAAGCGTAAACAGATAATATAATAACGTGAAAGCTAAACACCTTCAAACAGATACGCTTTAAAAATGCTTAAGTGACAGCCAATCAGAACTTGGAGTCCCATGTGATGCCATTATTCCATGTGATTGGCTGTCACTTAAGCATTTTTAAAGCGTATCTGTTTGAAGGTGTTTAGCTTTCACGTTATTAATTAATATTTATTTAAAAATTAAATTTCCGTACAACTTTTTGCTGCTTTTCTGCTTATAATAACATTATCTGGTTTAAGTTATTATTTTTTTTATTATATTACATTTCTTTTATATATTGTTAGCATATTATTTTACAGTTCTCTATGCAAGAGTATATTGCATTATAAGAACATAAATTTATTTTGTATTAAACCATCAAACACTAATAAATTTATTTAAAATTGTATTACTAGTTTATTATTTCATTTTTATTTTTTTTAATATGTAATTTAAATAATTGGCTTTTTAAAAAAATGTTCTATTATATTTTAATTGTTTATTTTGTAGAGTCTATTTTTGTATTTCTTTTTTTTTTTGCCATTTCCTTATTTATTTTCTAGTTTTTATTATTCTCCAAATTACTATCGTCTCTCTAAACTTTACTGTTTTTTTAATTACTTTATTAAAAAGAAAATAAATGATGTTGGATTTTTATTTTAAGCATTTTATAAAGTTTAAATTATTTATTTGTTCATTTTTTATTGATTTTATTATTTTTTACTATATAGTAGCTTTTTAAAATAATTTCTACATTGTTAAATGCTCTCATATATTTAATGAGATCTAATCTGACAAAAATTATATACATATAAAAACTCTAAAAATAATTGCTATTTAAAAGTATTTAATGCGGTAACCATTCAAACATTTTTTAGGTCCTACCATTTTCTTTAGGAGTATTTTTAAGACTCCAAACGATTTTGCTGGTGCACTTTGCAATCTCCAGAAAATGATCTATATGAAAGAAAACTTTGAATAAATTTTGCATAAATTACTGCTAAGCTTCGCTTAAAATCTCAATGTACGTTGATACTCCCAAGATAGGGTATGAATATGGAGACCTAAGTTCTCCGAAAGCGTTAAGCCTTATAATTCTTTTTCTAATAATACTAAGCTTCACTTTTTTGCGTAAAGCACAATTTAAAACTTACCACTCAAAGGTGAAGTAAAAAACAGATTTTATTTATTTAAAATAATGCATTTTGATCATTAATATTTAATCACTTAGAAGTTTATTTGTGTTTGGTGTCAGTTTCGTTTTAATTTATTTCACTTGAAAATGTTCTAAATTCGAAAAATAAATGTAAATTTTGCAATTGTTTGTCTTTATTTAAACATGTACATCTAAAAATAATAAACAGTTTTAGTAAAAAGTAAAAACGTACTTTGGGCCACAAATATGTAGTGAAGTAATTCGTTGTAATTGAATGGATTTCAAATAGGAATTCAGTAATTTATTTAATAAGACATTTATATACATACAGATATACATATGCGCAAAAAATTTAAAATTTGATTATGTTTAGCATTTTTTGAAAATGAAAATATAATAATCACTTTTTAAATGTAAAACTCATTAAAAAAAAAAAGAATATGGAAGATATTATGTAAATGAGAAAGATCAATTTGTTAGTTAAATTATTTTTGTTATATAAGCCAATAAATATCAGATGATCACGATTTCTTATGCTTGCTCTTAACTGTTATTATAACAGGCAAAACTCTATATGTATTGCCACTCTCTATACATAAGGCTCCTCATTGATGAAGGCCACAAGCCAGAAACTAGTCTGGGGATATTGGATGAGTAGGCACTAGATGGGGATTTTATGCTCAAGCCTTTTCGCATCCATTGATTACTCTGGCTTGCACTGAGTGGCAATACGTATAAAGAGTTTTGCCTGTTTTTGTTATATAATTTGTAAATATTCGAAGTTGTTATCCTTTTTCTTATCTTGTTTGTAATTAATTGCCTAAAATGTTCCTAATGTTGGCTAAGAAAGGTTTATTCTGTACCTTTATTTTACTAATTCTAGCTGAGCACCCTTTTGGCCAGAGAATCTAGATTCATAGCACTAGCCAAAAGCTCTCAACCATTGTTAGTAAAATAAGGATATAGAATAAACTTTTTCTTTAGCTGGTGTTAGAAATGTTTTAGGCAACTAATTTGTAAATATATATATATATAATTAATTAAAAGAAAGTCCAACATGTATTTTCATATGAAAGCAAAATGGTTTGTAAATTTTTCTTACGTACTGAGGACAGGTATACAGCTTTATCATTTAGGTAATTTGTTCCAGAATTTTTTATTTAGCACTGATTTTGGGAGTGGTTCTATTCAAGATGAAATTCTTCAATTCATTGTTAAGCATTTAGATAATGATTGGCTGGGATCCATGATTTCAATTTGATCACAATTTTATAAATTAGAAGCTATTTGAAACAGATAGGCACATTGGATATGGTCCTGAGCTTGTTCGCGAAGCTCAAAATCTGGGAAAATAAAATACAGCTGGTTTTATTGTTGGGTCTAGGAAAAAGAAATTTGTTTGGAAATTTGCATGAAATGCAATCATTTTTTGCAAAAGTAATTCAATTGTTTGGAAGTTTTTTCGAATCAATATCCAGAACGGAAAGTTTTGATTTGATTCATGTGTCAGATGTGAAATTTCTGCTTGATTTAGTGGAAAATCTGATTTTCTTTTAAATGGCTGACTTTCTGTGAAGCATTTTGTTTTCCTTCTCATATTTAATGGAGGAATATGCAATAGGGTAAATAGCAACTGCATAGGAATAGGTTTTTGAGTATTTAAGTGTAAATTCAGAAATTTTGGGTGAGCATTTTTATTCGAAAGCAGAAGTACAGTTTTAGCAGTAATCAGAAAACAATCCTTAAGAGTAATTGTATTATATTCTCATGTTGTAATAAAGATTCTGAAGAAGGTTTTAGTTGGATATAATTTTAGTTTATATATAATCTTTGTCAGATGAGGAAGGACGGAGTAGGGTTGTCTTTTAATCTATTGTTACAGTAGATTATGTTCAATTTATAAAATGCTTTTTTGTTGTTTATATAAAATGTTGAATATACTGTTTTATTTACATAAGACTGTGTCCACTTTTTGGAAAAGATTTCCAAAACTTCATTTTCCTATTAAAGGACTTCTATTTTTGGGAAAGATATTTGTGAAGTTAAGATAATATCTTTAGTAAAGATGATTTTACATCTTTTCTATAAGTAAGAGTGAATGATAGCCTTTTTGTGGCTCAAATTTAAACTTATTATCTTCTCTTGGAAATCAATTATCAACTTATGATAAACGCACACTGTAATTACAAAGATAGCAATGTAGGCAAAATTAAGATTGGATAATAAGAAATATATTGAAATATAAATCTACGAATTTAATTGGTAACTTAAAATGAAGTTATTTTTTATTTTTGGGAAGTAAACTATGTTATAATGATATGCAGATCTATATTTTGCTCTCTTATAAAAGATTATTAGAAAAAAAATGAAAATATCTAGAGTAACTATTTGTGTTAATAAATAATTAAATAGCTTGAAATAATATGAAAGACATTTTTAAAAAATTTAATTGAAAATGAATTTTATTTAAGATTATTTATATATTAAAATGTCTAACGTAAGTAATGAAAACAATTCTTATATGCATTTTCTATAATGCAACACTTTATTTTTCACATTTGCAAATAGCTTTTAGTTTCGACTGTTTAACAGCCTTCATCAGAGCTATGTTTATAGACAATATATTGATAAACATAAATATTTTATTATAATAAAGTATACATATATCAAACAAAAGAAAAACAATTCTTGATATGTATTAAAAACCCCGTAATTTTTTTTTGTTTAATTCAGATTGATATTTTATATATTTATATCAAATTAAATGTAAGCCAATAAACATCACATGATCACCATTTCTTATGCTTGCTTATAATTGTTATTAAAACAGGCAAAACTCACTATACATATTGCCACTCATTGCAAGCTAGAGTAATCAATGGATGCCAGAAGGCTTGTGCATAAATGGTGATCATGTGATGTTTATTGGCTTAAAACCAATCCTGCCTAATAGGATATTGGTGGCTGTGGTTATTAAAGAACCAAAGACACCAAAATGTATAGGTACTGAACTGAGTTCAGACCTATATGACTATATAAGCTAATGAGCTTGGATTGAAAATATTAAGGTGTTTTCAATTTAAGACTCATAGTTTTGTAGTTAAATAGAGATAAACGGTGGCTGCTGGAGGTTGTATTAGTTCATAAGATCTATGTGCAGTGCTCTCAGATCCAAGGCTTCTCACTGACGAAGGCTACAAGCGGAAACTAGTCTGGGGATATTGGATGAGTAGGCACTAGATTGGGATTTTATGCACAAGCCTTCTGGTATCCATCGATTATTCTAGCTTGCAATGAGTGGCAATACGTATAGTGAGTTTTACCTATTTTCAAATTAAATGTAGCTAAATAATTGTAATTAATTTTTAAATAATCAACTTTAAATTCTTTATGTACAATCTATATTTTTATATCTTTTACAAAATATATATTATTATATTAATTATTATTTTAAAACAATACTTTTAAATATTATTATATCTATCATTAAATGTAATTCAATATAAATAATATGTACAACACGTCCACTAAGAAAAGCTTGTTTAATATTTTAAAATAAACGTGTTCAACACAATATGCTGAGTATGCTAATTGGTAGCATACTCAAAGCTATAATTATTCAAAAGGATTGTGAAATTTATAGAAGAATCATAAAAATAGTAATTTACATAAAATTTGATTACAAGATGTAAATGGATCTCGCAATCCTCTGGATAGTTACAACTATAAGTATTATTACCAGTTAGTCGAAAGCATGCTGAGCCTACTATGTTGAACATTTTTGTTTTAAACTATCATTAAATAATAGATAACATAACAATTTATATAAATTAAACTGAAATTTCAAAGGAACAGGAGTATCTTTACAATAAGCTTGTGACTTATGATTGTGATTGTCAAAATTAATTAATGCCCAGAAAGTGCGAATCTTCTTTATTACAGTAGCAAAAAGTTTAATATTACAAAATTGCAGTATATCTAAGAAAATATTTTATCTTTAATTCTAATTTGACTTTTAAAAAATAGTATACGTGAATGCAAAGTTAAAGGAATAATTTTTTTTTTTTTTTTATTAAATTTAAAATGAACAGTATTTTAAGGAAGATGTTTGAAATTGATGTATTCTATTTTTTTTTTTTTTTTGTAGGAATCTTTATTTTTTATTTTATTTGACATTGCATTTTGTTTGAAAAACAAAAAAATAAAGGGTAATTTAAATACCTGCCATACTAGTGTTTTGTTTTTTGTTCATCATATAGCATAAAAATAAAAAAAAACATATCCTTTGTATAGTTGTTTTTATAATTTTATGGACAGAAGCTTAAGAAGTATTTGACAGGAAGTTGATGCACATTTCGTAAACTTATCAAAAGAAATAATGAATCTGTTATCCTTTGTATAGTTGTTTTTATTTTTATGGATGGAACCTTAAAAAGTATTTGACAGGAAGTTGATGCACATTTCATAAACTTATCAGAAAGAAATAATGGATCTGTTTTGAGTTTAAAAGGGGTCATTGTTGACACTTGATTCGCTGATGCAATACTGCTCAGAATTATTTACTATTTTATATATTTTAAGATTAACTATTTGAAGAACGATAACTACATTTGATAGGACATGACTTGTGGCAGAAATCAGCACTTTCTAAGAGAAACCAGCGGATACTTATGACTAATCATTTGTCTTTTTTTTTTCTATTTTCAGAAAAGCCAATATATTTGTGGCATTTTTTTTTTGTTTTTATATCCAATATGTCATTGTCCACTGCAATCTATCTTACATTGAAAGAGAACATTGCATCTTTGTGATTGAGTGGTTGTCCATTCAAATATTAATTTAATTTACTATATTTATATATGAATAGTATTTATCATATGTATGGGTTACGTATATAATTATTGGAGGTGTTAAATGATTATACCAATTTAAATTATGACTTCATTTATTAAACAGGCAAAACTCTAATAAATAACTTAATCACATTATATTAATAGTAAAGATTAAATATATAGTTTCAAATTAAACAATGCACACTGTTAAATAACCAAAGATATGAAAAAAATAAACAGTCCCCAAAGATGCATTTTGATAACCAATCCCATTCTAGAGACCCAAGCTTTTTGTTAAAAATGAAAACAGCCACTTGAAATTAGGTGATCCATGGTTTTTTTAAATATCTTCTACTGTCCCCGCAGAAAAATACTCGAATCCAGCCAAAACTTTTCTTAATGAACTGTTTATGTTTGACCATGTTTTTGGTTATTTGTTTATATAAATAAAAATAAGTTTGTTTAGAATGTTTAAATGGATATTTAGCTATTCTTAAATGATAAAATAAGGAATGAAATCATTAAAACTATTTCTTATGGATGCATTCTGGCTCTATCTTGGACTGACAACGGCTTTTTTAATTATATTTTTATTTTTGCCTATTGTTAATATTCGCAGCAATTCTGAAAATCAGTTGGAGAAAAACATTCATGTCAAACATATATATATATAATGAAGGTCATAGTGGTAGCTAGTTAGCAAAACAATTTTGATAACATTTTTTACAGCAAACAAAACAATTTAAAGACTTACACATAATTAATAAAGAATGAAAAAAATCTGAAGGAAAAAAGAATTTTCATTATATGTATGCCATTACCAATTGCTAACAGCAACCTAGTTTCTCTAATACTTTCTTCAAATGTATTTCACAAGCATTTTGATAAAAGGGATAAACTTTTGATCTTACTACCATTCTGAGAATAAAAAACCTCTCTTATTCTTTAATATTATTTTACATAAGGAAGAGAAAAAATAAATTAGATACACCTGTGGCTTAATGTATTATTGATTGCATAACTATATATATATGATAGTAACTTATTTAAATGTATTTTCGATGCTGTTTGTTATTACTTCTAGTGGGGGCAGGGGAGTTCTAGAAATATATGGTCTGGCAGGAAGTATTAGAAAATAAGTTTGGTAGGGAGCAGAAAGTTATCAAAAGGTTCAGAAACCAGTTATAAGTGTTTGCTTTGACTGCCATTTAGTGTCCATTTATTCATTGCAGACGGATGTGCTTCTAGAGTAGAAATAGAGACATTAGTATTATTTAAAATTGATAAATTTTCAAGGTTTTTGAATTTTATATTGTGAATGTTTAACATGGAATATGTTTTTAGTTTTAATATTTTTTTCTAGCTTCTTCTCATCTTAAAATTGATGAACTTGATGTAAATTATGGATCATTAGATATTGATGATAAACCGAGAAGTAGAAGTCATCAGAGATCATGGTCCGATGGCAGTAATAAAATTACCTGTGATAAGCCAAAATCTAAAGGTTTGTTTAGGAATCCAAGTATGAATTTTGCCTTCTTTTTTTTTATCTTTCCTAATGTAAACTTCAAATGTAATACCTTTTTTTAATACAAATATAAAATTTAAAATCTAATAAATAATAAAAAAATTATATACATCAGTTATATAATTATATACATAATAATTATTATACATCAAAAGCCTGTTTTGACACATGATTTCATGTCTTTTCAAATATTAAGCTTCTATTTTAATGTTAAACAATTACTGCACTATTTAGTGTTCTAAAATAGAAATAAAATAACAACAATAACAAAATAAAATATCAGTAAAATAGAATAAAACCTTCTCATAGATGATTACCATTTGAGAATGGCACGTAATCCTGTGCCAGTAAAGGCTTTTTATGTATAATTATTATTAATGTATATAATTATGTAATTGTCGGATATGATTTTTTTATTATTTATTATAATTTATAAAAAAGAACAGCATAATGGATTTTATTAATATCTTTTTCTGATGATTTAAAATATTTCAGATGAAGAACATTGTGAAAATATCAAATCGGAAAAAAAATCGATGAAAAATATTCTTTCTCAGTTTTTATCTGGTTCTAGTTTTTCTCCTCTCAATTATCCATTGTAAGTATACAAAATTTGTTAGTTTTTTTTTTTTTTTGTTTGTTTGTTTGTAAAAATTATACTTCAAATAACTTTTTTTTTTAATAGTTCTTTCAATATATAAATCAGATACCAGTAAATAATCTTCGCCATTTTAACTAGAACATCTTTTAACTTTTGGAATGCCAGAAGAGTTGGAATGAGAGATAAGAAAAACAAGAATAATTCTTAATAGAATTAGAATCTGAAAGTGTGCTTAGCGATATATAAATCTGATATTAATCTCTTTAAAACGCATCCATAATTTGAACTTTTATAGAAATATGCATAAGATCATAAAAGGGCCTCATGGCATAGTAATTATCATCTGCACTTATCATGCTCATAGCAGCAAATCAGCATTATAAAATAAAAATAATCGAAGGCTTTATTGCTCGGGAGTTATTAAATTATTGCATCAAAAGAGCTATTATTGGAATCGATTTGAGGATCTTATGCTCCAGAATCTGGGATTCTACCACTGCACCAAACCATGCACTTTTGGTTGGTTAATGGATCTCTAGCTATTGTTAGCTAGGATGTAAATGTGTCACATTTTAATTTTGAGGTCTGATGAAGATCAAAGCACTGACTGATAAAATCAAAAATGTGATTATAATATGGTGCTATCTATCTTCACTGCTACTGGAAGGAGAGTCACATTGACAGAGTAAAGTTTATCTCTCTTATAAGCGCATATATAGGAATTCATGGTATCGATTTTAAAATTTGGAATTAAGAGACCTCTGTATCATCACCTCATGATATTGAAAAAGATCGGACTTAAATATACTTTGATCTTCTCTAGATTAATCTAAATTTAGAATCATTTCATAGAATTGGATTTACTTCTAAACAAAAACATCTACCGAGTATGAATAAATACTTCACGGAGCAATCACATCTGAATATGTTGCTAGGAGAAATTGCAAGCAGATTCTAAAGAACTGTTTTAAATAAATTTGCAAATAGGTTTACTCATTTCTATATCAATGCCAATGCATTTTGTGTGATAAAAGGAGATATCAGAAAGTGAATTGGCATTGACGTACAAAAGGATAAACATATTTGCAAGTTTATTTAAAATGATTCTTTAGAATTTGCTTGCAAGATTGTTCCGTGAAGTATTTATATTCCTAAAGGATACATATTTAATCAGCAGTAAAAATAATTATGTGCAATTAAAATTATTTGTAGTGAGTATTAAATATATACTTATCTGTTAGTTTAGTTCCGTTTATGTGTTGTTGATTGGGTAAGACATATAATATTACCCTAAATATTCATTTTTAGAGGTAATATTAGAAAGATGGGAAATTTTATGTAATTTGTTAAAGGCCGTCAAAAATAAATACTTAGTGATTATGTCTTAAAAATATTAAGTTGAGCCACTTTCAATAAGGTTTTATTTATTTGTATTTTTATATTGCGCTATTTTCATCATCTCATATGAGTATTGAATGTCTTTAGAAAAATTTAACTTTATTTAAATATTCCAAATTTTCTGTTAGTAATAGCACATCAGACAGGTTAGTATATGCACAACGTTTCGAGAGATATTATTCTCCTCTCTTCTTCAGATGTTACCGGCCTGACCAGTGACAGATAGTACTAGCATGGGATTCAAACCTTGACCCTTAGATTCTTGAGTATTGAATTTTAAGGTAATGCTTCAATTAACTGAGCCATTCCGCCAAAGGCAATAGTCAGGAACCTCACAGATAACTATAAGAAATTTCCACTGACTTGTCTTTGGCAGGGTGGCTCAGACGATTGGAGTGTTACCTTAAAATGCAATACTCAAGAATCTAAGGGTCCAGGTTCGAATCCCATGCTAGTACTGTCATCGATCAGGCTAGCAATACCTGATGAAGAGGGGAGAAAAATACCTCTGAAACGTTGTGCATATACTAAATTGTTTGATGTGCTATTACTAACAGTTAAACGTATTTGGAATATCTAAATAAAGTTAAATTTTTCTAAAGACATTCAATACATATATTAGATGATGGAAATAGTCTAATATAAAAATACAACTGAACACTATCAGCACAAACTTTCAGGAAAACAGCAGGTTTTATTTATATCCACAATGAGTAAAATTTCATTCTTGCAATTAGCACAATCTAAACTCATCTCTCATTTGAGTTGTTAGATCCTCAAATAAAATGAGATTCATTTTATTTGATTGATTAGATATATGAGTTTCTATAAAATTTTAACATTGCTTGTGTGACATATGAAGAAATCTTTGCCTTCAATACATAATATTTTATACTGTGTGTATCTAGGACAAAATGAATTTATATTATTCTTTTTTTAATGAAAATAATGTAATTTTTTTTTTTTTAATGTGTATATTTTATTGTTATTTGTTGGTATATAATTCTTGATAATGACCATATAATATGATTGAAACATTGGGCAAAATTGTTAAAAAGATATACAATTTATACAAAATAAAAACAGGCTTTAAATGCTATGGTAAAAGAGTTTTTATCATTTTAGAAAAAAAAAAAAATGCTGAATGGAAATTTTTTACTAAATTGTAAATGATTAGTAATAATCATTTATATGAGGTAGATGGTGTCAAAGTTGTGAATGGAGTGAGTTTGACAATTGTAAATAAAAATTTACCAATTTACTATAGATAAATACTCTTCATGTAATAGAGATATATATGAGAGATAGTGACTTGGGCCGAAATACATCTTGGGGGTCATTTGTCTTTTATTGTATCTTTATTTATATGAATTTAAAAAGAATGGGAAAGAATGGAGATTGTTTAATATATCTATAAAGATATTACACATGGGCAAGAAAAAGGTGAATAACTCCATGTGTGTGTATGTTTAAAATTAAAAAATCAGATATATTAATCTTTAATTGAGGTTTAAAGTTTGTATCTGTGCTAGAGATAATCTCTAGTTTAGAAAATGATTAGTAATAATCATTATTGTATTTATCTGAGGTGGATGGTGTCAAAGTTGTGAGTAGAGTGAGTTTGACAATTGTAAATAAAAATATAGCAATTTAATAAAAATGATATAATTTTATTGTTGTAATTTTATAATAGCAAATTCAGTAAATTATGTAAATAAAATATCATTTATTTTTATAATTTTTTTTTTTTAGTATACCTGATGAACATTATCTTCTTCCTCCATATGATAAAGTGCCTGTAATTATCTATGATCAAGAGCCAAGCTCAATTATTGCCTATGCTTTAAGGTAAAGATAATAGAACACACATGCAGTATGTATATGTAAATTAATTAATAAATGGGGTGACAGTTATATCATCATCATCATTGTCAACCATTATCAATCCACTACAGGATGAAGACCTCTCCAAGTTCAATTCATTTTTTCTGATCTCTCGGCCTCTTCTCCACATAACCCCAGCACACGTTCTTATTTTATCCATCCATCCATCTCACATGTGGTCTCTTTCCGGGTCTTTTACAAGCTCTTGGAATCCAGTTTAAGATTTCAATTGTCCATCTATTATCATCTCTTCTAGCAATATGTCCAGCCCAACTCTACTTTAGTCTTTTAATTCTTTAAATGATGTCAGTCTCTCTCATTTGTTTTCTTCCCCATATATTGTGTTTTCGATTTCTTCTTGTTATTCCTAACATGCATCTCTCCATACTTCTTTGAATGGTCTGAAGTCTCTGTATTTCTCTTCTATTAAGTGTGCAAGTCTCAGATCCATAAGTAAGAACTGGTAAAACACATTTATTAAAAACCTTTCTTTTCAAACACATAGGCATATTTCCTTTTAGTATTAAGTTATGTCTACCAAAAACATTTCAACCAATTTAATTCTATGATTAATTTCATCCATTATGTTTCCATCTGTAATAATAATCTGACTAAGGTATTTGTAGTTATTAACTTCTTCTAACTCATCATAATCAATCTTTATTTTCAACTTTTGAGAAAATTCATTGAGCATTACTTTAGTTTTTTAACATTTACCTTTACTCCTACTTTCTTACTTTCATTTGGTAACTCTTGCAACATTTCCTGAAGCTCTGAAACATTATTTATATATACGAAGTTAAATCCATAACCAAGGTGTATTGATGTGCAGCAACCAGTCAGAACTGCATCTGAAACACCCTTGCTGTGAATTTAACTTTGTATATACAATGGTCATTCCATTAACTAATTAATTTACATCTATATTAACCATTAAAAGTATTAAATTTAAATATATAGGGGTGTATTGGTATGTTGGAGTCTTACCGTATCTGCCGTACAAGGGTGCCACCAGGCCCTTCGAACCTGGAAAATTTATATAGTAGGCAGATACTTACTGTTAAGATCCAATTTTATCTTTTATTATAATTATATATGACCGTCAGCCCTTGCCACTAGCTCAAGGAGACGCAGAGATTTATAATAAATATTTATTAAAAATATATTTGCAATATTAAAAAAATAAAATAAGCCACTGCCAGTAATAACATACACAAAAAAACATTTATTAATGCACATATATAAATATTTAAAATTGAGGAATAAATTTATCTTGATTTTAATATTAATTTTAAATTTAAATTATTTGGAGTAAGTCCGCACAGATGGACAGTTTATAAAAGTTTGTTTTATAATGTTGAGTACAGATAAGCTACATAGATTACTCATTTAAAAACTTTTCAAAAAAAAAAACGTTCAACCTCAGACTAAAAGTTTGTAGCCAACCCAACGCCTGCTTCCTGATATACAGATGCAACCAATGCAATATGAAGATGCTAGCATAGAACCATGCTGTCAGGAATGTGCGTCTGCAACATGTTATTATTTGAAGGACATGATCCTCGTCCAGTACAGGAATGTGCATCTGTCTGGCGAAGGAATCATGCATATAATATTTAAGAGAAATGCTACGTATTGTGGAGAGCGGTCTATCTGCCGACTTATAGTCCCTATCCATAGAGCTAAAAGGGGTCAATGCTGCAGGAAATACATCTCTGTCCATTGCAACGCAATGACTACATCTTTGGGTCATGCATTCAATTGGGCTTTGCTCTTTATGCTAAACACTCTTCACATTACATTGATATAAACACCCATATATCCCTCTACCAGCATCGACCTAACTACAAAACAAATAGCCTGAAATTAAACCCCTTTAAAATAAACATAAACGATTAAACTATAAAGTTATTGATGGAATTGCAGAGGGAAATTTACAGTAAAGTAAATTCAATGGCACTCATCATAAGGTGCCGCATTGATAACAATAACTTAAAAGATATACGAATAAATACTTTTGGACACTGAGCATGAGGTGTCATATTTACCGATATATATATATTATGCATATGAAAATTAAAAAAAAATCAAAAAACTAAACATTAATGAATCTATGCAGCTATCTACACCCAACTTAAATTTAATACATTTTAGTTAACAGATAAAAATAAATAACCTAGTTACATACAAAAATAAATAAATAAATAAAATGAAAAATGGAAATGATTGAAATAACAAACTTATATAAAAATAAATATTAATAATTGATTTAGAGTTCTATTCTTGGTCAGATAAGAGCCCATTTATTTATGACTTTTTTTTTTACGGATTGACTACTTTATGAAGATATATTTGTTTAAAGAAAGGTCAATTGCTAAAAGTTTATACTTCCCCTTTGATCTTGATGACTCCTCCAGATTTCATTCAGTTTATGGAAGTTCTTCCTGATCCTATTGTTTGCTAATAGTTCTTTGGAGACATAACCGCTACAAGCCATTCATTTGGTCAGGGACTGTCGTCGGGAGGCCTTGGCTGGTGCATGCAAAGTAAATTAAATCTTTTGCAAGACTCCTACATCGTGAAGTCTACAATACAGCTGCCGTTCATATATAGCTTAATAGTCAGCCTTAAACAATTATTTTGCCTTTTATACTTTTATGGTCCCTTATTAAAAATCCAAGGGATCGATCTAGCATGATTTCACTCATTCTAATGTTCCATTGTCCGTGCTGTGGCTTCATGCTTGCATTGGTCAATCTAATTTTTTTTATTCTCTTATCTGACCTTTTTAATTATTTTAAGTGCCCCAAGGGCTAGTTTGTTTTAAAACAATCATTTAATTAATAAAACAATCATTTCCATTTTCTAAGATTAAACATGATAGAAATCAACATTTATTTCTATTTTCAAAAATATCAATCTTTATATGTTTACTTTTTTTACAAAAAAAATACTTTCAAATACTTTTTTTCTTAAAATAGGTTTAAAGTTTTCCATCTGCGATCTATAAACGTTAAACTCAACTCTTTTAATTTTGGCTTTTAGTTTTTAATAAAATCAATTTTTATTTACAATCGTTATTATTTTAATTTTGAAATAATGTAACGGCATATGTATACCATTACAATATATATTGACAATCTTTTAAAAAAAAAAAAATGTCAAATATACTTTGTGGGTTTTTTATGTGTAAGTACAAGAGGGTTTATGCCCTGATAAGTTTTCATTGGGATGAAAAGGCAGAGAATTTTTATACAGGTGTACAAAATGCTTTTGGTCAGACCAAACAATATTTTAAAACAGTTGTAGCAGATTCTAATGCTAAAAGTGGTAAATAATTAAAAGATGAAAATGCTATGGGTAAATTTAATTACAGTGATAGAAATGAGAGATGACATAGTCTTGTGGACTTAGCAGGAAAAAAAACCATTTATTATGAATTCTTATTGAAGAAAAATGCTGAAATGGACACGGAAAAAGTACATATTAATGCAAATTAGAGAGACAAAATTGTTAAGAAAGACATTGATATGTCTAATCTTTAGAAACATTCCAGTGAATTTAAATTAGATCTTGCAAATTATTTTGAAATATTAATAGATTTTGAAGATTTAAATTTGACTGAAAGCTATAAAAAGATAATTCATATTTTATTAAGATTTGCAACAAAAAAAAAACAAACTGACACACAAAAAAGCAGCTGTTTGCCAGTAAATTTTTTATTGGGACAAGATAGTGTACTAAGAAAAGAAGAATTTTTTAAGTGATTCATTAAAAAGAATTCTTCATTTTAGAATGTTGTAAAATTTTATGAAAAAGTGTTAATGATATGTTGGGTATTCAACTACGAAGCTGAATGCCAACAAATAACAAAACTATAGATTATAAGTTGAAATAAAAATCATTAAATAAAGATGAAAATTATATTTATTTACATTATACTGCATCACACATTATATACAATTTGACGAACCTAGTTCACAATAACTGCTAATACTTCCCAATGTTAAAGACTAAACCATGTCTTAACTATTCTCAGACCTGAGTCAATACTACATAAATTGTCTATAGTCATGGCCCGACTTTGCAGGCATACACAAATAAAAATAAGACCGGTGCGGTCTGTTTAAGATGCCTATCCGTCTGTTTACACCTACAGAGACTCGGTCTCTGGGATGACATCCCTCATAGCAGAAAAGTCGCTTCAATTTTTCCAACAGCTTTTATCTCTGGGTCCTTTTTCCTGACATTAAGCAATGCAACAGCAACAGCACCATCACACGAAAAGTAAGAAAAAGCCGTTTCTCTTTTTAGCACACACTATTTATACTTTTTCGGAGTTTAATGGCCGGTATTAATTATTATAAACGGTAATAGCTATTCACATTAAGCTATCCACTCCAGCAAGGCGTCTTTTCTCAAATTATTGACAAATGTTTAATTGTGTATGTGCACATTCCGTTCCTCTGCAATTAGACCATCAAATATTTATTCTTTTGTTTGATTAGTTTTAAATAGCTTAATGTTCTAATCTACATAATACTAGCCTTTTCTATATTTAAATCCGTTAGGCCTTTCCTGCATTATTATTCACATTGTTTTATTATCTTACAGCAATCTTTTTTCATTATTTTTAATTCACAATATCTTTCTATTTATGTTTCTAATCTTTTTTCTGGAGTCATAAATCCTAACTTATACAAAATACGGTTACTAAAGCAATATTTTTTCCGAAATGTAACATGATATAAGAAAATATAATTGAGAATTGGCAAGGAAAGCTATAGAAGAGAATAAAAGTATAAGAAGTATAAAACATTATTTTGATATTGGTAGGAAACCTATTTCTGCAATAAGAAGAAAAGATGGAACGATTACTAAAAAAAAGATGACATTATGACTTGTGAAAAGTTTTATAAAGAATTATATAATGATAAAGAACCAAAAAAGCAAATTATATTCTGTTATTATGTCTTCTGAATTGTGTAGCATTTTAAAATGAAGAAATGAGACATGCAATTAAATCTACGAAGCCATATAATACCAAATCATCCATGCACTTTACTACTGTTAAATCTATGAAGAAGAGAAAAGCTCCAAGAAATGATTGAAATATTATTGATATTTTTTTAAAAAAAAGCAGGTGAAGAAATGGAATAATCATTTGCAAAGTTATACAACAAATGATTAAATGATAAAAGTATATCTGGTAATTGGAAGAATGCAGTTGTATCATTAATATTTAAGAAAGATGATAAATTAGATAATATTCAAACGACATTTTTATGTGTTTTACCACATAAATAACGCCACCAAGTGGTGTGGATCTAATCAACCAGTACCATATTAGTAATTATATATCGATCAGTCTTTTATCATATTTCTGCAAAACATATTCCAGGATTATTACAACTTATCTACAGCAAATTTGAAATTGTAACTACCAAAAGAACAAGCTGAATTTAAAAATGGTTTAGCACAATGGATCATAATCCAAGTATTGAGATAGTTTATAGAATGGACAAATGATTATGGATTTGTAGATTATGAAAAGACATTTGATTCTACATGCATTTCAACAGTTATTAAAGTACTGAATCATCAAGATATAGACCCAGAATATTGTTATACTCTGAAGAATATTTACCAAAGTAGAACTGTAATGATTAGATCACCTGGTGATACTAAATAAACTTTATGAAAGGTGTGCTACAGAATGATTCCAATGAGAAGATACAAGTAAATGGAGATTATTCATGTTATCTAGATTTTGAACATGATGCAGTTGTGTTGTGTATTCAAATGCAGGCACTCAGAATACCAACAAATAAATCAATAAATAATAAAATTTGGTTATGGACTGTAATAATGATGACATGTTATTAATAGCGAATAGTTATTGATATACTCCAACACAGTATATATAGTTCACTTATGGTTCAATTCCCATGATGCACATACAGCTTGCTGCTTATTTGATGGTTTCCCATGGTCTCAATTTCAAAATTCTTTGGCTCTGTTCTTCAAAATAACGGAGTTTTTTGGCTTCAGTCAGTTGCTGCTCACAATCACGTTGGCTTCACACTGGAGCGCTGAACTGTCACTTAAACTTTTTTCGGCCACTGTTTGTTAAAATCTCTTACAACAGTCTACTTGATTCACTGGAATAAGAACGATGCACTTTTCTTCACCCACTATTTATCACTGCAGTTTTGCCTGCGGCAATCCAGGGTTCATCCTTGATTGTTATCAGTCTTGTTTTTCTCTGCGTTTTTAGTTAGTAAGTTCAACTATTGAATCAAGAAACATTTTTAATTATCATTTCTTGGCATTTACCAAACGCAATTTTCTTATCACAAATACATAAATATTTTTTATTGTTACATTCTATACAAGTATACTCATTAATTAAACCTATATCAGTTAGTGATCTAAAAATATATATATTTCTCTAATATATTTTCTACTTTTTCTGGAGTACAAAAAACTTATTATCGAATTACAATGTACATATTTTACAAACATGACATTTAATAAATGTAACCTTGGAAATTATTTAGTTTCTTCCTTCACCAACTTGGGTGGTTTTTTTCCCCACTTGAAGAAACTGGATTTTTCCTTGTTCTTCGGTTGCGCATCTGGCAGTTCACTGTCTAAAGTTTGCCTTCTTCTAAAAGGTCTTTAAAAGTGTCCATTTCATTTTCATTATTGGCCATCTTTTCTGATAATTCGTTTACTTTTGCATTCCACTCTTCTGCTTCTTTAAGCAGCTGATTATTATTCTGCAGTAACTACTGATATTCTTGTGATTCTGCTCTACCTCATTACGTAATTCCCAATTTCTGGATTCTAACTCCTCTGATTTCTTTTCTAGTTTCTTCATGATTGATTCAGACTCTTGCAATTTGATCTGCAATAATGCACACATTTCATGTTTATCTTCTCTGTTACCAGTCAATTTGTTTTAAACAATGTTTTTGCCGTTGTAACCGAATTTGAAAACTGTTCACTGTTTCTTTTAAATCCTTATTTTCTGTTTGCAAATTAGTCATCTGAGTTTAATATGATCTAAAACTATTCTGTTTTCTCATCACATGTTTGGGGTGCCTTCCTTGCAAATTGATCCTATCCCTCACGGTAATGCTTATCCTTATATGCTTGAACCAGTCGCATCCTATTAATGGATTGATATTTTTCTGTACTATGTATGTTGGTACTACGTTGGAACCTATTATTTCTCTTACATCTACAGCCTTGATTGATGTTTTGTGCATTTCAACATCTGCACGGTATCCTCTAATATATTTCCACAGTTTTTCCGAGATTATTGATATTCCCAATCCACTGTCAATTTCCATGTCTATTTTTTTTGTTATCAAGTTGTAGCTGGAATGTAAACTTGCTCTGTCCCTTGGTTGATGCATAGTTAATGTTATGAATGCTATCTTATATGCCTGGGTTAGTTTGTCTTTCTTGATTATCCTTTTCTGGCGATTCTCTACACATTCATGCTAGGTGGCCTTTTTGCTTACAGATATTTTTGATGTGTCCTGGTTTTCCACAGCAAAAACACATTTCCCCCCCCCTAAAATCCTTGTTCACAAAGAAACTATTTTTAATTTCTGTTTCATGCTCCATTTTGTAAACTATTGTTTTGCTGTAATTTTCATTACTAAACAGTTTCACAATGAGTTCATGGGCAATTTCCTTTTTAATGGCTTCTTCAAAATTTAATTCTGCATTGGCAAGCAGGTTTTGTCGGAGTCTGTTCTCCGACATGCTCCAGATTAATTGGTCTAAAAGAATTTCATCTACATAATCGCTATATCTACATTACCAGTTTTTTTAATGCAATTCCATACTGTTTTATCGATTCACCATTCAAATTGCCTTCTTGTTTCTTAATGCTAATCTGGCAATGTGTCTTGATGCTCTGGGGTTAAAATGTTCACTCAGCTTGTTAATTATTTCTTCATATTTTATTCATTCTGCTATAAGTATATCAAAATATTTATTTATAATGTCAATGACTTTTAGTCCCAGTGTAACATTAACGTTGCTATCTTTCTCTTATTATCTTTGATTCCATTTAATAAAAAAAAAATTTCCAATTGCATGGCATACCATAGCCAATGGCTTGCATTACTAATGTCAAATTCCATTATTACCGACTGATCTAGTGACATTTTCACTATCCGCAAACTTAACTTTTTAAATTTATTCACTATTTACAAGTTTGAGATGGTGACTGCACCAATTTGTTGTGTATTTGAATGCAGGCACTCAGAATACCAACAAATAAATCAATAAACTGGAATAATGATGAAATGTTATTAATAGCAAATAGTTATTGATACACTCCAACACAGTATATATAGTTCACTTATGGTTCAACTCCCCCGATGAACATACAGCTTGCTGGACAGTTTCCTTTGGCTTCACTTTCCAAAACTCTTTGGCTCTGCTCCTCAAAATAATGGAAGTTCTTCGGCTTTGTTTAGCTGCTGCTCACAATCATGTTGGCTTCACATTTGAGCGCTGCCCCATCATTTAAGCTTCTTACAGCTACTGTCACAATCTCTTATCAACAGACCACTTGGTAAATTCATTGGAATAAGATCGACGCTTCTGCGCCCACTATTTATCACCACAGTTTTGCCTATGGCAATCAAGATTCATCCTTGATTGTTATCAGTCTTGTTTTTCTCTGTGTTTTTAACTTCTATTGAATCAAGAAATATTTGTAATTAGCAAATATTTCTTGGCATTTACTAATTGCAATTTTGTTATCACAAATACATAAATATTTTCCATTATTACATTTTACGCAAGTTTAATCATTAATTAAACTTTTATCAGTTAGCGATCTAAAAAAATATATTTTTTAAATATATTTTTCTTAATTTTTCTGGAGTACAAAAAACTTATTATTGAATTTCAATGTACATATTTTAAAAACACGACAAGTTGTTTTGTAAAAAATGCTTCAGAGTTTCAGGAAATGTTGCAAGAGCTATCAAATAAAAGTAAGAAAGTAGAACTAAAAATAAACATTAAAAAAGACTAAAATAATGTTCAATGGTTTTTGTCAGCCGAAGTTATTAATAAAAACTGCTAATCTTGAATTAGAAGGAATTAGCAATTAGAAACGTCTTAATCAGATTATTAATACAGATAGAAACAATGTATGAAATTAATTTTCAAATTAAACTTGGTAGAAATAACTTAATGTGAATATTCATATGTTGTTTGAAAGGAAGGTTTTTAATATCTATGTTTTACCATGGATCTGAGACTTGGATACTTATCAGAGGGGCGATACAGATTTCAGATCATTCAATGAAATATGGACAAATTTTTGTTATGAATAACAAAAAGAGATTGAAAATGGAATACGTAAGTGAGAAAGCAAACAAGTATTACTGACACCATTGAAAGAATCAAGGGAATGAAATGGATAATAGATAGACAGTTGAGGTTTTGAATTGGATTCCAAGATATTGCATAAAATCTAGAAAGAGACCATTATTGTGAGATAGATCGATGAAATAGGGAAGTTTGATAATGTGTATGGAGAAAATAGGTTAAGAATTGGACAACAGGATTATATTTAGAGAATCTTTCATCCTGCAATGAATCACTAATGGTTGAAAATCAAGATTGTAATTGTGCAGTTTTTAAAAGTTTGATTATTAAATATATATTACAACATTTACATTGCAATAAAAAACAAAGTGTATAACAAATATTTAAAGATATGGAGTATAAGAATATCAGAAACTGTATCTTTGTTCACACTGACAAATGAACACTTTAGTAATGTTAGATAATTATACATCATAATTTTGAACTACTATCAATTTCCTGCAGGATAAATAATATTTTAATTTTAATCTAATTTGTGTATCCGTAGCTTTTTATTTCCTATATAACTTGCAAATTCATTCACTCATATTGTGAGCTCTTACAATCTTTTAAGATACAGTTTAGGACTTTGATTGTCCATCTGTTACCATCTTTTCTAGCAACTTGGTCAGCCCAGATTCATTTCAGCGTTTTATTTTTTTCAAAAATATCAGTGTTACTTCTTTATTCTCTTATTTATGTATTTTACTTCCAATTTCTTCTTTGTGACAGACATAAATAAAGTATTTATAAATTTTTTAATTTCGCAATGAAAAGCATTCTTTCAAAATTACTATTACTATTTTTAAATTGCAATATTTTCATATAATTTATAGTAAAAATTATATATATATATAATCTACCTAATAAGGCAAATATAAGAAAATTGATTTTTATGTGAATTAATTTTTCTTATTGTATTGCCAAATGTATATCATATAATACTAAATCATCCATGCACTTTACTACTGTTACACAATGCTTTATTTACCACCCTCTTTTACAGTTTACAGTTTCGTAAATAAAGCATAGATGATTTAGTGTTATATGATACTTTATGTGAATTGATTGTTATATGAAGTAATAGGATTAATTTTCTTCCACAAGATTACAATTTATACATTATAAAGCAGAAGTTTAAAGCTATGGGAACTATGTAATAAATAAATAAATAATAAGTAATGCCAAAGTAAGATTAAAATAAATTTGTTTATTAATCTGCTGAGTTAACTTTTGAAACAGACACGCTGTGTCGAAAGTTAATTCAGTAGATTAATAAACAAATTTATTTTAACCGTACTTTGCTTATTCTTATTACTTATTTCTTTTCTTAATTATATATATTGCTAAATTATTTATTTACATATATTCAAGTTAATATAATTTAAAATCGCAGGTATTTAAAAATGAGAAACTTCATTTTCTCTGTGATATATGAACTAAATCTGTACAAATAATTGGTCAATTGAAATACCAGGCTTATAATAAGTTCAAGTCAAACATGGTTAGTAAGTGTTGGTTTGTGTAAGAATAAGCTCTAAGCATAAGGGTTACATTTATGCTTTTAAAACTTGTTGACAGCTGAGTGCATGTAAATTTAACATCAATCTAATAGCACCTATGCAAAGATTAATTTCCTTCCACAAGATTACAATTATATAATATTTTATTCATTTTTAATTTATTGAAGTTTTATAAATATTTATATAATTAGCTATATTATGCTTAATATAATTTATTTCATCTATTTGTATTCTGTTTGGAATTTTTTCTTTTACATAAAATTTTTTGAGAAATAATAGCAAAGCAAACTATCCAATATTTTTAAGTTTTTGCTTTTTTTCTAAATTGCTCTCTTTAGTTTATTTGACAAGTTTTATGTTATTCTTACAAAGATGTCATAATTCCAGTTTTAAGCCAATAAACATCACTTGACTAACACGTCTTATGCTTGTGTGTAGCTGTTGTTAAAATAGGCAAAACTCACTATACGTATTGTCAGCTATGGTTATTAAAGAACCAAAGACACCAAAATGTATGGGTACTGAACTGGGTTCAGATCCATATGACTATATAAGCTAATGGACTTGAATTGAAAACATTAAGGTGTTTTCAGTTTAAGACTCTTAGTTTTGTAGTTAAGTGGAGATAAAAGGTGGCTGCTGGAGGGTTGCATTAGATCCTAAGATCTAGGTGCAGTGTTCTCAGATCCAAGGTTCCTCACTGACGAAGGCCACAAGCCAGAAACTAATCTGGGGATATTGGATGAGTAGGCACGAGATGGGGATTTTATGCACAAGCCTTCTGGCATCCATTGATTACTCTAGCTTGCTGTGTGTGGCAATACGTATAATGAGGTTTGCCTGTTTTAATTCCAGTTTTGGTTTGTTTTTTAATTATTGTAACACATCCTGACTTTCTTTGCTGTGATAATTATTTTTAAATGATATTAATTTTATTTTTGTAATATTATTTATTGCATGATATTTATACTTAGTTCAAGTGAATATGAATCTGAATTGCAAGAGATGAAACAAAATGGAATAAACTCACAGAAAGATTCCCAGAATTCAAGGTAAGAACAGAATGCTTTTGGATGCATTTATTTATGTGTGTGTGTTTATTATATGTGTACACGTAATGAATAACTAAATCATAGTATACTATTTAACTTTTAATTAAAGCATTACATAAGAAATAAATTGTAGAAATATACTTTTTCAATTATTTACTTATTTATTCCATATATTTATGGCAGTTTATATTGATGTTATATTTGTATGTTCATAATTATTGAAACCTCTGACGACTAAGACAATTGTATGTCTTTTATATAAAAATTTATTTATCTGGATTAAAATCTTTTTTATTAAAGATAATGCAAAAATAAGTTAATATATTTTTTATAAAGTTTTGAAGTATATGCAAGAAATTATGATTTAATAAGATCTTTCATTGGCATTTAACATTTATATTAGCTACTATAGGAAGTTTACAAGTCTTAGCAAATTTCAGAGGCTCCCTGTCAAGTGCCTTAGTATCTTATTTAATAAGTGGACAAATTATTATTGACAATATTTCCAACAAGAATGCATATTTTACTTTAAAAATGAGGATAGTTTGCAAAATATTTTGATATTATTCCCTCTTTAGTGAAAATTATTCAGCTCTACTTTGAAATAAATAAATATCTCAAGCTAGGATTACTATAAATTCTCTTTTGTCTATTTACATACTTTTTTTTTGTATGTAAAATTTTTTGTCTAATAAGATATTTATAGCTGAAGTTTTAAAAAATTAGTGGATTTTGGTCTTTTCAAATTTTGTAAGAATAATAATAATGGCAGTGGTGGTAACATGTATCTATTCATTTTTTTTTTATATATGAAAATGAACAATATTTGCTTAAATTTTCTGACATATTTGAAATATAATCTTCAGGAAAATATTAATCTAAATAAAGACATAAACTAAGATTCAATATTATATTTATATATTGGATTATTTCCATCATCTAATATTAAGTATTGAATGTCTTTAGAAAAAATTAACTTTATTTAAATCTTCCAATTTAGTATATGCACAACGTTTCAAGAGGTATTATTCTCCTCTCTTTTTCAGTTGTTGTTTGTCTGACCAGTGACAGTACTAGCATGAGAATCGAATTTGGATCTTTAGATTTTTGAATATTGAATTTTAAGATAACGCTCTAACCGAGCCATCATGCCAAAGGCAACAGTCAGTAAAAATTTTGTATACTTAACTATGAGATTCTTCCTGATTTCTCCATTTTTTCCTAAGAGCAAAGTTGATTAGTGGTTTTCAGGTTCTATTCCCATACTAGTGCTGCCACTGTTCAGGCCAGCAACTTCCGAAGAAGAAAGGAAAATAATACTTCTCGAAATGTTGTACATATACTAACGTGGCGCTATTACTAATAATTGAATGTAATTGGAAGATTTAAATAAAGTAAATTTTTCTAAAGACATTCAATTCTATAGTCCAATATATAACTAAAATACCATCACCACAAATCTTCAGGAAAACACTAAGATTGAATGTGTCTGTACGTATATAAATTTGTGTATTGGTGGCAATGCTTTTTACTATAAAGTAAAATTTATAGAAGTTGAATATTTTTATTATTTTTAAAACAATTTTTGTTACCCATCTTTTTCCTTGTTTTATGGTTATAAGTTTATGGTTCATGAATTCTTACTGATGCCATTGTATGATGCACATATGTCAATTGACAGTAATGATATGAATTTGATAAATTCCTTGATGTTTGTTTACTTGTCAAATCTAGAAGCTATGTTGTGTTGCTTTTGATTGATTATAATTTTCAAGTTCTGGAGTCGGGAGTACCATTTCGAATTGGTTGTATCAGTTATATGTCTTGTCAGAGTGTAGAAAGTACAGGGATATGTAAATAGGACAAGCTAATTAATACAATATTTTTTTAGGATAAAAATAAGTTAGAAAGATTTTCAATGTAAAAATGCTAAAAGTCAAGCATTGGTGACTGAGTGGTTAGCACAGCTGCCTTACAAGCAGTTGTCCTGAGGTTCCCTTCCCGGACGACGCTTTGACACATAAAAAAAAAAAAAAATTCTAAAAGAAATAAGTGAAAAAGATTTTCATCATAAATTTTCTCAATAAATCAAAAAAAATTAAATTAGCCATGTGATGGACATGTGGAAAGAAATGCTTGTATGGTACAAGAAAGTGAAGTATGATTTTAAAAAGAATATGATTTAGGACCTGCAGAAGAGGAATAACTATGATTATTTAAAATGCAAAGCAAAGGATAGAAAAACTTGAAGAAGGTGATCTAATTTGTTGCTGAAATCTTCTTTTGTCGAATAATCTGATAGGCTATTGTTTTGAATGTTATGGATGATATTTCATATACTATCAATTTATGAATAAAAATTATTTACATTTTTCCCTGTGCTGTTTGGCGCAGTTGGTAGAGTGTCCAACTGGAATCGGGAGGTCCTAGGATCGATTCTCGCAGGTCTGGCATTCAAATTTCTTGTGAAATAAAACCATACACATTTTATTTTATTTTACATTTTAATTGAATACAGTAATCTTTTTTAGATTTCTTTTTCTAATAGTAATAGTAAAAATTGTTTGTAGTCTGAAGAAATTAATTTAAATTTAGTTTGCATCTAAAAAATAACTTTTTTTGCATTATCATTTGTAATCCAACATAAACTGCCTTTGTGTTTTTTTTTTTGATAAATAATTTGTAGTGTACATGTACTTCATAACAAATAATGCATGTGTTTATATTTTTTAGCCCCATTATCAAGAAAAAAATAGGAAAATTTGTTTCCGGTTCTAATTATTCTGGTAATGCAACCCGAGATGGTCTTGAAGGTTCTGTAGACCATAATCAAGGTGAGACAAAGTAATCAAAACATTACTTGACCACCATTTCATATGCTTACACTAGTGTTAATAACAATAGCAAACTCTCCATACAATAACAAGTGCAAGCCTTTGTAATCAATGGACGCAGGAAGATTTGTGCATAAAATCCTTATCTAATGTCTACTCATCCAATATCTAACAGATTAGTTTCTAGCTTGTGGCTTTCATCAATGAGGAGCCTTGGATAAGATCTAGATGCAGTGCTCTCCTTGCTGACGAAAGTCACAAGCTAGAAACTAGTCTGGGAATATTGGATGAGTAGGCACTAGATAAGGATTTTATGCGCAAATCTTCCTGCATCCTCTGGTTACAAAGGTTTGCAATTGATGGCACTACTGTATGGAGAGTTTGCTATTGTGAGACAATGTTGTAAATATTTTGCATTAGTATAATTATTAACTTGTAATTATTTATTAAAAATTGTATATCTATGTGAACATATATATAAGGGCTTCATGATACATTAGATAGAGTACTCACCTACCATACTCATATTCTGAGATTTGAATTCATTTTCGTTAAAATTTGGAAAATCCTAATGCCTGTTTGAAAAGGGGGGGGGCAATGGATAATTGATTTATAGCCATTTAACTAATCCATATTAATCTGTAAATGGGTATTTAGTAAAAGAAAAAGAAGTATGGTCAAAAAGATTACTTAGGACTTTGAGGAGAGAAATATCTATGATTATTTAAAGAGCAGAGCAAGTTATAGGTAAGCTTAGAGATATTCCCAATTTGGTGTACTGACTTGCCATTGGCAGATAATTTACGATAATGATATGATACGCTAGTCTTAGGCCATTAATGCATTGGCAACCATTCACGAATAAAAAATTATTTAAATCTTAATATTGTATTTTTTTTTTTTTTTTAAAAAAATACAAAAAATGAAAACACTATTCTTTAATCACTTTAACAACGCTCTATTTTATTTTTCTACTTGATCATCCTAAACAGTTTTGACTGACTAGCAGTCTTCTTCAGAACTAAAAAATATATATAAGTGTATATATGTACACATATATTTTAGTTCTGAAGATGACTGCTGGACAGTCAAAACTGTTTAGGCTGATCAAGTAGAAAAATAAAATAGAGCGTTGTTAAAGTGATTAAAGAATGGTGATTTTATTCATTTCTCTTGTAAAATTAATAAAGAATAAATAATGCAGGTTATTTATAAATAATTGATATACAATTTACATGTAAGTAGAAAAACAAAACAAAATACATATTTAGTCTTATATTGGTATCCCAAATAAGGAATTTTCTTATTATAAATTGTAAGTACACTTTATTATTATTATTATTCAATAAAATAAAAACTATAAAAATAATGGTAAGATAAAAACATTAAAATAAACATTGGACAAGAAATTATAAAGCAGATTAAGATCTTCAAACTTTAGCTAGTTGGAATACTATCAATGATAATATTGATAAATAAAAATTGAAAATCATTCTAAGCAGATTATTAAGCTGTAGAAATTAATTTTTGGTTTATTGAAATTGGATTTGAAAATAAAGCTTGTTTAGGTATTATGTTAAAAGTAGCAGAGATACGAGAAAATGAAGAAAAAAAAGATTGAAGATTTTTGAGATCCAAAATTGAAAAAGGATGAAAATGATAGGTTAGAAAGATAAGATTAGCAAAGTAGAAATGCTAATTTGAATTTATAACATGAAAATAGGCAGTAAATGTGATATTACTATACTATTAAGATTATAACATCTTTTTTCATAACTATTGAAGAAGCCTTATTGAAGAGAGTAAGTGCCGATTCATCTTTATATATATATATATAAACATTAAATATTAATATAGCCTAAAGTTCTTAAATCAAATTGTTTTTAGATGTTATATTCTTTCATATTGATAGATGCTCAAAAAAAAAAAATTATAATAGTTATTTAAATTCGTTTTTTCGTTAAAATATTGAAAAATATGAACAAGCAGTTTATTTGAAAAATGGGCAATCAGTCACACAACCAGAAGTATTCGACTGATTTATTCATTGTAATAGTTGAAGAGAGAAATACCATTTAATATCTAGACATGAAAATAATGTCATTTTATAATTTAAAATTATTATTGTTTTTTCATATTTTTTACTAAATAAAATTTTTATATAATCAGGTTGTTATTTATTTATATAAATAGTAATAAAATGAAGTCATACATCACATGACTTAACTTAATAAGCTTGTATTACAAATCTAATATAATGAACATGTTAATAACTCTATTGAAGCTTTTCCAATAAATGCCACAAGAGGAAAGCATTTAAAATCTATATATAAAGGTTGGAAACTTTAGTCAAATATTTGAAAACTTTTTTTTTTATATATAAGCTATCCAAATTTGCTGTAATATATAATTTTCAATATAGTTTAAAAAAAGAATTTCTGGGATCAGACAAATAGTACTAATTTTGAGGTTAAGAAAATGAATTTCGCATTCATGTTTAAATAACATTGTTATTGTAAATTTATTTTTTAAAATAAACAATGCTATTTTTCTATATAAAGCATAGCTGGGGGAACTCTAGCTCATAGGGTAGGTCCTTCAAAAGCTGTTAACCTGGCCCCAAACATTTCATAAATGTTCATAAAATGGATCTGTAAAAAACTTCTATTTAAACATGCACATAGTGCATTGCAAAATATGCGCAAATATTGAATTAAATATTTTATTTTACTTAAATCTTATTTTCTCAACTATATCTTTTTTTTCAAACCTTTATAATAATAATAATAACGTGAAAGACTGAAACCATTTGTCAGATGCGCCTTAAAAATGCTTATATGACAGCCAATCAGATGTAATAATGACTGCACAAGGAACTCTCAAGTTAAAACACAAGGCAAAGATTTTACGAGAAAAAGATGGTTCCACCTTCTTCTCTACTTAAATTTCTATATAAATAAAACAGTCTCAAGCATTTTGGCCTAAGAGCGTGAAGCTTTAAACACCTTCACATTTAACTCACTAAATATTTTTTTTTCGTAAAATTTTTGACTTGTGTTTTAACTTGAGAGTTCCCTGTGCAGTCATTATTACATTTGATTGGCTGTCATATGAGCATTTTTAAGGCGCATCTGACAAATGGTTTCAGCCTTTCATGTTATTTTATAATCTATTTGCGCTTAATAAATAAATATATTCAATTTTTATAATAATTTTATTTCATTCTATCAAAGATGCAATATTCTAACAATTTATCTTTATTATAAGGTCTAGTTGACTACGGGTTTAATCTATGGCAGTGAGAGTATTTTGTTTGTTTTTATAGTGATTTTTGTAGACAAACATATAACTAGCAAATATAAAACTCGAATTTTACTTCATTTTATTATTATTATTTTGCTTTTAATTTTTTTTTTTATTAGGAAGACTACAGGAATAAGATAAGAAAAATTGCACAGAAAGTACCACATTTGAAAAGAACATTATTAAGTTATTAAGAGATACTATTTATCAAACATTCTGACTACAACAAAATTATTGGGGGGAAAAGAAATATTAAAATAGAAAACTTGAAAAAGAGCTTTATTAAGTAGCTCACATGTTTTATAAAAATTATAAATAAGTCAGAAAATTATGTGAAACCAAAAAATTAAAATTTAAAGTTAAAAATTTGAAATCATTTTCTGAAGGGTAATTTATAGAAGACTGCATCCTAGCTGCTGTAGTATTAATCTGTCCAGAATTTAACTAGAAATATAAAATATATGTCTTGAAGGTAGGTTCAATGTGAATTGGAAAAATTGTAATTAAATGTGGAACAGTCATTAATAATAATGATATTACTTTATTGTTAGTTCCTCAAAAAATTATGGCCCTCATTTAAAAGAGGAAAGTTGAATTGACCTGCCAGTTGAAAAGATTGCCCTTATTTGAGATAAATTAATTAAATTTTTGATCAAATACAGTAGGCTAATTTTTAAGTTGATAATTTTGTATGGCATGCGAATGAGATTATAAATATCCAAATAGCCTTTGGCAGGAAAAAAGATTCCCCAACCCTGATCTAAGAGATAGAAACATTAGTCGAATATTTAAAAACTGTTTTTTTTTTTTTTTTAATAAGATTCAAATTTGCTGTAATATATAATTGTCAACATAATTAAGAAAAAGTGTTTCAGTGATTAGTTCTAATAGTGATAAATTTGAGGTTAGGAAAATGAATTTCACGCTCATGTTTAATTAACCTCATTATTATAAATTTATTTTTTAAATCAGAAATCATGTTATTATTTATTGCTATATATTACAGACTTGGTAGAGATAAAGGCTTAAAATCTTTGTCACAGAAAAGCTATAAGTATTGAACAAAGTATCATGAACATAAATCATATTTGCACTATATTTTTGATGTCATGTAGCTAGAAAAAAGATAATACATATCTTTTATAACATTCCCCCCCCCTCCGCCTTCTGACAGCTGAATTCTATGGAGGCGATAAGAATATCTGATCTGAATTAATTTAACAGAAGTCCAATGATTGGTTACTGTAACTAAAATGAGAATATCTGATCTGAATTAATTTAAAAGAATTCCAATGATTGGTTATTGTAACTGAAATGAGAATATCTGATCTGAATTAATTTAAAAGAAGTCCAATGATTGGTTACTGTAACTGAAATGAGAATATCTGATCTGAATTAATTTAAAAGAAGTCCAATGATTGGTTACTGTAACTGAAATGAGAATATCTGATCTGAATTAATTTAAAAGAAGTCCAATGATTGGTTACTGTAACTGAAATGAGAATATCTGATCTGAATTAATTTAAAAGAATTCCAATGATTGGTTATTGTAACTGAAATGTCAGTATTATCAATTGCTGCAGCTTTTTATGTATTAAACTAAGCAACTGTATTTGTTAAAGATAGGAGAATGAATCTTTTAAGATTAACTGAACCAGTACTCACGGAAGTAATCGGATAAATATTCCAGAAGAGTTTAGACAAAAAATGCATGTAGGGTGATCCCTTCCAGGATTAATCAAAGCAATCTCTCACAAGCTTCACAAGGAAATTTATTTCCTCATCTAAAACATTAGGTTCCTTATTTGATGGACAAAAATATTGTATTGTTGCAAATCACTGACAAAACATTTGCGTTTGCTTTTTTGCCCATTGGCAATCTTTTATTTTATTGATACAATTCTATTAGTAGTCAAAGTCTTCAACATTCAATTATTTGTTATATGTTTTTTTGACTACTTTTCTATAGATTTATCAATGAATTCAAGAATCTTCTCAGAAGTAATCATTTATAAAATATCTTTTTTTTTTTTTGGTGGATAAATTGAAAGACTGCGAGAGTTGGATGTAAAACATGTATGGGGCGCAGCACTTTTGTACCAATTTTGATGTATTGTAAGTTATTGCAGTTTTATATGTTCCATAAATTCTGTTTATCTTTTCTAAAGCCATTTTATAATAAGCAATTATTTGAGCTCAATTGCAATCTAACAATATCATATAGTATTTATTTTCTCAAACTCCTGCCCATCAATGACTCACTTTTTTTTCTAATTTGTATCACATAGGTGCCCAACACGATTAAATGCTTATTATCACCAACTGTTTGATCAGATATATTTTGAAATGCATTTGAGGCATCATAATGTAACGGTATATGCCGTTACATTAATTTAAAATTAGAATAAAAAAAATTTTTAAGTTCGTAAATAAAAAACTAAAAGCTAAAATTAAAGAGTTGTTCAATGTATGTATATATATGTTCGCACAGATGGAATGAAAACTTTAAAAGTATTATTTTGTTTTTTAAAAAATAAAAATAAAAATTTGAGCGACAAGATCTAATGATAAAATATTTTTGTAAATGGAAATGATTGTTTTATAAATTAAACGAAAAGCAAACTAGCCATTGGGGCTCTTATATAAAAAAAGTCAGATGAAATATAGATAAGAGAACAAAAATAAATTAGATGTCCAATAGAAGCAGCAATGAAGGCTCGGACCGTAATGAAAATTTGGAACAGGAAACCATTGTTCAGTGAATCCGGACGATCAGTATAAAAGGAAAAATATTGAAATTAAAAACAGTTCCAGCTTGATTTTTTTTTTGAGAGGCATGATAAGACGCACTTGTCACACTCTCTCACTATTGTCAAATAAAATGACCGATGAATTATGAATGGTATTATAGCAGACCCCGAATCATATGGGTTCTGCAATCAAATAGTACTAGGATTGAACCAGCTAAGGCCACCTCCAGAACAACAGACCGGTCTTCCAATAGAGACGTCGCAGGAATTGGCACCAGGAACCGGGATTCTTCAAATGTAAGATATAAACTGTAAAATTTAAAAGTAATTAAGAACTTTCATCAAGATTTGACAAGCTTTTAATATTCAGCTAACTTAAATTTTAAAATGAACTTTTATCTGACTTTTAACTTTCAAATCAATTATTAATGTTTAAATTTATACATTTGAGTTTGCAAAAAAAAATCATTTCCATTTTTTTTATTAATATTTATTGTATAAATTATTTAAATGCATTAAATTTAAGTTGGGTATAGACACTTGCATAGATTCGTTAACGTTTAATTACATTTTTGTTTTCATATTTGATTAAAATATATAGACATTCGGTAAATAATGATACTTTACATTGAGTATCTAAAATGTATTTATTCGGATGTCTTTTAAGTTATTGGTGTCAATGCGACATCTTATGATGAATGCCATTGGGTTTCTTGTAAATTTCCCTCTGCAATTCCATCAATGACTTTATATTTTGATCGTTTATGTTTATTTTGAAATGTTTTTAACCATGGAATCTATGTGGCCGATCTATACTCAACATTATAAAACAAATTTTTATAAAATTCATCTGCGAAATTATATAAATGTTAAATTTAAGTCGGGCATGAATGGCTATATAGATTTGTAAAGTTATATTAATTAAGTAAGGGAGGGTTAATCTTAGGTTATTTGTTGCATAGTTGGATTGGGTCAATGGATTGAATTAATTAGTAAATGTAGTATGAGTTTCGCTACTTGCAGGATCACATTATACGCCACACACCCTCTTTTTGCCTATGGAAGAGGATAGTAAGACGGAAAACGCAGTCCCTTCCTATGGAGTTTTTTTTTATATT
This sequence comes from Epiperipatus broadwayi, assembly GCA_028023455.1. NCBI lineage: Eukaryota > Metazoa > Onychophora > Udeonychophora > Euonychophora > Peripatidae > Epiperipatus > Epiperipatus broadwayi. Next base: position 1,563,907 of record JAQFVV010000052.1, read on the forward strand.
GTTCTTCTTGCCAGACAGATGTAGCATTCCTGTACTGGATGAGATTCAATGTCTTCTTTAACCATGCTGTTCAGATGTATCCTGACAGTATGATATTTGTGCTGTCGTATTTCATGCTGCATTGAATACATCGATGTATCAGATGGATTGACATTGGTTTGACTGCGAACTTTTGGCCTAAGGTTAAATAAGAGATAGAATATTTTCTTTTCAAATGCAATCTATGTAGTTTATTCATACTCGACACTCTTAAAAATATTATTAAACAAATCTGTGCGGATTGTTCAAACTAAAAAGCCAAATTAAAAAATTAAATTAATAACCAAAATAAAATAATAAATTTATTCCTCAGTTTTATCTATATGTGCGTTAATAAAATTTTTGTGTGTTAATTACTGGCAGTGGCTTATTTTATTCTTTTTTTTTTTAATATTAATATATTTTGATAATATATATCATTATTATTAATCTCTACTACTCTGCTGAACTAGTGGCATTGGGCTGACGGTCGGAATAAAATATATATAAAAAAAATTTTTTTTTTTAACTTGCGTATCTGCCTACTATATAAATTTTCTAGGTTCAAATAACCTAGTGGCACCCTGTAGTGCAGATACGTAAGACTATTGTAAATCCCGATCATTATAATTGGCCACCCAATGTGGGGCCTGATGTTTAATAAACCACGAGTACCCTGAGAATTTTAAAGTTTTCATTCCATCTGTGCGAACATATATATACATACATTGAACAACTTTAATTTTTGTTTTAGTTTTTTATTTACGAACTTAAAAAAATTTTTTATTCTAATTTTAAATTAATGTAACGGCATATACCGTTACAATATATTAAATAATCTAAATCAATAAGCTCATTTATTTTATTTAGACCATCAATAATTGATCGAAAAACATTGAAAATCTGCAGTTTTTGGTCGAACATATTACAATGCCAGAGAGATGGAAGTGATGAACAGAATTGTAGTGGCAACAGATATAATTGGCATACCTTCCCATACATTTTATAGATGGTATCAATATGAATTCTGTTTGACGTGGTACAGGTTTTAAGCAAATGTTCAGTTAAAATTCAAATTCTGGAATATGAGTCTACCATCATTCTTTTTTTTTTACTTCTTCTGTATCATCCAACTCATCAGTATCATTTACTTGATGTGAAACTGCAAAATCTAATTCATCAAAATCTGGCATTTTATTATGATGTAAGCACCAGCGTTCAAATTCACCAAGACTAATTTCAGCTGGCCCATATGTTTGTTTTAATTAGTTGCACTAAATAATTAGAAAGTTATGTTTTGCTTTTAGGCTTTAAACTTTTTTCATTTAAAATTTCAAGAATCTTATTGGTTTTTAGTTTTAACGCAAACAGTTTTTTAAACTCTTCTTTCATCGGATTTGAAAGTTTTAACATTTATCGCTTTAAGTTTCCATGAGAATGTTCCTCTTCGAATCTAATCTTTTGTTTTTATTGTTAAAAAGTAAATTAATGTAACATTGTATTGTTCTCTTCTCTTTACTTTGTTAAAGCAGTAATAGGTGTTATTCCACTCGCCATATTATTTTCATAATTGAAATGTGCGTTTGTTGCTTTTTTTTAGTATTTAATCGTATTCTATTTGTGTTGCCATTTTTTCTTTGCGTTTTGTTAGCGATTGAACTTGGCCCTTTATTTATTTTAGCTCTTCATCAGATATATATTTGTCTATATTTAACGCCACTGTGATAAAAACTTGAATTAAGATTTTATAATTCTAATACATTTGCCAGTATGCTGAACCAGTACTAGCAGCCTTTACTGACAGCATTATTAATGCTCCCTATCTATTTAAAATATTGACAAATTATTATATTTATAAATATTTTAATTAAAATACTGGTAGTGTTTGTATTAATTGGTATAATGGTAATTACTAATATTGACATTTTATTATAAATGCTGGACTTTATTTAAAGTGCCAATTAAAAATGTACTCACCCAATAAATAGCAGTTGCAATGTATATAATAATAATCGGTGAACTATAAATATGAAAACAATTCATTGTATTCTTTTTCTCATTTGGTTAGTAGTGTTTATTTCCAAGACAACAATTAACATATTGGTCAAATCTCATTGTTCATTCTTCAGAATTAATTATCATTTATTAATTAAATCCAAATGGCTTACGAATTTAATTAATAAACAATAGTTAATTCTGAAGATAACTAAAATTTGACCGAAACGTTAATCGTTGACATTGGAATAAAAAATTTTTCATTCAAAGATTGTTATAATAATTTATGGTAAATTGTATGCATAATAGGTTGTTTTTTTTTTACATATGAAGATAGTTTTATAATTTATATGGTAGTGTTCTGTTCTATCGTGTCAGCCGCTTGATGGCGCTATTTCTAGCTAAATTCCTAGAAATATGCCGTTTTCGCGGCCGCAGCCAAGCCGATAGCCTTCGTTCTACGATAAAACACAGAAAGAGTTCGTTTACTCGACTGCTGGCTACTGCTGTCGTTTCTTTCAAAGCTAAAAGTACAGAAAATGCCTTCATTGCCTGCCAATGGGTTGTCTATTTTCGTTACAGTATTGTGTGAGGGTGTATTGACTGCATCATGTCTAAATAATTGAATTTTTCAGATCCAATGTCTTTTTTTTTCATGTGAACTGACCTACTGTTACCTTGTAATAGTTTTAACAAAGTCGTCACCGTTCCATCAGGACTGTGTAACCCTCAGAAATTGGATTTTAGGGTGCGGCACAGCACTATTTTGAAGATGCCAATGAAAGTAACGTATACATGAGAAATCGTCCGAGACAAGTAAGATGGTCACTTCGAACTCTGAAAATTGGCAATTTCCAGACACCGGAGTCGGCTTTCATTTTAATAGTTTGTTATAATTATTTTTAGTGGGGTAAATCGAAATCTAATTTATTTTTTCCCTAAAACGCAGTGTCTCATTAATTACTGCCCAAAAAAGGGTAAAATTTACTTTTATTTTTTATTAGAAAAGTACCGTAACTTTTCTATACACACACACACATACCCAAAGAAGCCAGTCTTTGATTAATTACTGTCCAAAAAAGTCTCTGATATTTACTATTATTTGTTATTAAAAAAGTAACGTAACTATAAAAAGTTACACACACACACAAAAAAAAAATAATGCCACTCTGATTAATTGCTGTCCCAAAAAGTCAACCTTGGCTTTCATTTTAAACAAAATTTGTTTGAATTGTTAAATTTTGTGGAAGTAGTAATATAATTTACCCAAAAAAGTCAGTCTCTGATTAATTATTGTCCCAAAAAATCTCTAATGTACTATTATTTGCTATTAGAAAGTAACGTAATTTCTTATTGACACACGCATATACACAAAAAGCCAGTCTGATTAATTACTGTCCAAAAAAGTCGGCTTACATTTTTATATTCTGATTGAATTTTTTTAATATTGTGCAAATTGTAATATAATTTATTTTTATTTCCTATTCCAAAAATAAAATCAATAGTTCTATAGAATCACTGGCCCGGGAACGTTATATCTATGTGTTTTTGCTTAGCATCAGCACCATCAAGCGGCTGACATGATAGAACAGAATACTACCATTTATATATATGTGATAACAATATTAAAACTACCAATATGCAGCAAATAATCTTTTAAGCAACAATTAATTATAATTCTAAAATTTATAAAAAGTATAAATGCCTAAAATTAAAACTAGCTTTTATTTGTTCACTCAAGCAATTATTTTCAGTAGTTAGACCGGCTATTGAAAATAGTTATTTAGGTAAGAAGCAAAAGGCTAATTTTAGTTATAAACACTTGTAGTTTTATGTACTTTTTAAAACATTATTAAATACTGATTAAGAATTTATTATTATGTACAATATATAAGTAAAGAAGAAAGAAACCACTTTGTTAAGCAGACAAACATATGCAAATTTGAATATATATGTAGATAGATGGACAATGTGTGTGTGAATGTGTTGGTTTAATATTTATAGTAAGAACAGAAATAAAGAAAAGTAGACAGCTTGAGTGTTAATGTTTATTATATTTTTGAAAATAATTTTTTTTTTTTTTTTCATTTACAGTTTTTTTTTTTTATAACTGGTGGAGGGTTCTTTTGGCATTTTTTTTTTTAATCGTAAGGCTAATTTAACAGAAATTACTTTAATACCTCCTATTATTTCTGCCTCTTAGGCATGGTTAAAAAATCAAGCGTTCTATCTTTCTTCCGTGGCTCATCTGGTAAAGACTTCCATTCTAAGTCTTCTAAAAGTCAATCCAGTCTTTCAGGGGTAGATGCTGTACAGTACATCCCAGGGGCTGGAACCAGAGATAGCTTAGATGAAGGTATCACTAATTTTCCTTTAGAGTAGTAGTTGCACCCCCCCCCTTTTCCAATTCTGAAAGAAAGCTGGCATAACCTTCCTAAAATTAACCTTTTCTAAGAATTGCATCTTTTTCCTTTCTTGCTTGACTAACGCAATTGCTTTTTTATTTTTATTTTTGAAATAATATTTTTGATATATATATATTTTGATATATATTGTTACAGTTGTAGTTAGTATTCTATATATATATAAATTTTTGATTTGTTTTGGAAGATTTCAGAGTTTATAAATACAAAAAGCCCTTGATTATTATTATTGTTATTTTATTTAGTACAATTTTACTTTATTATTATTGCGCTGATGTACAATATCATGAATATGGCATAAAATATAAATTACGAACAATTTAAAACATTTTATTCATTCGCTGTATTTTGATTGGACAATAATCTCTTAATATTGTGACTATATATTACAATAGTTCATACTTCGTGAAGTAGGATGTAATGAACAATGAATGATAAGGATAGGTGTAAGAGATTGTGGTCTGGGCCGACTGATGAGTACTGGTTCAGTACAAAATATGCATCTTGGGGATCATAGATTTTTCTTACATATGTTTATGATTACATCCCTCCACAAGGTGCTAAAAGCTGATAGAAACCATTTCCTGCCATATATGAGAGTGGTGTAGTGAAAATTATACTACAGAAATATTATTCATTATAGAATGTAATTATTTTTTTTCTAACTTGTGAGCAGTAACAGAATATTTTTTTTAGAATATAATGGAAAACAAGGTAATTGTATAACTTATTTATATCAGAAATTATACCATGTTTTCAATATTTAAACTTAAAACATTGAATTAATGGTTTAAATTTGGAATTATCAAAAACAAATGGAGTATAAATATTTTCTGACAGTTTAAAATATAATACCCGAAGTTCACAATTATAATTTACTTAAATATTGTTTAACTGGAAATAAAATCTATATTTAAAATGTATTTAAATTTTATGTGAAATAATAATAATAAACACAAAAAATTTATTATCATATTTTAACAAAGTTTATTAATCCATAAAAATGGAAGTCTTTAATTGCAGAAAAATTCTGCCATATATTTATTATTAGTTTTTCAGAAATATAACATAGACTCATGAAAGACATTGTTAGTTAAGTTAAAGAAAATGATACATTTTCTAAATGTGGTTTTAAATTTGAAATCAAATTGTTGACATGAAATTTTATCTTTAAAAAATAAATAAGTTCAAAAAAGCAAGATGATGTTCAATTGATTTTTAAAAAACATCTTATTAAATATGCATTAATTTTTGTACTGCAAGTAATTTTTTTTTTTATTTCATAAAAAATTCATTTTGGGTTTATTATTATTTTTTTGTTTAAAACTTTAACATTGTGTTAATTTAATCCATAGTTTTTTATCATTTTAAATAAATACACTGTAAATGTATATGTAATACATCATTTACATTGTATATTGTTTGTCAATACTGTATTTAAAAGACATATACACCAAAGTTTTATTGCAACATCGTTCCAATCAAACATGTTTCTATGGCAATTTGATCCTGGGTTCGAGCATGAATTTGTTCATCTCGCTATTTTTTTTTTAAACCAATGAAGAAGGAGTATTTAATACTGATGTTTAACAATTTAATTAGTATTTTTGTCTCACCCTTTTTTTACATTAATTACTGGTAAGAATGTTTGTAATAGGAAATCCAATAATTAAAAATTTCTCATTATCTAAATCATTCTTACCACTAATTAATTTGTAAAATAAGAATTCTTTTATAAATATGGATTGATTGAAGCATATTTAGAATTAATGGATTTTGCAAACTTTAATGTTAGCTATAAAAACCTGAATAAATTTAATTATAAATTATCATTTTAAAAATATTTTATTAAAAAAAATATCCAACAATAATAGTTTTACAGATGAATTTTTTTTTTTGCTTTTTCAGATAATTGAAAATTTTCTATATGTGCATTTAATAAAAATCATGTTTCGGGGGAGGGGGGTTGTTCCCATTTATATGAATTGGGATTGAGCAATAGGATAAATAAAATGGGATGATCATTATTTCAGTGGGAAAAACTAATAGCAAATTTAGAATGTTTGAAGAATTGCCATTTTGATAAAGAATAAATTTATTGTATAATTTTTATTGAACTAATTAAAAAAAAAATTAGCAATAAGAAAGATGTTAAATTTTACAAAAAATTAGATGGTCAATATATTCAGGTATCTTTCCATATAATGGAATAAATTATACCAACTTAACAAATAACTATATCTAGTTGAGTTTATCAATTTTATCATCTTTTTCATTCTTAATAGCAGTACTATGTAAAGTTTATATATGATGTTTTTATTGCAACCATTAGAAAGTAGTACGTTATTAGTTATATCTATTTCTTAAGCAAGATGATCAATCTTTGATCAGACATTATATGCTCTCATCAAAAGATTTTTTGCCACAGAAAATATATGAGCAGGATGATGATGAGAATTAAAATAGAAGTAATTAAAAACATTCTACAATAAAAACATATATAAATTTAGTTTTACATATTATTGATACTAAGAATTAAAAAGATGATAAAATTGACAAGTCAACTAGTTATAGAGTTGTTTTATATTAAACAAGTCACTATAAGATCAGTAGAAGACTATCTAATTTCAATATTAAGACTATCTTTTTCATTAGCAAAAAAAATGATTTTTTCTGTAAACCAAGTACTTTTGGAATACCAAGGTGTCTATGAAATTCCATGTTCAAAATGCTCAAGAATCTATATAGGTCAATCCAGTATAGATGAATTAATGCCGGAATTAGAGAAAATAAAAATGGCTTCATTCAAAAGTTAAATACATCAGCTTTTACTTCGCATTTTTTATCACTACAAATTCACATTTATATAGTAATAATATAATATGAGTGCACATTACTAATCTTTTGATTTCTGTATTACTCCTCTTAAACCTTATAACCACATCTCTTTCATATACTGTGGTATTTCAACAGAGATATAACTGATTTTGATAATGCTAGAATATTTGCTAATTTGGAAAAGTATGATTTGAGAACCATGAGAGAATCTATTGAAATATTAAAAAGACTGAGTGGTTTAAATAAATCTGGTGAAGCACAATGTATTTCAGCCTTGTGGACCCATTTATTTTAAGTTTTTCTTCTGAAATCAACTTGAAATCAATTAATTGTAAAACTGGAGGAAATAAAAATTTTGTTTATCCACCTATTCTGAATAATCAGCCATCAAATATATATAAGAATGATTATTTTTTATTTTATGCTCAGTCTCATTATTTTTTAAGATCTAACGGTTCTTTATTAAGACTTTAATGTAAGTTGATAATGATGAATGATATTTCATTGAAACGTCAGGAATTTAATAAACAAAATAATACACAGTTTAACACAAAAAAGACTTTATTTACAGTAGTTCAAAATATAAAAGGAATATTTGCCTGAAGGTTTGTGATAATAGTATATTAGACGTGATAATATGTTGGACTATTTCCATCATCTATCAATAAATGTTGAATGTATGGAAAATTTTAACCTAAAATATGGGTTAATAATGACACATTTCAAGTAGTAGTATTCTCCACTCTTCTTCAGGTGTTACTGGTCTGACCAGTGACAGTATTAGCATGGGAGTCAAACTGGAATGTTTAGATTTTCGAATATCAAATTTAAGGCAAATGTTCTAACCAACAGCTATTCTACCAAAGGCAACTGATAGTAGAATTTTCATACGTTATGTGTGAGGGTTGATTTCAAATCCTCCTGATTCCTTCAATCTTTTTTTTTATATATTAATTATTTCTAAGAGCAAGTTAATTAGAAGCTTTCTTACATTATGTATTGCCACACTGGGTTGACTTATAGGATTATTTGCCATTATGATATGAGCATCTTCCTTGAATATTCTTTGCACCTTTTCCTCTCTATCTAATATTTTTGTATTTCCCAATGAAACATATGGTCATCAGTGCATAAGTAGTCCGATACTGTAGATACATCTATTTTTTCTTTTTTAACCATTTAGTTTGGGTGACAGGTTTCATCAATATACTTCCACATTCACATGATATTTTAAAGACACAGTTTTTGTTCTTTAGCATTTCCAGTTTAGGCTTGATAGAAGTAGGAATTCCTCGAAGTGTGGTATGGATTTGGAAAACTGCTCTAAGGTTATATTGACTGCAGATTTTCTTTAATTTGTCTGTCATTCCTGGTATGTATGGATACATTATAGATCCCATAATTTTTTTTTTTCAGTGTCTCTTTTTGTTGACTGTTAAGGATTTTCTTGATGATTGCTGATGGATAACCATTTTTCATGAGAATTTGTTCTGTCATCAATAAAACCTTTAATAGACAACAAAGCGAGACACCAAAAGAAAAAACAATTATTGGTACTGAAATGTAACCATACATACCAGGAATGGTGGACAAATTAAAGAAAATCTGCAGTCAATGAAACATTAGAACAGCTTTCCTATGCCATACCACACTTCAATGAATTTTTACTTATACTAAGACTAAACTGGAAATGCTGAAGAACAAAACTGTGTCTATAAAATACCATGTGAAAGTGGAAGAGAGTATATTGGTGAGATCTGTCACCCTGTTTAACAACAATTGAAAGAGCACAATCTTATGGTTAAAAGACAAAAAACACATGTTTCAATAGTAGCAGACTATGTATGTACTAATGACTTCATGTTTAATTGAGAAAATACAAAAATATTGGATAGAGAGGAAAAGGTGCAAAGAAGAAAATTCAAGGAAGCTGCTCATATGATAATGGCAAATAATGCTATAAATCAATCCAGAATGGCATTACACAATGTATGGAAGTCTCTAATTAACCTTGCTCGTAGAAAAAAATAATAATTTAATTCTTATTTTCAGTGTAAAAATTACTTCAGTTTTAATATAAAAAGATTAAAATTTTATTCCCACATATGTGCACACACCAATGTTAATTTAATATCTATTATTATTGTGAGTTTAGAATTAAACACACACTAATGTAATTCTAGATTTTGCAGATGATGTAATTGTTTTTGCAAATAATGATTTAGAGCTGCAGGAAATGCTGCAGGAGTTGTCAGATGAAAGTAGGACTAAAGATAAATGTTAGAAAGACTAAAGTAATGTTTAATGGATTTTTTCAAAATATGAAAATTAAGATTGATTATGATGAGTTAGAAGAAGTTAACAGTTACAAATACCTTGGTCAGATTATTAATACAGATGGAAACATAATGGATGAAATTAATCATGAAATTAAACTTGGTTGGGTGCTTTTGGTAGAAATAACTTGGTACTAAAAGGAAATATGCCTATGGGTTTGAAAAGGAAGGTTTTTAATAAATGTGTTTTACCAGTTCTTACTTATGGATCTGAGACTTGGACACTTAATAGAAGAGCAATACAGAAACTTCAGACCACTCAAAGAAGTATGGAGAGATGCATGTTGGAAATAACAAGAAGAGATCAAAAGCGAAATATATGGATAAGAGAACAAACAGGTGTTACTGACCTCATTGAAAAAATTAAAAGACTGAAGTGGAGTTGGGCTGGACATATTGCTAGAAGAGATGATAATAGATGGACAATTGAAATATTAAACTGGATTCCAGAGACTGTAAAAGCTCCAGAAAGAGACCACTTGTGAGATGGATGGATGAACTAAGAAAAAATTGTGCAGGTGTGATGTGGAGAAGAGAAGCTAAAGATAGGAGAAGATGGATTGAACTTGGAGAAACCTTCATCCTGCAGTGAATTGATAATGGTTGATGATGATGAATGTAATTCTAATAATTTTAACAAGCCTGTAAATGGTTACAACTTAATGCTGATAATATAAATCTATTCACAGATCAATTAAACCTGAAAACTTTTGCTAGATAATTCAAATGACAGATTCCTAAAAGAATCATTTAAATGAACTTACAGATAACACCCCATCTTTTCCTACATCAATAACAATCTATTTGTCAGATAAAAATGACCAGTTTTATCTGACTTCCACTTTAATATCTGAAAAATAAGATGGGTATTATTTGCAAGTTCATTTAAATTTTTCTTTAGGAATCTGGCTTGTGGATGATCTAATAATGTTTTCATACTTGTTTGTTTTGTGAATAGGTTTATGTAAATGATGTCTATGTGAAATGTAGTAAAGTAATATATATATATATTCTCTGGTAGAATATAGTTTTTTATTTTGTAATGATTTATTATTTTTTGAATTATTGAAGTTCTCGAAAGATAGTAACAACAACAACAAAAACAATATATATATATATTTGATTTTTATTATTAGTTTAAAGTAAAAACAATATTGATGTGCAAACAGACTTATTGAATATTTCTAAAAGTTTTTTTTTATGTTCTTTGGAAAATTTCCACTGCTAAGAACCACCTCTAAAATTTGTTGCAATTTTAATCTTGGATAAAAATAATCTTCAGATTCATTTTGTAAATGCCTAATCATTGAAGATCATTATGTGCAAATAATGATCAACTGAACAGAAATAAGATTCTATAAAATAAAAGACTATAGAGTTTTATTAAGCAAATATATAGATGTCTGAGTGTTGAGTCGCTGAAGCAAAAATAAAGTTGGGCATTTAATGGTGGGTAAACAGAATTAGAATTTGGGATAGTTGCTAAACTAAGAGAACTTAGTCATCCATAAGTACAAAATGGCAATTGCTATGTGATACCAGATTCAGATCTATCTATTCCATTGCTGAAAATTATGGAAAAATCTATAAATCATAGCAGAAAACTTATTAAGGATAAAGTTAAGGTTTTAATTCAACATTATTTTGTAAATATGTTAACCATATTACTTATTTATTTTATGTATTAGTAAAAGTTATGAATTTATAGTGCTAAAAATAAAATTACCTGTTTGATTTAATATTAAAATTAGAGACAAATTTCCAGTTTAGTTGTTGACTGTTTTTTATTAGTGGAGTTAAAGATGTGTATGCATGGATCTTAGGAGTATATATATTTTTCCTTTTCCCTGGTTGATAATTAATAACTTCCTGTAAATAATATTGCCTTAGTTTATAATGTGAAGAAAAAAATCTTCAAAATCAGATACTAAAATCTTGTGTTTTATGTCGAGAACAATGCATATGGTGTCTGTAACAGAAAATGATCCAGACTTACATAAATAGATCAGTCCATTTCCTTATGTGTAAGTTGAAATAAATATAGTTCAGAACAATATATTTTATGTATAATAATGTTATAAAATGGTGCTGATGATGATGAGAGAGAACTTACTGTACTCACCTTTATTGAAGATAAATTGTTTTTATTGGAAATTTTTTATGTTATTGCAAAGCGCTGTAACTTGGATTTATGTAAGTTATGGTCTTACTATATATTCTTATTCTCTCCATTTTTCTAAATAAAAATGAGGATGTTCAGATCATGTGGCAAAATGCATTGCCTGTTTTATAAATACAAGGCTCAGCCTTTCCCCTTGATTAGTTACAGTGATTCCAGAATAGCTTATAGTTGTTTGAAGTTAAATCAGTGTATATAAATCTACGCTCAGTGTGTAGATAGGTCAGTGAATGTTATCCTTATATATGAACAAAATTAAAATGTAGATGCGCTCATTCTACATTTACTGATAATTAGTTTACATATCACTCACTGGTTTTTTTTTTAGTACTTCTGCATTATTTCAATTACGTTTTGTCGATAATTTTGTTATTAATTATGCTTATATGTTTAATGAAAATCAAGTTTAAAGTAAGAATATATTCTTGCACAAATGTATACACACACGTGCATGTTTATTTGTACAAATACCCATTCTTTGAAACAATTAAGTCCAAATACATTATTAAGACAATTTGTGAGAAAGGTTCCCAAAGAATCACTTAAATAACCTGTAAATACCAATCTGTTGTGTCATGTATCGATACACCTAATTCTTTTTTTTAGACAATAGATTGGTTCCTGAAAAATTCGTGTAAAAAAATTCATCGTATATATGAAAAATAAGGAGATTGGTTCCAGATCTAAGAAATCAATGAAAATAATTAAATAAACCATAGAAAAAAATTTTTTTAGAATGTTATATTTTTTGTATGCTATCAAATTTTATTTCATACACACCGAACATAAATAAAAAATGAGTTATAGGAACATAAATTTCATTTGAAAAATAAAAAAACTTTAAAGTGATAATACTTACAATGAAACACTCATTGGTTTCTCTACACAAGCCATCAAAAATGTTAAAATTCAAAGCGTATCGTCACTTCCATGTTATAAACATATAAAAAAATTGAAATAAAGATTATTAATGTAATTTATTGGCATTTATTACTTATATTTCATTTAATTTATTAATTTTTTTTTTAATTTAACAACTTTCACATTTGAAAAGAGAAATTGTAGAACTCCACAACTGCACATTTATCAAAAGTATGGGCGATATCTTGCTTGTCTGGAAAACAGAAAAATACCCAAGGTCGCTATCATTGTCTGTCAATAAACGCCTATATTTGTGCATGATTGGATGTCATTGCTATCACTAAAACTTGTAATGTATAACTTATCATCTATTGATTTTTGGAAAAATTAATAAATATAAGTTTAAACAAATTAATCAGTTAAATTTAAACAAAATCAAATTTTTTTAACATTAATGTCAACAAGAAATTTTTTTTAAAAAAACCAAATGTCACAATGCAAACAAAGAAAACATCAATACCAAAAAGTGTTTCTCTTTCAAAACAAAACATTACACTGCAGACAAACAAATTTCTCCATTTGCAGCAATATTGCCGAAAAATAGATTTTTGTTTTTAGCATAATGAGAAATACAGAAATGAAACTTTTTTTAAAAATTAGGTTATAATAACAGATATACATTTTTTTTTTAGTTTTGTGACATAATCATGACAAACTGACCTTGGAAACTAATCTGTAAATAAATACCGAATTAAAAACATTTACAATCTTCTAAAAAGAAAATAAATTATTTTATATTACTTACGTGAAATTATTTAGAATTTTAAAAAAAGTTTAATAACAACTCAAAACAATCTAAGAATTACTTAGAGAATGTAAGATTAAATTTTTTTTAAGCCTTCCAGACAATAATGTTTATTTTTTCATTCCAATCATGAATACATCACAGCAGTTCTAATCCCAAAGTCTCATGGTTTTTTTTACCAATTGTGTTAATTTAAAACAACTCGTGTAGAAAGAGAATTTTTTTTTTTAAACTTGTGTTATTTCAAAATTGTGCAAAAAGAAATCGTGTAAAAAGAGAATTAGGTGTTTAACAAAAGGTGAATAAGTTTTTCATTGGGAATCTTGCTTGTAAATTGTGTTAGTAAAGCATATTCAAACTTTTTCACATTATATATTTGTAATACATTAAACATCAGCCTGTCAAGCTATTGTGCATGCACTTTTTACGAGTGTTAATAATAAATGAATACGTTGACTCCCAACACAAAATATAGTATTTAGGATAGAATAAAATGAATCCACTTATTCTATCCAACCCAAATGCTTATATATGGGCAAATCTTAAATACTGGAAGTGAAAGCGTGAGGATAGACCACTCACTTTAAATTACTGTTTACGATGTCTGAATGAATGACATCAACAAAATTATCTAGAATTTACTAAACGTCATTCTCAAATGAAACTTAAACATATGTAAATAAGCATTTATTTTATATAGCACATGTTTATAAATTGTAATACATTAAAGATCAGCCTGCCAAGCTATTGTGCATGCGCTTTTTACAAGTGTTAATAATAAATGAATACTTTGACTCCCAACACAAGATATAGTATTTAGGAAAGAATACAATGAATTCACTTATTCTATCCAATCCAAATGCTTATACATGGGCAAATCTTAAGTACTGGAAGTGAAAGCATGAGAATAGATCACTCACTTTAAATTATTGTTTACGATGTCTGAATGAATGACGTCGATGAAATTATCTAGAATTTACTAAACGTCATTCTCAAATGAAACTTACACAATAGCTTGACAGACTGATCTTTAATGTATTACAATTTATAAACATGTGCTATATAAAATAAACGCTTATTTACATATATTTAAATTTCATTTGAGAATGACGTTTAGTAAATTCTAGATAATTTCGTCGACGTCATTCATTCAGACATTGTAAACAGTAATTTAAAGTGAGTGGTCTACCCTCACGCTTTCACTTCCAATTCTTAAGATTTGCCCATATATAAGCATTTGGGTTGGATAGAATAAGTGTATTCATTTTATTCTTTCCTAAATACTATATCTTGGGTTGGGAGTCAAAGTATTCATTTATTATTAACACTCATAAAAACTGCATGCACAATAGCTTGACAGGCTGATCTTTAATGTATTACATTATATATTTGATAAATGTTAAATTAATTACAAGCTCATTAAAATAATTAGTATTTCATCTATATATATATGATACAAAAATACTTAAATCATAATTTAATATAAAATTACATTTTAAAATGCATGTGGACAATTAACAATTACTACAGCATTAAAATTGCTATGCCAGACTTTCAGTACAGCGCAACTTTCTTTATCAATCTACCACATCAAAAACCTGGTGTAACAATTTTAAGTTTTAATGCGGTAATAATTATTAGTCGTCTATACAAACTTGTGGAATATAATTTAGTATACATTAGTGTTATATTTTAATTACTATTGATATATAGCTTATTAATTTTTTTTAGTTTAAATATCTTTAGTAAATTAAAGTATGTTTAAATTATGGTCTTTTCTTTTGATTGATAGATAATGAGTATGGATTTTCTAACAGTGAAGCTGATAAGAGTAAAATTGGAAAGCAGATTACCCCCAATTTTCACATTGAACTGCGTAAGTACTTTATATCAAAAATATTAGAGCATTTCAAAATATGTGTATATATTTAGAAAAAATTATTGGCAAAATTATATACCAAATGTCTGAATGATAAAGATGTACTAAATGATTAGAATAATCACTAAACATCACATGATCACCATTACTCAGGCTTGCACTGCGTGGCACTACTGTATGGAGGGTTTTGCCTGTTTTGATTGGAATGATGCAGAATATTGATATTTTAAAAAAGTTGATGAAGAAGATATTAGAAATTACAGACCTTTGAGTCTTTTCTTTGCAAATTTTTTACTAAGATAATTACAACTCATCTACAGCAAACTTTGGATTTTATGCAAATAAAATTTAACAATCTGAATTTAAAAATCATTGTAGCATCATGAATTACATCCATATATTGAGAGAAGTTGTAGAAAGGACCAACAAATGAAATGCCAATATGCTTTCAATCAGGGCATTTAATTATATAAGCATTTTTTCAATATTGGATCATCAAGACAGAATCCCAGGATATTGTCATTTTGTGAAGAATATTTACCAAAATATAACAGCAATGATTAGATTTTGTATTTATACCAAGATTAACATTGGGAAAGATATAAATAGGGTAACTCTATATATCCAAAAACTTTTTACAGCAGTTTTGCAAGAAATATTTTGGGCATCAAAATGGGAAGCTAAGGAAGTAAAAGTAAATGGACATTATTTAAGTCATCTAGATTTTGCAAGTGGTGTAATTGTTTTTTCAAATAATGCTTTAGAGCTTCGGGAAATGTTATAAGAGTTTTCAAATGAAAGTAAGAAAGTAGGACTAAATATAAATGCTAGAAAGACTAAAGAATTGTTCAATGGATTTCCTCAAAAGTAAAGATTGATAGTAATGAATTAGAAGAGGTTTGCTCAAATTATTAATACCGATGTAAACATAATGAATGAAATCAATCGTAGAATTAAACTTGAATTGAGTGCTTTTGGTAAAAATAATTTAATATTAAAAAGTAATATTCTTATGTGTTTGAAAAGAAAGCTTTTTAATAAATGAGTTTTACCAGTTTTTACTTATGGATTTGAGACTTGGACACTTAACAGAAGAGCAATACAGAGACTTAAGATCATTCAATGAAGTATGGAGAGATGTATGTTAGGAGTAACAGGAAGGAATCGAAAATTAAATATATGAGTGAGATAACATAGATGTGTTACTGACATCATTGGAAGAATTAAAAGATTCATGTGGAGCTGGGCTGGACATATTACTAAAAGAGATGATAATAGATGCACAGTTGCAATTTTAATTGGATCCCAAGAGATTGTAAACCATCTAGCAAGAGACCACATGCAAGATAGATGGATAAAATAAGGGAAGTTTCCTGGTGTGATGTGGACAAGGGAGGCTAAAGATCAGAGAAATTTTTAAACTTGGGGAGACCTTCAACCTGCATTGCACTGATAATAGTTGAAAATGAAGATGAGCTATTATGTAATGATGTTTTACATTATTTAATTATAAATTACGTGAAAAAACAGTGTAGTGGATTATATATGTTTTCTTTTTTGTTGATAATAAAATTAATGTACTGTAAACTAATTCACTAACATTTTATTTATCCTCTTCAACAAATATGATCTTTTTTTTTTTTTAAGATATTTTCCTATTACTGATTAACACAGTGATTCAACAATTTAGGATCCCTTTGCTAATAACAAAGAATGGTTTGTCATTCCTTCACCTCCATATCCTTCAAACCCCATATGAGCAACTCCTGGCCCACTCCTAATTATTTCAATGATGTCTGTCTGATTCATGGTGGAAATAAACATGGAACTCACATTAATTAATTCTTTCAATGTCAGCTCCGGCTGTCAAATTTTTGAATAGAGACTAGCGAGTGTTATGCTAAATATGACTCCATGTTTGATTTTTTTTTTGCTATGAAATCTTTTATGCATATTATATAATTAATTTATATTTTATAATATTTTTATTTAAGCCCTCTAATGATTAAAATTTCAAAAATGAAAGTTTAATATTTTAAAATCATGAAAATAAATATAAAAACAAAGTTCTTACCGATAACAAAAAAACACTTGTTCATTGGTTGTACATTACCTATTGAAAAAGTTAAAACAACAAAATATTAGATATTAGAATTATATATTATTTAAAAAATGATATATTTAGAGTTAGTTATCATCAAAGAAGCAAAAAAAAATTCTAAAAATTATTAAATTATTTACAGTTATTAAAATATTTTACCTACTTTCTTTTCAAAAGCAATTTTTTTAAAGTCAGTAATGGCGACTTCCACTTCCTTGTAACTTACTTTCTAAGACAGTCTTTTTAAAAATAAAATGTTTTCAAAGACAATCCCCTACTAGTGATAGCTTTTGGTTTAATAATAAGTCTTTTACAAAAATATTGCATCATAATCATTAACAATTACTGAAAGTCACATGTTTTGTCTTATTTAGCCCCAGGGTAAAACAAACAGAATCTTAAATTGTAAAAACAAGAACAATTGATTCATGAACTGCATGAACATATCAAAGCTTTTTGTATTAAATTAAGATTGTTGGAAGTCCGTCAGGTAAGAGCTAAAAATTATCATTTTCCTATTCTAGCAACTCATAAAAATATCCCTTATAATTATTATGGAGATGAACTGAAGGCATTAATAAAGCAATTTGATAAGATTTGCCGACTTCCTAAACAAAGACTTATATTTGCTAGTTCGATGGATGCTGATGTAAGTAATGTTCTGGAACTTATTGAGATTCAAGCGGATTTAGTGCAAAAATCATAATTTAACAACATTGCTTTGACGAATTTTTATAAACTTTATTTGGTGGAAGAAAAATATACAAATTTATATGCCCTTTTCAAGAAAAATTATTTGTCTTTTTGGCAGCACATATATGTGTGAGCAGTTTTTTTTTTGAGGATGAAGTACAATAAATCAAAAATTTGGACAAGAATAACAGATGAAAACCTCGAAAATTCTTTATGATTATCTTTAAGTAATTTTAACATCAATATTGATAGTTTCGTTGTGGAAGTACAAAGCCAATCTTCACAGTAAATTGTTCTGTTATTATTATTATAAAATTTATGTAGATCTTTATATTAAAGCATAAAGAAATAAAATATGAAATAACAACTTGTTTTAATTCATTCATTATTAATTTGTAATATTTAATAATTTGATTCGGCCCTTGATTCTGAGACAGAATGATAATTTGGCCCCCGAACTAGAAAAGGTTGCTCATGCCTGCTTTAAACTGTCAAATATATTTATATTCTCTCCATTTTTATAATATTTTTTTTGTTCACTCAATAACTTTTGTTTTAAAGTCATTCTTATTGTATGTTCACTTAGTCTATACTTTTTTTTTTCCATACATTTATTCTTCACATTCTTTTCTGTTATATCTTGGCAGCTTCTGAATGTCATTTTTGAAACTATGAATAAATTTTTATTCTTCTTATAAAATGTTTTGATTGGTGTTCATTAAATTTTAAATATCTGTATGGAGTATAAGAAGAATGATTAATGGTCTCATTATACTCGACATATAGACGTGCGCAAATGTATGAAGAATATTCCTACTTTAGAGAAGGCAGGTGTCATTCAGCTCTGGGACTTATCAAGCTTAATTAAACCTAGCTTGAATTACCATGGGTTGAGCCACTGGTATGATATACATATATATGATTCAAGTCCTTATGGCAAGGTTTGGTTTTTATGCGTATACAATTTATTTTTAACTGACATAAAATAATTAAATAACATTTCTTCTCCTTCCAGCAGGGCATTCCATCATCATTATTTATTGCAAATTCCACTCCGTATTATTAGTCTTCAACCTTCATTATAGTACAAATTAAAACCCCATCCTAAATCAAAGTGATTAAAAACTCTTGAGAAATATCACTGCCATAATTCAAACATATCTTCATATTCTCCTAGGATTATGTGACATTTTAAAATTCTTTATGATAAAGTTTAATGGAGTAGTTGTTTACAGATAATTTGGTTTATATAATCAGGATAACTTTTTAAATGGTGATATGATTTATGGATATAACACATAGACTTAGGAAATTAAAAAAAAAAGGAATATAGCTTTATTGCTTGGAGTTCACGAGAAGTTTGAGAGCCAGAACTATGAATGCCAGAATCGATCCTGAGATCTCCCGATCTCATGTCAAATATTCTATCAACTGTGGCAAACTACATAAAATCCTGAGATCTCCCAATCTCATGTCAAATATTCTATCAACTGTGGCAAACTACATAAAATTATAAGTGAAATGAACTTGGACGGCATTTAATTTACTTACTTGTGTAATTCTTTCTCTGCACACATAAGGATTAATTGGATGTGTTTCCCCAACCAATTCTTTATGCGATGATTTTGTTATTAGATACCAAATATGTTGCTTTGTTAATCAGTTTGATGTGTTAATCCTTTTATGCTGATAAAGTTGACAAATATATACACCTGGCTCTCGTTTTATGCGGATTATTTTAATGCGATTTTGAAGTCATGCGATTCATGTTTCTTCTTAATATTTTTCATATTTCACTATATTTATTAGATATCAAGAAATTTAAATTATTAATAACTTATTTTGACTTGAAATACTTTTTTTTTTTTCCAAAAATATAATGTTTATTAGCAGCTAACGTGAATATGGCCTGAAGCTATATTTAGAATAAATAACCTACTTAAACTTATGAGTAAATAATAATAATAGATTTATACTTACATATAAAAATATCACAATAAATATTCAAAAATTTTAAACTTTTAAAATGTATTTTGTTAGGTATAACAGAAATAAATAATGTAGATTTTTAAAATAAATAATGAAGATTTTATTGATTTTATAAACTGAAAATAATATTTTTTAATGATAATCTTTTTGTTTTGATTGCATCCTCATTTTTTTAATATAGAAACAAAATGTGATCATTTAAAATTTATTTCAGTAGTAAAAATCAGTTGTCAACAGAAAACCATTAACACAGCACAAGACTGAAATTGGCACTAATTGTGTAAATGGGATGGAGCAGAATATGGTAAAAATTAGTGTGGGGAATGGAAAATAAAGTGGCTAACAAGTTTCTCTGAGCATAATTGCTGAGAGATTCTTGACTTCGTTCAAGAAGAAGCTACATCACATCACATCGACGAATCTGATTTCTTACCAGTTTACAAACGATCCGCACATTCGAAAATAGCGATAATGATTAAAATACGTATGAAAAAATGTCAAATTAAATACTGTAGTTATTAAAAAAAAGTAAAAAAAGTTTGTCTTGTATTAATTTTTTTCAAATATTTGAAATTTTTTATTAGTCATACTTTATTTGCTTATTTCTTTAATGCGAATTTGAAGTAATTTTTCTTTGTTGCTTTGCTTTTATGCGAATTCTGAAAATTACAACCCCTATCCCCCATTTTTCAAGATAAGTTAAGTCTATTTTTGTGCGATTTTTTTAATGCGGGTTTTCTGTGGAACCTATCTACCGCATAAAATGAGACCCAGGTGTATATGTTTTATAGTTTAATATACATAAAATTTTAATATTTATGAATCTTGGTAATATTATCTGCATTACTTTTTGTTAATGTCTATTATTCAAATCACACACTCTTGAAAAGTTACAGATATATGTATGTAGCCAAAATTCTTATTTATTTTATTTCCAAGTTTGTTTTTCTCACTAAAAGTCATGAGCCATTAATATTATATACATACATTCACAATAGTATTTGCTCTCTTAGATATCCTAAAACGTTAATGGCATCATCATTCCTTATAATTCAAGACATTATGTTATTCGGGTGTTGAATCATTTGTAATTATTGACAGTGATAATTATTAATATATGATTCAGTCACTGTGTGTTTAATGTTAATTTTTATATATATTATTTGTATTGTTTCTTTGTATTTTAGGATTAAATGTATTATATTTATCGTATTTACGTTTGTCTTTCAATAAATCTCTGAGAGTAAACCAATAACTTAAGAAACAAATTGTGATCGTAACAAAATATATTTCAATTCATGTAAAACATTAATCATTTTAAGCTTATTTTTGATTCATAAATCTTGCTTCTATTACTTACTAAATTTATTATTTTCTTGACATATATCTCCTCTGGTAATATATCGATATAATTTACGTATGAGGGATTGAGTTATTATTTTTTCTTCTTTTTCTTTTTTTTTACTGTGAGGAAAACTATGTACAGAAATTCTTCCTTAGCATGTTTACTTTAACATGTCACATTATTGAACAACTATTGAAAAAGTACATTTAAAAACTAGCATTCTCTGATATTATATACATATTCTGCTGTATATTGCAGGTAAAATTGAATAAAAGATTTTTACTGGCTAGCGAGTTTTTATGGCCATAATTTAAAAGACACAATTTCTATTGTATAGAGTTCAGGGGTTTCCAACCTTTTTGTTACTCATATCCCCTTAGCTTTTAATAAATTATCCAATATTCCTCCTATTCATTATAATTAGAAATAAGTACACAGAGAGTGTACCATGCAGTACGTTGTGCACATGTTCAGGAAGTGCAGATGTCTTGTAGGGAAACTTCGAGGGGACGCTAATCTGGCAATTTCACTAGTTATGTTGAATCATAACCAGGCATTTTGAGTTATCAGATCCTGCAATAAGAAAAAAGTCTATGCAACCTTATTATGTCTTAAAAGAGACCTGAAATATTGCTGGTGTGGGTTGACAGATAGTACCAAGAAGGAATAGCTGAGAAATATTAATTACATAACTAATTTTGGAATATAGTAATAACATAATATACTTATTTACCTGTTATTCACTGTACCCTCTGGATAAGCTTCCCCATTTTCCTGAGGGTATGGATATTCCAGGTTGGAAACCCTGACATAGACACATGGTTAACAGCTTGTTGTGTGATGCATGCATTTCATAAGAGTGATATATATATAAATTATTGATATTGAATACATTTTTTATTAGTGGTATTTTTTATAAAATTATTATTTCCCTTTGGAATGTTAGTGCTCAGAGAGAGGGGCAGAAATTCACTATGCAGAAGAGACTGTTGCAGTCTAGCTAATTACGATGATCAGGTTATTTTATAGTGTTTGCTATTAACATCTGGAAAATAAAATATTCAAAAGCACAAACTTAAGGAAATTCTAATATTTGAAGTAAGTCAATCTGAGCCTATTGCCAATTATTAAATTTTGCTTTTTGTTAATCAATATAGTGTATATTAGGTTGAATATTGTATTTATTTATTTTAAAAGTCATTTTGTATAACAATACACTAAATAAATACTTTAAACGTATTCATATTATTTTATTTGTGATTATTTTACTGTTAAAATTTGAAATTGACTATTATTTTACTCCATCAATTGTCGGAGTAAAACAATAGTCAATTCCAAATTTTGATTCATTGAAGCTGCAATTAGAATTAGTGTAAATGTAGAATGATTTTAGCATTAGAATGTGAAAACATGCACTTATATCTTCCCAACAAATCCATTTATTTATTCTTAGTGAATAAAGTCTAGACATTTAGGCATTTTCAAAGTTTTTGTTGAGTAATCTGTACAATCTTTTTGGTCTTATTTCAGTATTAATTTTTGAATTATAATTTCTAAATATTAATGAACATTTAAATGTAGAACTATATCTGGATTTTTCTTCTTGCATAATTAGACTTAACTATCCTGTCCTGCTTCTTTAATTTTTTAATATCACAGGTATATACTTGCGCGAGAACTATTTCTATGTGATAATTCACACTTCAATTAGGCAAACACGAACCAAAGAGACGTATTTAATAAAAAATGCTTTAGGAGCCTTTAGCCTGATTTTTCCTTTTAATGTCGACAAAAACATGTGAAATGTTAGAACTAGCATTAGTTGTAATTTCTGAAGACATATATGTGTGTGTGTATAAATAAAAGTTCTGTATTGTGTGTGTGGATGTGATTACTTACTATAGTAGTTAAGCAAACACTTGATTCATATTTTTTTCTTGATGAAAAATTTTCTTTTTAACATTATTACAAATGTTAATAAACTGTAATAGCTAAACAGCATTAAGCTGTTGCACATGCGCTTTGCAGATTTTAACTGTAAATGACTGAATACAAACACATGATAAAGTCTTTGGGAAAAGATAGAATGGCCATCTATCTTTTCGAACCCAAACTCTTTTGTATGGGCAAATCTTAACTTTCAGACACTTAAGATTTGCCCATACAAAAGAGTTTGGGTTCGAAAGGATAGATGTCCATTCTATCTTTTCCCAAAGACTTTATCGTGTGTTTGAAGTGTTTGTATTCAGTCATTTATAGTTAAAATCTGCAAAGCGCATGTGCAACAGCTTAATGCTGTTTAGCTATTACAGTTTATAAAACTTTGCGCTATATAAAATAATTGATTTATTTACAAATATTAATAAAGTTTTTTTTTTTTTTTTTATTGGCAGAATTTTCTGATAATATTGCAAAATTCTACTGTCGGGTTTATTTTGCTGAACAATTTTGCCATTTAAGGAAAATAATTTTTCCTGGAGGTGAAGAAAGGTGAGTTTTATTTATTGTCATTTTTTATTTATTTATTTAATCTTCAAAAAGAAAAATCAAATAAAATCATAAATATTAAATAAATCTAATAAAACATATTCTAATCTGTGTACATTTTTTTTTTTTATTGTTTTTTAATTGGGTACTATATTTTTTTATTATTAAAATTATTCTCATTAATTTGTTTATTAAACTATTTGAATATATGTTAGTAATAATAACCTCAAAGTTAAAAATTGAAGTAGTTTTGTATTTTAATTTTGCTTTCATTTTTACAATTATTTTGTGTTAATTGTGTGACACTAATATAGTATAGTTCGTAGTTCATCATCATCATCATCTTTAATCATCTGCTATGAGATGGTTCCATAAACCAAAGTTGATCATTTTCTTCTAGCTTTTCTGCCTTTTCTTTTATTCTTCAAATTCTCATAGCATTTTTCCTTTTAAAAATTTACCTATTAAACATTTTTTGTTTCCATCTCATTTTACTCTTTACTATCTCAAAAACAAAAGATAATCTAATTTTAAAAATTATTTAGTGTAAATGATATAATTTTTAAGTGCAATTATTTGCTGTAATGCAGCGACTTCCTGTTTGTGACAATTAAAAATAACATACATTTTATTTTGCTATGGATATTAGGTTATTAATAGCATTAAAAAATTATTTTATATAGAAAATATTTACTTCTAAGGCAGTATGTAACTTTGTTTATACTGAATGTTTTTTTATAAATGTTAATAGAGGGATTTCAACTCAGAATTATTCATTCTATTCATCATTCACTCTCTCTCAAGCAATCGATACATATGACCATTCACATGCAAAAAAGACACATGATCCTCAATATATGTATTGTCTGCAGAACCAGCATTTATCAGTTAGGCCATATCATAATATCCCACACATATATACAATCAGTGCTCAGTTTATATTAAGATAGCAATTCCTCAAACTTTAATGGACAGGCATCAATCTTCTAACTCTTCCAACTATTCAACCTTCCAGTTCATTCAAAAACTGACGATGGAACATTGAAAGCCCTTGTTGAATTTGATATTATAATCATACTCATATAGACATTTGAGGAATTGCTATCTTAATATAAAGATCAAGCACAGGTTGTGGGTATATGTGTGGGAGATTATGATTTGGCCTAACTGACGAGTAGCTGGTTTTGCATGAAATACATATATTGTCGGTTATGTGTCTTTTTTGCATGTGTGTGATCATGTGTATCAATTGCTTGAGATAGAGTGGAGGATGAATAAACTGAAAAATCCTGAGTTCAAATCCCTCTATTTACACACACATATATATAAATATTTACATAAACCCTTATCTTTGGTTTTAACGAACACCTGCGAAAGCTATTGGGCTAATCTCTGGAGATTTTTTCATCAGCAGTAAAAATGACTTTTTGAGCAAAATAATTTAAAAGGAGAGGTGTTGAAAAAGTTTCTATATGGTTAATTGACTCATTGCAGATAAGTATCTATAGAAACACTACTTTTTAATCCTTTGATGTTAGTTTTACCCACCATTTTAAAGCAGAATTAGCTTAATGATGGATTATTCACATGCCATCTGGAAATGCTAGAGCTGGGATTAGAATGTTGTGAGAAAGGCTAGTGTCACCTTACAATTGCAAGTAACCCTTGTTGTGGTAATCCCACGGACAGTACTCAGGCAAAATGACAATGGTGCAATGCAACATTTATCAGAGTATGACCTGATGCCTCTAAGCCAGATTCTGGTTTGCATTTCAGAGGTATCATGTGCCAATTTATGCGAATATTAATTAATAATTGTGATTGCCATTCTACTACTTTTTATTGGTTTTTGGTATGCTATCACAAAATCAGTTATTAGGGAATTAAGAATATTTTGTGCAAAGAACAAATACTTCTTTATACTTTTGACTACAATGAATTTAATGTGCTTTGTAGTTTTTTTTAAATTTTTACGAACATTCGAAACAGAGGATCATATTCTAGGGAATTCATTGATTGTTAGATATCTCAAATTTTTTTGATTACAAGATTTTGATAAATAAAGTTGGCTGATTCCCTCATCAGGTCTTCACACGGTGATTGCACTTTGCAGAGTAGATATTCTAAAATAGTAAATTAAGACTACTTTCTTCACCATATATTTTCTGAATTTTAATTTCTTATTGAAATGATATGAAGGCAGAAGTGAAACCTTTATGGACATAAAAAAGATTACTGTATAATTTGTTATTAGGTTGAAACCAAGTCGATTTAGTTATTAAAATTGTCATTAATTTATCTTCAGGTTTTACCATAAAAAAACAAAAACAGTTTTTGGTAGGCATAATGTCTATATATATTCCAGGGGACTTATATAAATTTACTACGATATTTAGCCAATTATGATAACTTTCATACTACTGTTTCTCCAGAAAAGATAAGATGTAAACTGTTGTCTTACAGTGTCTTTACCATCTTGTGTGTTATGTTTGCACCTTACTAAATCTTATGCCCGGACCCTTATCGGGGAGCTTTATTGTTCTCTGATTAATTTCCAATAGTTTACCCAATAATGACTCAACACTGCTTCAGTTAAATCCAGTGCATTTAATAAATTTAACTCACAATAATTGAATACATCTGATAATAATTATTAGAGTAACTTTACATTTAATATACATATATACAATAAATCCATAGATGTACAAAATAATAATAAAGATTGTTCCAACCTATTTAGTCCCTAGCTTGCTTTCTCATGTCCGAAGGCAAGCTCTCCGCTCTAGAAGCTACTGGGCAAAGAGTGACATCTAGCACCCAAATGTTAGTCCATCTTCCAGTTGAGTTCCTAGTTCTAGTTAACTAATTTCCTTTTTCTCCTCCAACTTGCATATCTTTATTCATTGTTTTTTTCCTACTCTAGATTGGTTGGTATTCCCGCTCATCAGATAAGGTAGTTACTTCTCTACATGCACACTTGTTGGATTCCAGAATGTTTTACTTTTTGTTGGCTTTAATTAATAAGTTATTATAGACTCAAATTCTTGTTATCAATGACAGAAATCTGACTCATTTCTTTAATTATTATAGGATATTTTTATCTTGTTATCACTAATTTTACTTTTTTGCTATAATTAGAATATAATCTTTTTTCTGATCTTGTAACTTCTGATTATTTTATAGTTCCATATTTAAAAGATAAATCTTTTAATTCTACAATTTTTTATTTATTTACTCTTACCTTTATATATATGTGTGTGTATTCACACACATACATATCATTGTGTTTAACATGAATGATTCTCGCACAGGAAATAAAAGGCTGAATAAAAAATGGAATATGTTGGAATTTTAAAACTAGGTGATTTTAATGGCTCTTTGCAATTTTTAAGAAATTTTTGATGATTTTTTTTTTGTATAGCATCAAAAAATTGTAAACATAATGTTATCTGGAGCTCATAAATAAAGTCTGTTAGCTAATCTATTAGTATTTAAAATTAATTAATGGTAGTAATAATTTAACATTTCTAATATGTATTACAGAAATTTTATTATATTAGAGAGGAATTTGCCTGATTTCTGGAATTAACATGAAAATATATTTAATGATTATGTATTTTGTTTTCTCTCTTTTCTGAAATTGTAACTTTATCTTTCCTATTGCATTGCCAAATCCATATAATATTAATACCATCTATGGTTCTTTATTACTTTCGCAATGCTTTTTTTACAACCTAATATGACAGTTTCGGTTGCCCCAGCAATGAAGAAGATTGCTGGGGCAATCGAAACTGTCCGAAGTTCTGAAAAAAATTGCTGAGGTAATTGAAACTGTCATTTAGGTTAAAAAAAGCATTATAAAATAGGAGTTCTGAAGAAGATTGCTGGGACAATCGAAACTGTCATATTAGGTTGTAAAAAAAGCATTGTAAAAGTAATAAAGAACAAAGATGATATTAATATTATATTTTCTGAAATTAGAAAAGACATATTCATTAACAAAATACTACTTATAAATATATGACTATGTAGTTAATCCCTTGTTTTATAAATGTGATTTAGATAAATACTTATTTATGTGATATCTTGCTGACATTTATAAATAGCAAAAATTAAAAAAAGAAAAGATATACATGTCCACCATTCCTCTATTACTGTTTGTCTCGCGCTCTGTGAACATCTCTTGTGACATACTATAGTTTTGATTTTTTTTATTTGACAAAAAATATTTTCATATTCTCCTTTATATCCATTGTTAAATGTGCTCTGGAATTGGAATATATGACTTACTTAAAAATCAGCATATGCAAGAGGCCATGGGAAACTGCATTTATCTAAGTAGACGATTACTTGTATATCTATATATTCTAGAAATCATGAATAATTTTAGTTTTTAAATTTCAAATATATATAGACATTGGTAAAAAAGAAACATGCTGAAGATTTTTAAGATGTATTTTGGCTTACTAGATCTTTTCAGGCAGATCCCACCATGTATTATATTTCTTAAATGCCACACATTGTTTTGTATTCTGTAATCACATTTTCTTTATTCATCGCTTATTCATAATAATCATTTTTAAATAAATTCTTAAATGATTATTAATCAGTCTTTATTGATTCAAAATGTATATTACTTCCCATTAGCATTGTATTGGGGTTTTTTTTTTTCCAAAATCCGAAATCATATATTAAAATATAATAGTAATGTGGATCGGAATTTATAGAAAATAAGATTGTGGTCCATGAACAGAAAGAATAAAATGGCCATACACCTATATAAAGAATATTATAGATAAATTTAAATTTCATTAAATTTAAATTCTAAATTTAAAATAAAGTATACTTGTTGTTAACTAATAAAAAATAAACTAATAATTTAAATATTTATTAAGCAGTGGTTATTGGAATCAGTGCTTACTAAATAATAAGCACATTAATGTGTATTCTGTAAATTGTACCCGAATAAATAGTTGTTACTTAAGATAAAAAAATATTTCACTTATTTATTAGCGTGATGAAAAAATTTTCATAATAAACCATGTTTTGCTATTCAATTGATGGCAAAGGTTCTATAATATTTTATATTACAGAAAAATAGCAGGATCAAATTTTCTTTTATCTGCAGTTTTGTTATTAAAAAACACATTATATCAAGATGGGAACCTGTTTTAATTTTAATAAAAGCATTCGTAATATAATTTGAAAAATAAATATAAAGAAAATTTTTTTGATCAGAAGAAATTCTCAGAAACAATTGCTGGAAGAGTATTTGAAGAGATCTGCAAATTTTTTAAAAAATATTCAACAATTTATTTTGATGCAAAGTATCTGATATACATCGTTTAAGATTTTTTGTCTTTATTCTCAGTCTAATATATCCAGTCAAGCAGTCAATTGGTAGTTGGATAATTTTAATTGTTTATTAAAGGAAATACCAACAAAGTTTAATAAGAAATTTAGAGGTTATATTACTCTGACTAATGATTATACTGTTAGTAAAAGATTAGTAATTCAACTGGCTATTTGCTAGTTGAGAACAGGATCTCTTAGATCACTTAACAGTTCATATCTCTATAGAGATTTAAAATATATAAATGTCTCTTTAATTCTGCAACTTTGTATGCACATTATTGCTCACACACATTATTCTGGAAAAAAAAAACCCACACTTTACAGTGAATTCAATCATAGTTGTCATGGGAAAGGCAGGTTCTGTTTATGTTATAAAGATTATTTCGAAAGACATTCTAAAGAAATGCAATATTGATGGTTTTCATTAGGATGTTATGGTTGAAGGTAAAACTGTAGTTAGACAAAGTATTAGACTTTTTGAAAAAAAAAAAGTTTGCTGTAGAAGAAGTTAAAAAGTAATTTATTATAATACATATAAAATAGCATATAGCACTGTAGATTCTAGTTCATTTATATTTTCATCTTAAAGTATATTGTTTTTTTTTTTCTATAAAAGCATAAAATATATAATATTTTTTATATAGATTTACGTACTTTATATGTATATGTGTAAACAAATGCAACCATTCGTACTTGTTCTGATATTGTTGTGTATATATATATATATTTTAGATATATACGATCTTTATCTCGGTGTTTTCAATGGATGGCGAGAGGAGGAAAATCAGGATCTGCTTTTTCTAAAACATTAGGTAATTTATCGTTATCATATTATTAAGTCATTAATATTTGGAAGTTCATCTTTATTATATAGCTGAAGAATACTTTTTTATTACTATTTAGAGTAGCGTTTGTTTTTTTTTTGTTTTATGTGAAAGTTTTTAGATCTGATGCTTGTCAAACATTTCGAGGAAACTTTAGTCTTTTTATAAAATTGAATAATAGAATGGTTTTTAAATTAGTGAAATGGATGTCTGTTCTTTACATAAGATAGCAGAACTGGAGTAGAAGAAATAAATTTGCATTCAAAAGTAGTATGTAAGTAGTGGTGTTTTATTGATAATATTGAAGGATATTGTGGTGCATGAAGCTGCGGAAGAGAATTGCATGATATCCTTTAACGGCCGATATTTGTTACATGCGTTTAATGTTATATAATTATTAATTTAAATTAAACGGCAAGTTCAGTATCGAAAAAAAAATTGATATCAAATGATAACATGTGATCATCTATGATTAGATTTTCAAATATGAGCAATGGAAAATCCACAAATTGCATGAAACTGAAGATATAACAACTAAAATGTGGAGATTAATTTATTTTAAAAGAGATTTGGTTACTTTAGAATAAATAAATCTTATAAAAATAATCGGATTGTCTAACTTTTGCCCTCTCTTTTAATTTAATAATAATTTAGCTGAAATCACGATCATCATTTCCAGCCATTATCGATCCATTGCAAATTAAATCTCTCCAACTTTAATCCAGTTTGTCTAATTTTAAGCCTCTCTTTTCCACAACACGTCAATAATATTCCTTATTTTTTCCATACATCCCACATGCAGCCTCTTTCTAGATCTTTTTTTTAATATTTTAATTAAAATAAAAAGTGGGAAAGGAAGATTAGAAACAGTCTGCACTAAAGAGGACATTAAAAAAAATCATTAAAATTCTGCTAGCTGCTTAAACTGTTTTAATAGACTGATCATTCTCAGCTGTCAACATTGCAAAGACATGCTTATCATGATTTCATCAGCCTAATGATCCAAAAGGAAAATAACTCCTTCCTTTGCAAGATCTGGAAAACCTTCCAAATCATGATATTCTAAATTGGGTTTGTGATGTAATTCCTAGGGCTATTTGCAAGCATCACAGAAGAATAGAGCAATTGATGAAAGAGGAAATAAGACATCATTAATAGCAATATCATCCATAATTAATCTTTGGTGATGCACTGTCAACATTCAACCAGTCTCTCTTCAGAATAATGCTAATATTTCATCCAGGCCTATAGTCTTCTGAAGAAAGAAGACAAAATTCTAGCTAACTATTTGCCATTGTTATAACAAAGTTATTAAAATTCATCCTTTGATGTGTTAACCGTCTCATTATTAACTCAAATAATTGATTGATGTCATAGAGGAAATTGCAGTTTAAATTTATTGCTGATCTTTTTGTATCAACTTTTAGTCTTTGATTACAGGGGAGAAAAAAAACAATTAGCAATACTATCAATAATGAGTGTGAATCACTCTTGAAAAAATTATGCAATTTCCCTGTGTAAAATGATTTGGAAATATCAGCAACATCGTTTTTACCCAAAGTACCACAAAATTGCATACTTGTTAATTCCACGGGCAGTAGAATAATCATGAGGCTAACTAACAAGATTATCTGATTTGAAATTCCCAAGTGCATGGAGAGTTTTTTGTGGCTCTTACGATAGTTGCAAAATATTTATTTTGATAGCATTAATCAATTGCCAAATCTTCGATTGTGATCTTACACCCTTTATTAGCGAATATAGTTCTGTGGGTTCTTTCATAATAATATAATACTACAGTATTTATTTAATTTAAACATGGCTTATTCAGAATATTTCTGATAATTCATTTTGAATAATCCCTATTCTATATTTTAAAAGCAACTATAATTATGCAGCAAAGATAATGGATATCTTTCTTTATGTACTTGAATTGTGTGAAATAGAATATATGTTTAAAGTATTTTTAGAATATTGAATAGATGTATTTGTGGTATGTTAAAGCAGCTTATATCAGGAAATAACATCAAACAATGCTTTTGAGTAATAATGATTGTTTTGAGAAAAAGGAAATGAAATTAATATTTGTTTTTTTATTTTTTTATTTTGGAAGGACTTGTGATACGATGACTCGGGTTATTTTGTTGGATATTTTAAAAAAGGTGTAGATTGAAAGAAGGGAAAGAAAACTATTCGAAAATTCACATATAATTTTAAAAATATTTCTAAGAATAGTCTTCTTCCAAGACAAATATAAGAAGTGATAAAACTGGGAGTGGTTTCTATCTCCTGTTTTGTTTTATTTAAATGAACTTCTCACTCAGTGTGATGTGTTGATAATTTAGAATTAATATTAGGATAAGAAGATAAATTAGTTTTGCTGCTGATGTAACATTCATTATGTATACCGAGAACAAACTTAAAGTAATGTTAATTAGAATTGATAAAATTTAGGATGAAAATGCGATTATGGCAGAAGTGACAAAGGATTAAGAGTGACAGTTGGGTAGATAATTTAATAGAAGGAAATGCGTTTAAATGTTATCAACGTTGGAATGTCTAATGATGGAAATAATGTCTAAGATATTGGTGTGAGAATTGCCATTTAACAGAATAAAATGTTATTTTTTGGACTGTTAAAAGTTAGATTTTTTTTTAAAAAAAAGACTTGTTAAGGATCTTAGTTGGATTGCAATTTTGTCTAAAAGAAAAACATGAACAATTAAAAAAGATACGTAAAATGATTGGTGACTTTGGAGTTGTAAATTTAAAGAAAATGGAAAAAGTTTTGGAAGGAAAGGATTAGTAAAGTGGAAGTATTAAAGAAGATAAACGGATGAGATTGTTTATTGAAAAAATTATGGAGGATGTGTTTGTATGGCTCATAAGAAGTAAAAATAGCAGTTTTGGAAAAAAAAAGTTTATTGTTTATCTAAAAGAAAGTAGTAGTTGCAAACTTCTGTTGCTTAATGGAGTTAATGTGAGTGACCTGTTCTTTTTTTTTGAGAGATAAGTAATAATGATTACGACAGTTTATTGATGATTTAAAGGAAAGTAATAGTCGTGCACGACTTGTCATTTTGAGAGATAACTAATGACGATGAGTCAAGCATTGGTGGTCGAGAGGTCAGCGCGACTGCCTTACAAGCAGTTGCCCGGGTTGCGGGTTCGCTTCCCGACCGATGCTATGACACATGAAAAAAAAAAAAACTAATGACGATGATGACAGTTTGAATATTTATGAAATTTGTTGTGATTTAATTCCAAAATTAAAATGCTAGACCAAATAGCAAATAATAACAAAATGATAATCAAGTGATATTGCTTTCCTATATAGAACTCATCTAGACAAATTAATATGCACATACACACATCTGTACATACATAAGCAAGCATTGATATTGTCACTATTCCGTCCTAATTTTTTATTTTTATTTTAGATGAACGATTCATTTTAAAACAAATGTCACGATTAGAAGTTCAGTCGTTTGTTGAGTTTGCAACTAATTATATTGATTATACAACTAAAGCATATAATGAACAGGTAAGAAAAACACATGATAATTTTATTTTTGAGAAAAAATACTTTTATGCACACAAATATATATATAATTTTATGTATTGAATATGATAAAAAATTTTAAAATCTGATAAATAAAAGAATTACATGTTTTAGGATTATGTAAATAATGTGAAAAAGATGTGAAATGCTTTCTAACCAGTAAATTAAAGCAGGCAAAACTCTCCATACAGTAGTGCCACCCTGTGCCAACCAGAGTAATCAATGGATGCCAAAAGGCTTGTGCATAAAATCCCTATCTAGTGCCTACTCATCCAATATCCCCAGGCTAGTTTCTGGCTTGTGGTGATCGTGTGATGTTTAGTGGTTTATTCAGTAAATTACAGTGCGACTTATACAGAATGTATAATTTAGGATAGGATTAAATAAGAATTCTATAAAGAATAGATTGGTAATTCGTTTCATCCAAAGAGTGATTTAAATTGAATATAATAGTAACTGTTTCTTATGCAGAAAAAAATTTAAGAACGTTAAATGTAACCTTAACGCATTTTTGGTGCCAAGCACTTTTTTTTTTTAAAAAAAAGACATTTACCTTTGAAAATAGTGCCATCACCAAAAAGGAATTAAGGTTATATTTAATGTTTTTAATATTTTTTTCTTGTACGATATTGCATTTATTACATTTCAGTGATGAAATTATCATAGTTTATTAAAGACCGATTGCCCTGCATAGTTTAGTATAGTGATGGAATATCAGACTTTGGAGCATAAGATCATCGGACTGATTTCAATATTGGCACTTCCAACATTCAAACTTTTTATGAATTTCCATTCTATAAAACCATTTATTTATTAAAAGGCTGATTTATGGGTTTTTATAATTTTTCTAGTTTTTTTTTATCCACAAATAAAATATGATGAAATGATGGAGATTAATATGAAGGAATCAGAAATATTTTATTAAAACAACAATAATACATAAAATTAGCAGTGTGGTAGTAATGGGAGGATGAAATGATGCCATAAAAAAAGAAGTTATAAATTGAAGTAGGAAATGAGAGAGGTGAAATGCTAGTAATAAGATTTTATAGAGAAAATAATGTCTATATTGTAACCATATGTTTTGGCTCAATGGTAGTAAGTTTTATCCAGTGGTCCAGTGTGTAAAATTTTAAATTTTAATTGGTAATAATTTGTTAAGATATTGAACATCAATGTGTAGAGACTAGTTATAGAGTGAAATGCTTGGGGATTATAATTTTCCAACTAAGCAAAAGCTCACTAAGAAATATCTTAATAGTGATGATGATCTTGACTGGGAGACACTAGAAAGTCTGATAGAGTGGATAAAAATCTCATAAACATTTTATCACAAGTTCAAGTGGCAGCTATTTCAAATGGTGTTTTAATAGTATTAAAATATTATTTGGAAGCATAAAAATATTTAACACTTTGTTATTATTATTAAACAGTAGTTAAAAATAAACAACAAAACCAATTTATAAGTCTTCTAAATTTTCTTTATAAACAATCTTTAAATATATTATAGTTTAATTTAAATTGAAATGTATCAGTCTAGATGGTTCTCACTAGAGGGATAAAACTATTAATTTATTCACAAGTGACAGTGATTGGATCATTTAGGACCAATCAAGTATTATAACACAAAGAATAAATACTATAACAAGTTTGTAAAAAGGGACTACTATAAGAAATGTAAATCGGAACAAGACTATAACTCTACACTTAGGAAATAAAATAGAAGAAATAAGCAGAAAAATAATAACCTTGAAAATTAATTTGGACAAGATCTCATGACTATATGGATATAAAACAAATGGAGTAGAAACTTAATAGCCCTGGGACATCTCTGCACTACTTTTCATCGATCTTAGATTCTTAACTTTGCCTACTGAAGAAGGAAAAACTGGAATGACCGCTATTTGGATAAATATCTGCCTAAACATGTACTATTTGGAATGAAAAATAATACCAGAAAACGTAAGCAATTATTTTTGTTTTCTTTATTTTAATCAATTGTCAGAACTAATAATAACACAAAAATTATTTAGATTGAAGAGAAAAAAAAAAATTAAAGTATTTTGATTTTCGCGCCGCCATTAGGCATTAAGCAGAAGAATATATTTGTTTACAAATTATCTTTTCAGTGAAAATAATTCTAAATCATTTTAAAGAAAAGTTTCAAGAGAATGAAGAAACTAAAATTTCATTTTTAATTCATATAAAGTAATTAGTTTTAAAAGAAAAATGCTGCATGAATTATTTCTTATTTTCATTGGGGAAAGAACTTGTCTGCTCTGACATTTCCCGCGAAGTAGTCACATATATATATATTATTAATAATTGCTTACTCTTAAAATCAATTCTGTTTAACATTATTAAATACGTATTAATTAGCTGATGGAAATGAATAAATAAATATTTATTTATTTTTTTATCTTGATTATACAACATATAAATTAGTAATATTTTAAGTGTTTAAAATTGCCCAGATTATTTAAAAATTGTGACAATTATCGTGGACGGAAAAACAAAGTAAACAAAATCCATAAATGATTTTAAAAAGTTTGTTTTAAAGATCGTAATAAACTTATTTTAATTGGGCTGCATTTTGGAAAAGTATAAGTTACATATTAATTAAAGACGCCTAGAAGATCGTATTTATAACTGAATAGATTTTTCTCAGTATAACTAAAAAAAAAAACATCCTAATTTTCTGATAAAAAGGAAGTGAAAGTAATATTTATCTATTTTTATCATTAGTAAAGAACTTGCAAAGTAATAATATTTTAAACTGTTTGAAAATCACCCATATCATTTAAGAGTATGACAGATCTTCGTGCAGATAGAAAAGCAAAATAGACAAATCAATAAATACGAATTAAACCTATTTTAAGTGTCTTATTCTCGAAAATGTTTTAATATTGCTTCATTATGCTTACATTAGTTCATAAACCGATAAAGGATTTTTATTGCCTTTGGAGAAGTGTTTGAATTTTGTCTGAAGATGCTAATATTGATCAGGATAATCAACATTGATATTACTTAGGAATGTTTGCTTATCATATTCGTTTTCATGTTGTTTTACTTATAAGAACGGATCAAACTTTGATAAAATCCAATGGGAGAAAATGTAATGTTTGTTTATTGTTGTTATTGCTATATATAATATTGTAATACGTTTTGTTTCCTTTCATGTGTTATTCAGGCATCAGTTTTTTTTATACTTATATATCAGGGTATAGAAATATACTTAGTAATGATGTAGCTGTGTATAAAGTTATATACATTTATTACCCATATTTTTATTATTTTCCCAATGAAGGGAAAGCATAATGTTAAATATCATTTATCTGGTAAGAAAGAGAAATGTTTATCTCTTTCACTGCTAAAACAGATGTTAATATTATATTGAGGAGAGGAATAAACAGACCCAAACTGGTCAAAATTATACACATAATGATACAATTGTTCTATTATATAAAATAATTTAAAAAGCATTTTTTTTTATTGCTTAATTTTGCCTATGAACGAAAATGTCCACCGTAAATACAAAATGTAGTTTGGTCCTCCTTGTTTACGTGTCCATGGCTTGCTATAATAAAAAGTATAATTATTATTTTAAAATAATTAATGGTCATTTTACTGATATATTGGTGGTCTGTTTATAAAACATTAACAGTTTCTGCAATGTGAAATGGAATATTTATGTTTCCATTTATATTATTAGTGTTGTTTTACCTTGCTATTGTATTGATCAGAATTTGTGATAGATTTTAGGATGAGTTTGTGCTACATATAAGAGCATTAGATGTAATAATATTATTATTGTGCATGGGATGATGGAGAATTCCCCATTGCGGATTAAGTGAGATGATGATATTGTTGAGGTTGATTATTAGTTAGTGCTTAGAGCATATTTAATCCTAAAAGAGGATGATCCCCATGGTCTGAATTTTGTTTTCCAGTGAAGAGGCACTGCCCGCACTTTTATACCTATGAAGGTATTGGAATTGGCCATATTATTATACAACTATCATGTTGTTTTGTAGAGCCTCCCTTTATTGTTAGATCCCTCATAAAGATATATAGTTAGTTTTCCATCATGTATGGTGAAGTTTCGTATTTCCTAATCAATAGCAGGGATAAGATAAAAGTCATATTATGGGACACTAATATAGCTATAGTGTTTGTCTAATTGGAATAGTGTCTTTCTGATGATGTGTAATCTTCATCAGTTTATAAACAGATCAACCAAAACTTACTAGTGTTTGTAGAACTCCTATATAAAACTGCAAGGTATGTACATGGACAATGTGGATTGGTCTACAACAAGTAGTTATTCGCCGATGGATCGGTAAGATTAGTTAATTAGTAAATGGTTAGGTTGTGGACATAGTGAATGTTTTTGGTGTCATATGTGCATTTAACTTATGATGTTTGCCCCACATCAATACAATGAAATTTTTTTTTTATAGCAAATTATAATAAATTATTACTTGTATTGAATATGATAATTGCCCTTATCATATTCTAATAACTCAAACAGCTACAGTTTGATATAATAAATTATAATTTAGAGTTTTGACATTTAAAAAGTTGCGTATATCCAAAGGACATTAATACATTTTGTTTGCAATTTAAATGCTAAGTTAGTTCAAATAAGGTTTAAATATCTTATTCTATGAGATAGAATAATAAAGAAACATATCCAAAATGTTTGTCATATTAATTGTCATTACTTACCACTTAATTAATTTCCATCCCTGATTTTAGTAATGGATTTACCTTGTTTCATGTAAGGTGTCTGAAAGAGACTCATACATAATGTAAATAAAACTTGTTGTGTTAAAAATTTATTTAGTTGTCAGTATTCTTATTGCTAATCAACACACCCACACATTATTATTGTTATTGCTATCGACATATCCTATGATTATATGGAAATCGTCATCAATCAATATTGTAAAAGTCACTATATGTAGGCATATCAGAATAATTGTGTTAAGCCCTATAATTTATGAGTATATCTAGGGCATCATAACTTAATAATTAAACATACTAACCTAAAGAATATTATTTTAAGTGATATACTAAAAGATTAAGCACCTAATATTGGTTTGATCAGTTCATTTGAATCCACAGATCTATCATTCACTGGTCTTGATCACCTTGCTTCTAATTAATGGAGAAAGAAAGTTGGAAAGCTATTGCGTTTAGCTATTGAAAAACCATTCCTACTTATTGAAGCTTAAAGTTTATCATAGTTAAGGAATTTATAGAAGTTATTTGAAATTGCTAAATATTGTTTGGTAATTCAATTCGGTATTAAGAGCTATTTGGTGTGTTATGTTTGGGTAGTGGTAAAAACCCTCTCACTGACCCAAGTGTATCTTGTATAACACCCTTTAAGCTATGTGAACCCTGAGAAGGATAAGTTATATCAATTTGTGATAGGATTTAAATTTATGGTAAATTTGTATCCAGTTAATTATTGTAGTTAGAGTGGAATTGTGTTACATTCACCGTGTTATGAAAGGTCCACCAAACTTTAAAGTATAAATTGCTTCTTTTGTCTGAAATGTATAGTTGATTTTGACCTTATGGTGGATATTCTGGTTTTAGTAAGCTTAGAATCCGTATTTTATTTAATTGTCTTATTATCATTTAATTCAATATCAAATTTAGAGTTCTGTACATCATCTT
Organism: Epiperipatus broadwayi; assembly: GCA_028023455.1. NCBI lineage: Eukaryota > Metazoa > Onychophora > Udeonychophora > Euonychophora > Peripatidae > Epiperipatus > Epiperipatus broadwayi. The sequence continues at coordinate 1,603,285 of JAQFVV010000052.1, forward strand.
TCATCATCATCATTCCTCTCATCTGTCATTTCAATCTTTCTTTATTCTTTTTTTTTCATCCTAATTCATTATCCTAATTAACTCATCATTCATTAGCTCTTATTCCATTATCATCTTAATCATCCATTAACTCTTATACATCTTTATTTTTTTCTCTTCATTCTCAGACTCATTTTATTTTATTATTTAATTATGACTTATTTTCATCATCCATTTAATCATTTACATCCTCATTTACTTATTGCCTAATTTATACTTTAAATTTCATATTCATTCCATCGATCTAATTATTATTTATTTATTGGTTTGACAAATATTAAGTTTATTTTATAACCTTTTTGTTTGTTTGCTTGTTTGGGATTTTGAGGCTAGTTTGACCAGAAATTATTAATCACCTTGTAATCTTCTCTAAGTTTATAGTTTCATGCGAGCTTAGTTAATAAAAAAATCATCTCTTTAGTTTATCATTTATTTTAGGCATATATTCTAGATTAGTTGTAGCTAGGAAGGTTACAGAGAAAGATATGGTTTCCAAATGTGGACTAGTTAGATTAACGGGAAGGCTACAGAGAAGATTATAGCGCCTAAAACTTGCGGTATTATTCATTTATGATTACAGCGATTTGGAGAGGGTTACAATATATATAAATCCCTACTTTCTCTGTTTGAATAATGAATGTATGTTTGTTCGTAAAGCTGCTACATATCAAATTCATGACCAATAAAATAAAATATTATGTTTATGCGAAGGAAATAATTTCGCCATTAATAAAAAAAACTTAGAAAAAAAATCAGTACATGTGCTTTTAACTTCAGAGATACAGTATTTAAATTGTAAAGAAAATGTGATTACAGTACATAAATTCATGGTTGAAATATGATATTTAGTGAGGGAAAAGAATAGATGCTATAGTATCTTATTTATATTTAGTTTTGGTTAGCCTATAATTGAAGTCGAAACGACATCTTTTTCAGGCCAGCTATATTTCTCACGTTTAATATATAATATTAAAATCTTTTATTTAATTTACATCAAATCCTTAAAAAAAAATTATTAAAACAACCAATTAAAATAAAATGATATCTAATTTAGGCTGGGTACATCCGGTAATAATAATAAATATTTTTAAAAGTCATAAAATGAAGATTTATACTTAAAATGTTTTATATGATAAGGACTTTTTTTTTTTTTTAGATTTCATACTTATCCAAAGTAGCTTTAAAAATGGTTTTACAATGTATGTCCTTATCATAATTTAATTATTATAGAATTGCATCCGATTTTTTAAAGAAGAAATAAGAAGAGGAAACGTAAGAAAAATGATTATTGAGAAAGGGTGAAACAGAAAAAGTTTTAAGTGTTATGGACTAGAAAATCAATAGCAGGAAGTTAAAATATAATCCAAATTTTAATGAAAAGACGAATTATTGTAACTAAAGATAATGAAAGAGGAAGCTAAAAACATAATAGGGAAAATAAGATAGAAAAACCTTCGAATAGTTACTGAAAAGATTTATAAAATAATAGGAAAAAGAAAATGTACAATATAATTACTGAAGAAGATAATTTGTGTAATGAAAATTTGAGAAGAGAAAAAATAAGGTAAAGGCGGATTTAGCTAGAAGACAATATAAAGATATTTGAAGGATTTCAAAGAATAAATTTTATGAAATATATCATAAAATATACAAGTATGAATGGTAAGAATAACCAGAAGAAAAAAAAAATCATGTAATTATTGAAGACAAGGCTGTTCATACAAGTAGGTCTCAAAATAAGAATCTGAGAAAGAGGAGGGTTATTTTTATAATTTTACATGCAGTGAGAGAAAGGCGTAAACATCTTATGCTTTTGCACTAACTTATTAAAATTAGAAATAATCATAATAATAAATATGAATAAAAATTTAGTAATAATAATATAGTTGAGATATTTTAACATATTTACAAAAGTAACAATGAATTAGAAATGCTTGTTTAGTTTTGTTGTCGCTGCTACAAAAAAAAATATTTATTGAATATGGTCAGTTGCCAAGGCGATGTTCAAGAATTAAAGTAATGGGCTAAGCACAATTACTTTCACCTTGGCAAACTTTTTTTTTCTCTGTTAGAACCTTTAATTCATGAGTTCTCACCAATCTTATCCTGTTGGGATATATAGCAAAAAAAGTAAAGAGAATAAAGATCTTCAAAACTCTCAAAACTGTTGATCTGTAGCATAAATTCAGCATAGGGTATTGTCATACTTTTTTTTTGGAGAACAAAGAAGGTAAATTTTCATCATTTGTGATTTATTTCTCAAGACAAGTTTATAAAGTCAATGAGAGAATGCATAAGCAGTAAAAGAATTTGAGAAATAATGAACATTGGATATACTCTAATAAATGACATTAGAACAATAATTGGAATGGTATGGACGTGTAAAGAAAATATCTCAGGAAAAATGATCAAAACAATTATTAAATTAGATGCCGTCAGAAAAGAAAAAAAAAGAAGGCATCCAATGGAAAGAGGGAATTGGTAGAAAAATGAGAGAGAAATTTTCAGGAAGATTTACGGATGGATAGAAAGGTATGGTGATTGGGAATAGGAAATTATCGTAGAGCATTATAGACAAAGCAAAGCAAAACTCCATATAGTAGTGCCACCTGTGCTAAACAGAGTAATCAATGGATGCCATATAGACCGATAAGAAGATTTTTATTTTGGATAAAACTATAATTTTTTTTTTAAATTTAAAAATGTGTTAATTAAAATTTTTAAAAAATTAAGTTCTTATTAATTTATAACTTACAAATTGCAATGTTTTAATATTAATTAAATTGTTGTCATTCTGATGTCAATTTTTGATAATGAAAGACATTCTTTTTTTTTTCTCTCTTCTTTTCTTTTACTATTAATTTTTCTAAGCATTGCATACTTTTTAATAAATTAGAATGTCTTATAATTTAATTTCAACCAGGTTACTAGTGCTTCAAATAAAAAGTTAGGTCTAATCTTATTGAGTATCTATTTGTTTATTTTTTTAAATTATCCATTCATATTTTTGAAAAGTTGTTGTGATTATGAGTTTAAAAAGTGTCATTTTTCTATTCTGCTTTGAAATGATTAATTTTCCTACTCATTAAATAGATTTAGAAAATATCATAGTTTGAACAATTTTGATTTCTTTATATGCTAAGTTTTTTAAAGATTTGTCATGGCAACTCATATAAGAGTCTAGGATGAATCTTTTGATTGGTGGATGACTTTTGATAAATGATGAAAGGAGGCACAAACTATTGAAAACTTCTTTGTTCTTATTATCATTTGTAAAATCATTAGCTATTTGTTTCTATTGTCATAATCTTTTTACATATTAAGTCATAATTTTGTCTTTTCATTCTGTTTTTTTTTAACCTTCCTAATATTAAAACATCTCCAGGTTTTCTCCATTTTTAGTTACAAATGCTATATCAAAAGTATATCTTAAGATTGCTGACTTTTTTTTTTTTTATATACTCTTATTCTAAATTTGTTTTTTGATCTAGTTTTCTTTATTATATAATTAAAAAAGTAAGTTAACATTATGCAAGTCTCCATATAGTAGTACCACCTGTGCTAAACAGAGTAATCAATGGATGCCAGAAGGCTTGTGCATAAAATCCCTATCTAATGCCTACTCATCCAATATCCCCAGACTAGTTTCTGGCTTGTAGCCTTCGTCAGTGAGGAGCTTTGAATCTGAGAGCACTGCATCTAGATCTTAGGATCTAATGCAACTCTCTAGCAACCACCTTTTATCTTTACTTAACTACAAAACTATGAGCATGAAATTGAAAACACAAAAAATATTTTCAATCTAAGCTCAATAGCTTATATAGTCATATGGGTCTGAACTCAGTTCAGCACCCATACATTTTGGTGTCTTTGGCTCTTTAACAACCATAGCCACCACTACCCTATTAGCAGGATTGGTGTTAAACCAGCAAGCATCACATGATCACATCTCCAATACTAGCACATAATTGTTTATAAACAAAGCACTACTATATGGAGTTTTGCTTTGGTTTGTTTATAAACAATTATGTGCTAGTATTGGAGATGTGATTATGCAAGTCTGTATTACTATTTGCTATTGTGAAAGTAATCCACTTTATTTACCTGATTTAATGGTGATTTTAATTCATACAGAATGTTCTCGTAGTATAAAAATGAAATATTATGCTACACCCATTATTCTAAGAACATACTGTAACTTAATTTGATCAACTCAATCAAACATCTTGTTGTAATCAATAAAGCACATACATATAGGTTTTTTCTGGTATTGCCTAGTCTTTTCAGTTTATACCTTTTGCTACTCATTATTTTCTGAAGTTATCTTGTACATTTGACAGTTAATTTCTTTTTAAGGTTAGAATATCATCTCTTTTAGTTTTAATGTAATCTTATCTTACAAGTGATGTAAAAAAGATTGTTCCATAATTTGTGTCTATATCAAGACCCAGGCCATATTTTGACTATTAAAACTAACATCTTCCATTATTTGGAATTTATTTCTCTAAACTTTATACGGATGAATTCCATTTGTACAGTCAATGCTTTAGATTTTTGAAAATTATATTAGCAATAAAAATATTAACCAATTCACAAAAACTTATGTCTAACAGATTTTTTGTTTTATTATTTTCAAAATAGGTATTTCAGTCAGCAATCATTATGGTTATATTTTGTTGGCAAGGCTTGTCAATATCTGCCTAAATCTACTTTTCAGTTTCATCTTCACCTGATTGAATTATTGAAATGTAAACATATTTATGTTGAATGTATATTTACAAAATCGAATTGATATCAATTATTACCAGTATCCTTCCATTACAGTATATTGCCTGAGTAATAACTATCATATTTTTTTGATTTAAAAAGTCTATAGTCCATTCCATCTTACTTCACTTGTCAAGTTCATTTCTATTTTATGAAGGCTATGAATATGAGGCATGGATCCTTGAAAACGTTAAGCCGATAAACTTTAATACTAATTTATATCTTCTCTAATTAACAATTATAAATAAGTATTTTTTGTTTTACATAATAGTGAGAAGTAAAACTATATTTGCTAATAGAAGTATTATGTAGGAAATAATTCCATTCTTAGATATGCTTTTATGGATTTTAAAAATCAGTTCAGTCTCAGATCATCACATATTAAAGATTGATCAGCATTTCAAGAATCTATCACTAATACTCTCATTCTTTATGCCAGTATTCTTACTATTTTTATAAATCATTTGTAGAACTTACAGTGGTGCTGTTAAATTATTTATTTAGTCTTTTTTTAAAATCAAAATCTTTATAATTTAGATGCCATCTTCATTTTGTGTATACAGTTCAAAGTTGGAATACAAAAGACAAAATCAATGTTAAAATGTCTATACCCTATTTTTATCAACAAATTAAAAGTTCCCTCTTAAGCCAATATTACACTGTTCATCCTACTTAAATTCTTAGGATTAAACTCAATTTTTGTTTTGAAATAACGCTATTTTATTTGATGTAAGCAAAATTTCTTCGACAATCATTTCAAAATCTTCCTGATGAATATCACATACTCTGGCCAGCAAAATTGAACATATTAGATTACTTAATAAAAATTATTAGTTTCATTGGTTCATCTGATTTACAACCATTGTCAATCTATTTGCTTTTTTTTTAAAATTAATTAATTGGGAATATGTAATTGTTTTTAATATAAATAAATATGAATGTGATATACATTTTTATATGGAAAAGCTTTTATTAGAAAAAAAATATAGAAAATTAATCTTGAATTAATTTTTTTAAAATAAACGCTCAATGTTTTTTTTTTTTTAAAACATATGGATTGTCTTGAATCAACTTATTTTATATATTATATATATATGGAAAAATGCTTTAAGTGTATCTTAAAATCTTCAATTCCTGTTAATCAGTGAAAAGCTATATCTGTAATTTGATTTAAAAATAGAAATGTTGAGATAGAAAATTGAGGAACAATTTTAAATGTAAATCCAAAAATGATCTAAGAAATGATAAAACTTGACATCAGAAGAAATTATGTGGAATTTTTATTCGTTAAAATTTTTGGTAATATTAGGTTTTGTTGCTGATTTTTTAAAAAAAAAATTTTCCTTATTATAAACAAATTAAAAACAAATGTTTTTCTAACAATGTTTTTTAAAATGGATTGTAATGTTTTATAAACATGTTTTTTTCTCCATTACAATAAATAATATCTCTTATTTGTTGTTTTTAGAGACCTACTGTATTGGCAAAAATTCTGGGAGTGTATAGAATTGGTTATCGCAATAGTCAAACCAATACAGCAGCCAAACAGGATCTAATAGTAATGGAAAATCTTTTTTATGGACATAATATTTCTCAGGTATCTAGTGATTATAAAAGTTGTTGATATATGATGAATAATTAAATAAAAATAATCTTACTTATTTTTGCTGTTTTTTTTTTGTTCCATCAGATATTTGATTTAAAGGGTTCCATTAGAAATCGTCTAGCAAATACTTCAGGAAAACAAGATGCTGACCTTGTTTTACTCGATGAAAATTTACTAAAATGTTAGTTAAATACTTTTTTTTTTTTTTACTTTGTAAACAGTCTATAATAATTGAATTAATTTGAAATATCACTTATTAATTTATATATATATATATAATAAATTTTATAGTGTCAGTTGATAATCCTTTTTACATACGGCCTCATTCCAAAACTGTTTTAACCATCGCAATTAGCAATGATACACAATTTCTTTCTAACCACTTAATTATGGATTATTCTCTTCTGGTTGGTTTGGATGAAAATAAAAAGGAATTGATTGTGGGAATAATAGGTGAGTGAATTACCATTTAATCTAATTTTATTCTAATATGTGTGTATACATATCATTTGTTATTTATGAATCCTTTTTTTTTTTGTCATTTTGAAATCGCATAATAATTTGCTAATGATTGTGTTAAAAAATTTATTTTGGAAATTTTTACAATTTGATAATTATTTGAAATTTGTTCTGAAATATCAGAAACTGATAAATCAAATAATGCTCTTGAAATTATTATAAATATATTATTTATACATATAAACATTTTAAAACAGGCAAAACTCACTATACGCATTGCCACCCACAGCAAGCTAGAGTAATCAATGGATGCCAGAAGGCTTGTGCATAAAATCCCCATCTAATTCCTACTCATCCAATATCCCCAGACTAGTTTCTGGCTTGTGGCCTTCATCAGTGAGGAGAGATCTGAGAGCATAAGAAATGGTGATCATGTGATGTTTATTGGGTTATAAACATTTTAATTAGTAAAAATATAAAGACTGTTTAGAGGGTATTTTGAATTTTAAAGAATGAACATATATTGTATCATTAGAATAATAATAAATAAAAAAAATGAAAGGTAAGATGTGGCCACTTAATGAATAATATTTCTGTAGTGGAATTCTTATTGTGTCACACTCTTAAAAGGTAGGGAGTGGTTTCTATCCACTTTTAACAATTTGTGGAGGGGTGTAATGTTCGTATGTTTATGATTACACCCCTCCACAAGATATTAAAAGCAGATAGAAATAAGAACGTGGAGTAATGAAAATTCCACTGCAGAAATATTATTAATTAAGTGGATAATCTTTAGTTTAATGAATGATGAATAAAAATTATTAATGTAAGATGTAACCACTTTTTTACTTTGGGGAAAAATATTTATGCTTGATTCGTGAATGAAATTTATAATTAAGATCGATCATATTGCTCTTTGATTACTTCTATTTTTATTTAATTATTATACAATATATTATAGAACTTCTATTTTTTAATAAAAATGCTTTTTTGTTTTGTATTATTTGTTTTTGTTTTTTTTAATTTTTATTACTGATAGTGTAACATTCGATTGACTACGTTCTTAGTTATGACATCTATTTTTTCAGCATTCTTACCACTATACTTACGTTTTTCCTATTTAAATTTACTTAACTTTTTTTTTTTTTTCCTACTACCATATTCTTGTTTATGTTTTGTTTTTGCATATGTGAGTTTAGAGATCTAAATTCTTGTTCACTTTCTTAAATACCAGAATTGCAACTACTTTTTATTTTAAATTTTATTTACCAAATTTTTCCATTAAAACACAGCATGGTAATACTTTTCTCTGAATGCAAAAGATTTAAGGATGTGTTTCTAACACCTTACTATTCAAGATGCTTCGTATTATCAATTGAACAGCACAAACATACACTCGTAAATGACTATTGTCATTCCAATTTCAAGAAGAAAAAAAATAGAAAAAAAACTGTTCTAGAAATGGGTTTTATACAAACCAATATGTGGAACACAAATATGTCCATATATAGAACGTGCTGATCTATTTTTCTTTTTATTTGGTATTTTATGATGTTGTCTTTTAATTTTTTCATGAGAAAACTTTCCTCTTTGAAATACTTCCAACACCATGTTTAATTGGACCTTTCCAATGTATTCTACTTTCTACAATATTTTCCCAATGGAAACAATCAATATTACACTTCTGTAGAATGTCTTTGGAATAATCCTTATAATGTAAACAGGGTCTACCTATCCTATAAAAACTATGCTCAAGTTCACCATAAAATGTCTTTTTAGGAAGTCCACAGTGTTCATTGGTTTTATTCAACCATTATTTTAGAATAGTGGACTCTACAGTACTACATTTAGCAAATTGGAGGACATATTGATTTGTTTTATGAGTATCTTTAAATGAAACTTTTCTAATGCCTTTACATTGTGCCAATAGGATGTCAAATTTTATTTCCATATAATAAATTAGATAAGATATTAGTTCTAATATTTAACTTGCAGTAGTTATTTTCCTGTGATGAAATACTCTATCGTTTACCTTGTTAAAAGCAGAAGTACCACACTGAGGTTTTGCTATGCCTCAACATCTACGTCCACCTTTCGACTTATTAAACTACCCAGGTGTTTAATAAGGATTGCATTCTCAAGTTGATAATTATCCAAACTAAAAATCGTCGAGGATTTTTAAAAAAATTTTAATTATTAAATCGAAGTCTTTGTTAGAACATTACGCATATTCTGTAGATCATTTTTGAATTGGCAAAAATAACACAATTATCAGCATATGGGTAAATCTAAAATCCAAGAAGATGAAGATTTTATTTTTACTTTTAATCGATTCTAATTAAAAATTCCACCATTGAACTTGTATTGCAGTTGAATTCCTGATTTATTAAGCCATCTGTAAGCAGTTCCAAAGAGCACTTGATAAATAATGAAACAATGTTGGAGCAAGTACACATAATTGTTTTCACCAGATTTCTTTTCAAATGCCTTAGTTGTTTTGCCTGAAGTAGTAACATTTACTCTCATTCCATCATCTAGAAAATGTATAAAACAAATAAATTTTAGTGGATAATCAAGTATTTTCAAGCAATGTCATATACCAGCTCTATTAACTAAGTCAAATGCCTCGACCAAATCAATAAAAATCATATACAAGTCACTTTTTGTTTTTGACACTTTTCTTGGCATTTGCCTGGCAACAAAAATAGCACTTTTTGAATAATCCACAAAATAATATTCTAATATGATATTGTAACAATAGAATTTTAAACACCTTTCATTTGAATTACACGTAATATAATCTCAGTCCTATGAATACAAATGTGTCCAGTTATTTCATTACAAAGTTATTTTAATAGATTTTGATAGTTATTTTCTCTAAAATCATTATCATATTATCAAGTTTAAAGATAAATGTGTATATATGAAATTATAATAATGGATGATAAGAAAAAGTTGTGGAAAAGAAAAGGATGAAAAGCAACAATATAATCTACTCCTCAACTTCAAATATCCATTTATCTAAGCTTGATAAGTTTTATGAAATAAATTTTTATCTATGAATGAAGCAACAAATTTAAATGATTTTTTTTTTAAATTTATAAAAGCTATAATAAAAACTTAATTTTAAATAAATAATATTTATTAATAAAATAATTAAAACTTAAAGCCTTGTTTTGGAATTAAATAAAATATATAACTCATTAATTTTGCACACATTACTATAGATTGATTAAATATAATTTAAAACTAATATCATCATTTTCATTTTTAACCATTATCGAACCAGTGCAGGATGAAGATCTCTCCGAGTTCAATTCAGTTTCTCTTCTTCACATCGTCCCAGCATACTTCCTTATTTCATCCATCCAGCTCATGTATGATCTCTTTCTAGATCTTTTACGATCATTTGAATCCAGTTTAAGATTCCAACTGTTCCTCTATTATTATCTCTCCTAGAAATATGTCCAACCCAACTCCACTTCAGTCTCTTAATTGTTTCAATAATATATTTCATTTTCGATTTTTTCTTGTTACTCCTAACATGCATGTCTTCATACTTCGTTGAGTGGTCAGATGTCTCGTATTGCTCTTCTGTTAAGTATCCAAGTCTCGGATCCATAAGTAAGAATTGATAAAACATTTATTAAAAATCTTCCTTTTCATGCACATAGGCATATTTTTTTTTAATATTAAGTTATTTCTACCAAAAGCACTCTGGCCACGTTTAAGTTTATGATTAATTTCATCCATTATGTTTCCATCTGTATTAATAATCTGATCAAGGTATTTGTAACTGTTAACTTCTTCTAACTCATCATAATCAATCTTTATTTTCCTCTTTTGAGAAAATCGATTGAACATTTCTTTATTCTTTACATTCCATTTTAATCCTACTTTCTTAGTTTCACCTGATAACTCTTGAAAATTGAAATAATGTTCAGTGATCTTTTACAGAATAAGAAAATAAAGATTGATAAGTAAGTTAAAAGATGACAATTATAAATTCTTTGGCTAAGTTATTAATACAAACAGAAACAATGGATAAAATAAATCATAGAATTAAACTTGGATGGTTTACTTTTAGTAAAAATAATTTGCTGTTAAAAGGAAATACGCCAATGTGTTGAATAAAAACGTTTGGAATATATGTGTTTTACCAATTTTTACTTACAGATCTGAGACTTGGATAGTAAACAGAACAACAACACTGGTATCATAGTACCCAACAAAGTACAGATAGATATTTGTTGAGAGTAACAAGAAAAGATCAAATGCAAAATACTTGGGTTGTTAAAAGAGAATAGACATCACATGATCACCATTTCCAAGGCTCCTCACTGACGAAGGCCACAAGCCAGAAACTGATCTGGGGATATTGGATGAGTAGGCACTAGATGAGGAATTTATGCACAAGCCTTCTGGCATCCATTGATTACTCTGGCTTGCACTGAGTGGCAATACTGTATTGAGAGTTTTGCCTGTTTTAAAAGAGAATAGATGGGGAATTGGAGTCTTAAATTAAATCTTAGATTTTAAAAGACCCAAAAACAAACTATATGTGAGATGGAAGGAATAAAGAAATTTGTTAAAGAAGAGAAAGTATGGGCTTGGGGAAAGTTATTAAGCTAGGATAGATCTTCATTTTATATTGGATCAATAGTGTTTGAAAATGATAATGATTCCTTGATCCATTTATATCATATTCATATTATTTTTTCACCTATTTTATTTTATTATTTTATATATATAAATATTTTATTTCTCAACTTGGGCCATCTATAAATTTGCACAATGATTTCTTTATCAATCCTCACAATGATTTTAGTTTGTTAAGAAAAGAAAAAGAAAATAATATTAAATTTATAAATTAACATTGAATACGTGAATTTTTTTTAACCACCTTTTATTAAGGGAATAGAATATTTGATAATCTTCTCAATAAAATTAAGTGCACACCAACAATCTTATATAATCCAATATGTAATTAAATTTTAAAAGTAAACAAATATTTTCCATTTTAAATTTAACTATAGTTAATTACAACAATTGTAGACTAAGCTTTCAACCTGAAAGTCAAATATTAAAGTTATTAAATATATAAATAATAGTCTCTTATAAGAAACTTTTTAATATATTGGAATTTAACAATGTTATAAAGACGAGAAAATACTTGTGTATTTTTTTAATTAAGGGGAATCACAAAATAATAATATTGGTTCCCAGATTTATTCTAGTCATAGTCTATGTATAAGTAGAATTTCTTATATTTTGTCCATTTTATTGCAATAAATCATCTAATTCCATTGTTATTTTTTATTCTTACCTTTGAACAAATAATTCTAAACTTTGAAATTTCAGATAGAATTCCTATTATTTTTGTGTGTTTTAATATTGAAATCATATCAAATTTCAATATTTTCTATCTGGTGGATTGTAAAGGTGTATATATAGTATCAATGATGAAATTTAGCAAAACAAATTGTTGAAAAAAATAATGTGTTTCATGTATAATTAATTCATTTGACAAAGCAGTTAGTGTACTATAAAGATAACATCACATGATCACCATCTCTTATACTAGCAGACAATTGTTATTAAACAAGGCAAAACTCTCTCCATACAGTAGTGCCAACCTGTGCCAAACAGAGTAATCAATGAATTCCAGAAGGCTTTGTGCATAAAATCCCTATCTAGTGCCTACTCATCCAATATCCCCAGACTAGTTTCTGGCTTATGGCCTTAGTCAATGAGGAGCTTTGGATCTGAGAGCACTGGACCTAGATCTTAGGATCTAATGCAATCCTTCAGCAGCCATCTTTTATCTTCACTTAACTACAAAACTATGAGAATAAAATTGAAAACACAATAATATTTTCAATCTAAGCTCAATAGCTTATATAGTCATATGGGTCTGAACTCAGTTCAGCACCCATACATTTTGGTGTCTTACTATAAAGATAATTAGTTACAAGTACAGATATGTAAAAGAAGACCAGCAATTCTTTTAATAAAGGAAGGATATACATTCTTGCAATTATAATTAATTGTCTCTGTGGTTCACTAATATTCTCAGTCTATATTACACACACACACACACACATATATATATATTCATACGGTTCCAATCAAAGCTTAATAAACCAATAAAATATACAATCTGTTGTTAAGGCAAGAGATTATCTTGCAACAGATTGTAGATTCTATTAGTTTATTAAACTTTGGCTATTATCATGTGAATTACTTTGGAAACAAATTAGTTGTCGGCCATTTGCGGTTTAGCATAGTTAATCAAAGATTTGAAATAGTAGATGAATGAAGACATATATTATATTCTTTATCACACAATTTCTTCATATTTAAACATAATAAGCATTTTAGTCATAAATTAAGATTTAGTAGTAATCACTATGAATATTGGATGATTGTCCTTTACATATCATCTATGTCTTCAAATATGAAGAAATTGTATGATAAAGAATGTAATGTATGTTTTCGTTTACAAATATTTTAAACCATTAGAGTTATAATAGTAAAGGTAAAATTGATCCTAAGGAATGTCCTCATATTGTTTATTTGATTAAGAGTTGAGAATGTAATTGTCTTTATGGTTACCATGGCGAATTCAGAGCAAACATTAATGTAAGACTTAAACAGCATGTATATTGTTAACAAGCTGAATTGATTCTTTCAATGTCATCAATGTTTTTGTACCATGACTGGTTATTTGGTCATGTTTTGAATCCTTACTAGATAAAAATGGTTTGCAATGAACGCAATGATAGGAAACATAAAAAATTAAAGAAGAGGCTTGGTTTATTAATAATAGTAACTTGTGGTGAATAGAAAGCTTGATAATGTTCAGTTAAGTACCATTTGCAATATGTGCAATTAGAGTGGCAATTTCATAACTTCTGTGTGATGATTAGATGAATCTAAAGGTTTTTTAAAAATTTTTTTATAACTGTTGCCTTGGACAAGAGTGCTCAGCACCGAAAATGCATTTAGGTTATATACTTCATTAACTATTGTTTATATTTTTGGAATTAATATTACTTGTGATTACATATATTGAAGACTATATACACATCTACATATCATTTATTTATATGTGTTAAACATGACCAACAAAGAATTGTATAATCTCTTTATTATTTTATAAATAGTAAATGTTTTATTAAATTATACATTAGTACAATTAATCATTTGATTTTTTTAAAAAGTGGCCCAAGAAAAAAATTGTACCGTTCTTGTCTTTTAAAGTCGTTAATCTTGTGTTAAGATTTGTAGTGGTCCCTACTGTCGCATCTAGGCGCATAGTCTTAAGGTTATAGCCTTAATATATATTACAAATTGAGTAAATAAATGATTGATAATTTTAAAAATTTTATATCCTAACTGCTAAAGTCTGTTTTTTTTTCTTAAATGTTATATTTATACCTTTTTTTTAAAAAATTTGCAATTCTGTTTTTTATATGTTAAATCCTAAATTGCTAATAACGAACTAGTTTCCAAAAGTAATTCACATGACAACAGTGAAAGCTTAATAAACCAATAGAATCTACAATCTCTTATCAAGGCAACTGTCTTTTATTTATAGACATTGCCTTGACAACAGATTGTAAGTTCTATTGGTTTATTAAACTTTGGTTTTTATCATGTGAATCCCTTAAACACATACACTATATTATAAAACAAACAAATAAAAAAATATTAGTCCTTTAAATAAACATTTACTAAAATTTTAACAATGAAAAAAATATCCCTTTTTAAAAATTAAAAAAATTATTGAATGATTAGTTTAAAAAGTCATGTAGTGTTGAGCACCAGAAGTAATAGCTCTTGAATTTGTCTCTGTACTATTGTGATAAACTACATTATTGCTGATTACAATTTTGAATAAAAGTACTCCTATTAAAATATTTATTGAATTAATTATTTAATATTTATTAGATCATTTGATTTTTAAAAATAAATAATGATTTTTTTTCGTTTAGCACAATGACATGTTAAACTAATATATATATGCGCTGTTTGCACAGTGAAAATTTTTTAATTTATTAAAATATAAAGCTATTAAATTAAAGAGCTTAGCGCTTTCAAGAGATTACTTGCTCTCATACTCATAGCTGTTGTTGTTATAACTGCGTTGTAGAAATGGAAATGGAATTTATGCAAATTAATGCAAATGAGTTATAATTTCCATTTGCATAAATTCCATTTCCATTTCTACAATGCAGTTATAACAACAACAGCTATGAGTACGAGAGCAAGTAATCTCTTGAAAGCGCTGAGCTCTTTAATTTAATAGCTTTATATTTTAATAAATTAAAAAAATTTCGCTTTATTCTATAATCTACTACTAAATAACATGGAATTATTATTATACGTATATTAGAGTTTTTACATTGTTGTTAATAAAATGTTGAACATTTATTTTTTTTCTTTTCATATGTCATAGCATTGGCCGGGAGGCGAACCCACAACCGTTTGCAACCAACTACTTGCTTGCAAGGCTGCTGCGATGACCTCTCGGCTAACAACGCTTGACATGTTGAACATTTATTGGGTATAAGTTATGCAGAAACAACAAATATCAATTGAAAAATTGTTTAATATTTCATTTTTCACTTTGTAAATCTAATTTTTATTTTTAGATTATATCCGGACATTCACATGGGATAAGAAAGTTGAAATGGTTGTTAAATCCACAGGATTTTTGGGTGGTCAAGGTAATGTATTTACTTATTACATTAAAGTGTGATAAAATAAATCGCTTCTTTTAAACTTCATTAATTATTGAGATGGTTTTTTTTAAATGTAATTAAAGTTTGTTACATTTTTTTTGATTGAAAATAATTGATTTAAGATCTGATCTCCCCATGGAGAGTAATAACATTTTTTTACTTAAAGTTGTTATTAGATATTCCATAACATAAGAAATTGCTATATCGATAAATTTCAAAGCACTTGTTTTAGTAATATAATACTCTCTAGTATTAATTTTGTTACAAATGAAATATGAATCCAATTTTTATATGCTTGTATAAGTTCTTATATTAATGTAGATTAAACAGTGATATGCCTCATTCAAGTTATATTATAATTTAAATTTACTAGGCAGAGTTGATTTCTAATCCTCTTAATAATTGTATTAATAAATGGCCAAATATTAAATATATAGATATTAAAATTATGCAGGCTTAATAATATACAATAACCAGATTGATAAATTTAATATAACTAATTCTTTGAAGTTTATTGATGCAGTCATTACATATTATCAATACTGTTTAATTTAATATTATTAAAAATTAGTAAATACCGTAAAAGTATGATATTTAGCTATTGACTCCGCAAAATAAAGAACTCTTTACCTTGTTGAAAAAAAAGGTGGTTCCGTATCTACTTTTTAAGTGAATCAAATTCTTTACAGTAAAATAAGGAATATATTTTAAGTTTAATACGATAAGGAAAAATGTTATTTGGGACCTCTAGATGGTCATTTAAGCACTAATTAATAAAGTTAGATTGCTATTCATAAATACACAACAATCCATATATGGTCCTGATATAGATAGATTTGACTATATCGTCTAAAGACTACACTTGACACTAAAATTGCAATCGCTTTTTATAAAAGATTTTCCAGCGCTTTGAATATTATTTTTCTTATATTTTATTTAAAATTGTCATTTTTGTGGTGGAGAATATGAATCAAATCAAAGAGTCACTTGTTCAGCAAACACTATCAGTTATTACCATCTTATGGGACAACAACAGTAAAAACCTAAGATTATTAATTTTCATTAGTTTCTCATATAATTATATTTATTTATTAAATGGTATAAAGAAAACTTAAAAGTGTTCTAGAAATACTAGTGAAAACTCTTCTGTTGAATTTTTCAATTTGCTTCATTACCTATGCACTCTGAACTTCTATTTCGTGTCATTTTAACTCACTTAAAGTCATCTTTTTATAGATATCATTGAATAAATTTATTTGATGTTAATATGTGACTCATTACGTGGTAATATATTTCTAGTGATCTTTACATTAAGAGTTCTCTCAAGTTGTATTTACCATTCATTCAAATAAAAAGTATTGCTTATCGGATCTTTACATTAAGAGTTCTCTCAAGTTGTATTTACCATTCATTCAAATAAAAAGTATTGCTTATCGGATCTTTACATTAAGAGTTCTCTCAAGTTGTATTTACCATTCATTCAAATAAAAAGTATTGCTTATCGGATCTTTACATTAAGAGTTCTCTCAAGTTGTATTTACCATTCATTCAAATAAAAAGTATTGCTTATCGGATCTTTACATTAAGAGTTCTCTCAAGTTGTATTTACCATTCATTCAAATAAAAAGTATTGCTTATTGGATCTTTACATTAAGAGTTCTCTCAAGTTGTATTTACTATTCATTCAAATAAAAAGTATTGCTTATCGGCATTTTAAATTTTCCGATAATAACTTCTGCAGTTATGATACGGTAATCAAGTTTTAAGCAAATTCAGATTACCTAATCATTCTTGGGTGAAGTAATTAGAATGAATGATTAATATTTCTAAATATTGTTATGTGAAGACATATTGTACTAAACTGCATACTTCAAATATTAATCAAGAAGAATTTTACGTTTTATTATATTGTATCAAAATGGATATAAAATAAAGTTTATTATTAAAATTTGTAAAATACATGCAGACAATACATTGTTATTGTTTTAGCACAAAATAGAACATTCTAAAAAATTTGCCTCTCAATAGAAAATGAATAATAAATTATGGTAATTAGCGCAACTATTAAAAGATGGACATAGTTAGTTGTACGAGAACATATAATTTAAAGAGAACTATCAAGTGAAAAGTTATGCATTTTTCTCGAAAGGAGAAAAAAGCAGAGTTAAATTAAACCATATTCTCGTTTTATAAATACTTAAAAGTGAAGAGCAAATGGCAGGACTGAAGTGAATTAAGACAGTGTTTGTTAATTGTGTTAACGGAAAATAACTGCAAGTCAAGGATACTTAAGTTATAGATTTAAAAGGTGAGGGTTAAGGAAACTCTTATGTAACGGACTGTAATATATATTTGCAGTGTAGGAGAATGAAGTATTCCCACACTCAGATATGTTAGTAATTCTATTCCAAGTTAAGGGATAACTATTATTATTTATTTATATTGTTATTAATAGTAATATTCATCCGCAAAGATAAATAAACTTGCTGAGATATAAAAGTGTTTGTGTTGTTATTTTATTTTGTCACTGACATTGGTAATATTGATTACCCCCATGTACACAATATAAAGAAAGTAAATAATTACATAACCTGATTATTTTCATGAGATTAAGATACTATATATACTAAATAAATGGTAATTATAAATTTATTAAACGCACATTGATTACGTAAGTAATATTTACTGAGGCTATAACCTCGATAATATGCGTGTAAAATGCAATAGTAGGGACCTCTACAGGTGTTTTAACCACAAGCTTACGCTCTTTTCTTCCATAGCATAAGCTTGTGGTTAAAACACCTGTAGAGGTCCCTACTATCGCATTTTACATGCATATTATCGAGGTTATAGCCTCAGTAAATGTTACTTAAATAAATGGTAGTAAGTCTTAAATTATCACATGATTTGTAATTTATTATTTCTTAATCATATCATTTTATTCATTGCATGTTTAAGCTGTTTGCAAATTCTCTATAATTTAATGCTATTAAACAAACTTTTTTTTTTATAATACTTTTTTTGCTCCTGAAACTTTAATATATATAATTATAGATGATGCGAACATTTTCAATATGTTTATTTTATATATAATAAAAATTGATATTTTCAAGAATTTGGATGTAATATATATTAAAGAAAAGAAAATCCACGTATTTGTATTCTCTGTAAATTTTAAAATTATTGTACAGTTTGGATTAATATTTTTTTAAAAATTGTTATTTATTTATTTTTTTTAAGGAAAAACTCCAACTATTCTTTCTCCCGTTTCGTATCGAACTCGGTTTTGTGAAGCAATGGATCGTTATTTTTTACTAGTACCTGATTTATGGTGTAATTTGGGTAAAGGAGTGGAATACTGACACAAGGTGAATTGAACTATTTTTAAAGATTTGAGATTAAGATAATTACTAGTATTATTAATATTCTTATTTTATTTTGTCGTTATTTTTTTCTCTTGGAAATTAGAATGATTACAGTTGTTTGCAAATAGCTGCAGATAATTATATATGTTATAATGCCTAGGAGATGAAAATAGACATATGCCGTATATGTATATATGGAGAGAGAGATGAAATATCCATGAATGGGACAGTCATATTTCGATGAAGTAATGGAATTATATTTGGTATGTTGTTGATGTGATCTGATTTGGGATTTCTAATTACATTCATTAAGTGTCATCAAATTCCTTCAGGATCTGAAATTAAATATAGGAATAGGTTGCAGTTGAAAATTCTCTTCCCTTTTCATTATATGTTCAATTTAAATACAGTTTCACATTCACAGTAAATTTATTTAACTCTAAATAAAATGGTTAAATTAACGAATATATCCCATCCTTTTATCCCTGTGTTCCTCATGATTGTCTCTTCTACCTTATGTCCATGCCTCCTTTTGTTTTTTTATGGAAAACTTCCACAATATTGCACGTGTAGAACTCATTCCAAATTGTTTGGTGGACAGCGAATTCATAGCTATATAATGTGAAATGTCCTTTTAATGAAAACATCCAATATATATATATATATATATTAAATTAGTAACAAATAATAATGTTTTATTAATAACAACGTAAATAAATAAACAAATGTAAAGAAACAATCTTGAATAAATAAGAAAGTGAAAAGAAGCAATCTTACCCCCTCCTCCCACGAAGTATATAAATGCATATACCAGTACAGTTAGATTACATTGATACTATATTGTAAATAAAGGGATTTGGAGTCGGACTTTCATGGCCTTTCACTATTCACACTATCTCCTACTACTGATACACATGACTACACACATGCAGCAAAGATAAATAATCACCAATATACGTATTTTGTGCTATACCAGCACTCATCAGTTGGTCCAGATATATAATCAGTGCTCAGTCTATATTAAGATAGCAAATCCTTACACTTTAGTGGACAGGCTTCAACCCACTCCAACCTCCAACTCTTCAGCCATCCATACCATTGAAAATATTGGTAATATATTCCAGTCTATTTGATTATAGGATATTAAATTGATCTCCATATACTTATTAATGTCTGTCAATTAGCATCTCTTAATATATTTTCTGACTTTGTATAGATAATTGATATCTCTAAAATATTGTTTCTTATTGATGATCTAGAAGAAATTTATGCAATTAGCCTCTACTTTATAATCTATATCTATTGTTGTCAATAGGGATTTCACTTTCTTTAGTCAATTACCTACTTTTTATCATATATGTATTTTGTGATTAACATACTTATATGTAGATGAGCGGTGTGAAAGAAGAAACATTGATGTTGCTTCTGTGAGTCACCCATGCAGTTCTGAAGAACAGTGTGGCACACAGATAGACTGAAAGTATTAGAAATAGTTATAAGAGCTAATTTTATGGAACATTCCTATTATAAGGCATTAGCCAAGACAGCAGATCTGAACAATATGCTATTTAAATATAAACAATCATATGAATTATTCTTAATATCTTAGTCTGGAATGGATCAATTTCTAATAGCATGACTTGCAATATCATAAACTAAGCTTTGTTTATAAAAGGACTCGTGTACAAATAACTGGATCTTATCATGAATTCTACGATAAAATAAAGTATAATTTTTAAATAAAGATTGACAGAAATTTAAACATTAATTACCAGAATCTAGTTTCGGATCCGCTGATCAATATTTCATCAGTTGTGTTCAGTGCACCAATCTATGGTAACTGCTTTCACAGTTAAATTAGCAAAGTATTAAAATTTAAAATCCCTTCCTTGGACATCATCTGAAATTACGTCTTGCTAACTCATCAGTTTGGTCATTTGCACTGGGATAACGTTTTCCATTAAAACACAATTCTAAATGTTTCTGCAATAATATAAATTACTAATTGGTTAAGCAGTCAGGTATGCTTGCCACAGATATGACTCAAATATTCAAATAAAACTATATTACCATGACTAATACATAAAATAAAATTAAATGACTTACCTGCATAATAATCGTAGTTTTCATAGTACATTTAATGATCTGCAAAAATAAATGCAAGATAGTAATAATATGGCATAATAACTGCAGTCAAAGATTTAATGTTCCGAAATTTTATTTCAAATTAACTTGATCATTTCCATGCAACATTTTAATATGGATACACATACCCACATTTCTATTTTTAAAAATATAACTTGAATGTAATTAGAAACAATATCAGAATTTCTTTTGAATAAAAGTTTTCTTTAACTATAATCATTTCATTAATAAGATATGAGATTCACCTTTTATAAATTGATATTTCTCTTGATTATGCACTTCAATAATAAAATTATGAAAATTTGATTTGGGATCTATAAAGATAAAATGTGTATATATATATTAATTTAATTCATAATAAATAATAAAGTATTATATTCAACGGCTATCTTATCTATTAAAATCCCTATTTCCTCTATTGTCTGATTGGTGAATGGATGAATGTTTTTCCGTAAGGATGTCATATGTCAAATTCACAACCTGTCACGTCAAATTCAAAACCATTCCACCATTAATAAACCGTAAGAGTTGTCCGTAACTATCACATATCATATATAACAGGTATATATTTAATACTTTAAATTTTAATTTAGCGTTATTAATAGTTTTGTGTAAAACTATTAATAAAACTAAATAAATGTATTAATACCTTGCCGGATACATTTCTGAACTGTATCAAACAGGCCGAGTTGCTCCAAATATTTTTTTTTCAATTGTGAGGTTCTCGCACTTATTTATATAATATTAACATCTTTTGTTTAATTTACATTAATTTTTAAAAAAAAATTTAGTAAAGCAACCAATTCAAAAAAACTTACAAAAACGACAGCCTTATTAAAAAAAAACTATTATGTTTGTTTGTAAGGCTGTCATTCTCCCATTAATAATTATAATTTTTTTGAAGCAGTTGTCCATAATTATTAAAATCTTTTGTTTAATTTACATTAAACCTTTAGAAAAAAAGACGGTCTTTCCAAGACCAGGTGCATTTTTTTTGCATCAGGTTTTGTGCTTTTTTCAAATGTTAAGCACCAATTTTAATGTTAACCAATTATTGCAAATAGAACACCATGTAGTTTCCTATAATGGATGTTCATTCTCCAGTTAAACATAGGAGACGTAGATCTGAAATAATGGTGCCTTAATGAATTTTAATGTTCATTGTGAATTAATTTCATAGATATACATTATTGTATTCTGAATATTAAAGTTTAATATTTATTTTGCTGGATGCATTTGTTATCTTCATTACATTATTTAAAAAAACCTCTTACTCAAAACAACAATAATTGTTAATAACAAATTAAATTAGTTATCGTAAACAAATCGGAGAATGAATATACATTTGTTTTTTTATTTTTACTATTTTAGTTTTTTTACTTTATTTTCCTTTTAAGTTGTTCAAAAATCACCTACATGTTTTTGCTGACCTTCCTCTCTTTGACGATTTCATAAGGGAATAAAGAATGCAGCGATTTTTTTTGGGGAATATCTCTCATTCGAGTTCATGATTCATGAATTTAACTAAATTTCTGCATGAATGTCATAAAAAAAATTTATTTTCATGCTGGGATGCATTATAAATACGTGACAGGGCAGATTTCTTTTGATATTAATGTAGAATAATACTTTTCCTTTTATATTTTAATGTTTCAGATGGATTTTAAATACATGCTGGATTAGTTGATCGTCACTAGTGTGATATCAAATGAAATTATGAAATGAAGCATTCTTGCTTACAAACAAATTATTCTAGGCTTCTAAATATAGTGGAACTTTTGTCCTTTTTAATTTGGTTTGGATTTGGAGATACTTCTTTTACAGGGAATACTGGCTGCATATTAGCAGAGATCTATTTGTTGCTTATTCAGTACATTTTCTGTTTTGCCAAGACTGTTTATTTATTCAGCAAGGAATTAACGTAATGAATTTTCTTGATAACTTGAATAACTAAAATTGACTTGAACCAAAAACCTAAAACTGCAATAAAAAAAACATTTCCAAAAAAAGCCTCCAGCAACATATACAACTGGTAAATTCCAAAAAAAAAATATTTATAACATGATAATGAATTTTGATATAAAAAAAATAAAGTTATATATTGCTTTAATTCTCTTCCACTAGTTAAAATTTTCCAAAAGTAATATTTTTATATCATACTTCATCATCTTTTGTTCAAAGACTGAACTCACATTCGTACATATCTTTCATTTTGGACTTCTATTCAATAGTTTTGAAAACTTTTAACTTATCATATTTTTTTAACTTATTTTATTATTGATTAAAATTACACTAGAAATTTTACATATTTGTAAGTGCAAGCTATATATAAGTCATGTGACATCTGACTTGTTATTATTACTATTATTATCTGAATAAAGAAAGATTGAAATGTGTAAGTCTGTTTTAACACTAACATATACATGCATATACACTCTCATATATTAATTCAATGCCTATTTCAGTGCGTATAATGCTTGTTAAATAATTATTTTTATAACTATTGTTTCGTTAATGTTATAAATGTTAACGCAAGCTTATAGAAAATCTTCATACCTAAAATATTTTGAATGAATCTAAATTAATAATTTATAATTTTTTATTCATTTCCAATTTATCTAATTTTTTTTATTTATTTAAATAAATTAATTTATTTAATCTCATTTATATTTTTGTCTTTTCCTACTGTTTTCCACCTTCTATACATCCATATACATTTTGCTGCTATGAGGTGACTGTTTTAATATATATATTGTGCCCTTATCTATAGGTCATAATAGGGTAGAATGGTCAATTACTAAAAAATTTTAAATTTTAAGATATGTTTGTGTAATATATTGATAATAGTAGGATCGATTAGATTTTATAGTACAATTTAAGGCTGAAAATACCTGGTATATAAAAGTGTAATGGATTATTTTAAAAGAGAACAGTTAAATAAAGCTTAATTATATCCTTGCTTATGGTTGTAAAAGCTGGCCATATAAAATAATACAGCTATAAATAGTTAAAAGTATATTAACAATTCAATTTTAATGTTTTAAAACTAATGAATTAAATAAACGCTATATGCAATATTATAATTATAATTAATATTCAAATCTAATCTAATATATTTTGAGATAAACTTTATGATGGTGAGAATTATATTTGGTTCTACATTTTTAAATTATTTTCCAAATTTTTATAAAATATATCAGTTTTGGTAATTTAGACCGAGACATAAATTAAAAAAAATCATCTGATAAAGTTAGTAATCATGTGACTGTATATTATATACCTTCACACACACGCCTGTTAGAATATAATAATAAAGTTTGTGAATTATAAAACCAAATATAATTGCTATCTATCGTTAAAGTAAAAGTTGAAATATTAAATGTTATTTTAATAATTGTTTTAAAGTTTAAATGATTTTGATAAAACTATAGTTGAATTTAAAAATACTATTTTAAGTAATATTGTAAATCATTACGTCATAAATTCTTTATTTTAAAAAAGTCTAGTCTGTTATAAAACTAAAAATGTGTAAATTTGTTCGCGCTAAAATAAAGTCATTAACCAATCAACGGAGGTATTTTAGCAGACAAAATATAAGAATTAGACGAAGCGGGAGAAAGTAATGTGTAAGTGAAGGAGGGAGTAACATATTTTTTAGCTGGATAAGACCGTAAGCTAGAAAAGTGATATAATTTTAAAATTTTGTATTTATTTTAAAAGTTTTTTAATATATAATATTTTGACTGCCTTTACATGAAGGGCTAATTTTAAAAGTTTTCTTACCAGTGATTTTATTCAAGTTTAGCCAAAACCTTGCAGTAGAAATGGAAATACTACAGAAAACAGTATATAAAAATATTGTTAAAGGAAAAATATTTGTAAAGTGCCTTGATACAGCTTTATTTATGCTCAACCAGAAACTTATTATTGTAACTCAGAGGAATATAATTTGGACGCTATACGGAAAACTTAAAAGAGAAGTTATTTGCCGTCAGGAAAAATTATGACGCACAATTTTATAAGGCTACTCTGAAGTTATTTTATTCTTCTCTATGGAAAAAATTAAGATGCGTTTATTATAAAGAAAAATTATGTAAAAGTTATAATGAAGAAAGAATGTTTATCTTTTTAAAGGAAACATTATAAAGTATATAGTACCAGAATTTTAAAAGAAGAAAAAAGTTATAGAATAATAATATGAAAGAGCTATTGTGTTTTATGGAAAAGAACAGAAAAACTTTCTCTAAGAGGAATTAAAAAATATTATAAAGTGTTCATTGGAGAAATGCTTGATTTGAAAAATATAAATTTAAATTACTTAATGAAAATGGATCCAGGGAGACAGAAAAATTTACTGAATATTTAAATAAAAGTACCTAGAAGATGCATCGTAAAAGTCGCGCGGGAAAATATTAGCAGAAAATATTAGAAGAGAATATGTAGACGTTTTCTTTACGGGATTAATTGATATCATAATTAATAATTGTATTAAATATTATAAAAAACTAAGGATTGTCATCTATGAATATTTATTAAACAGAACAATATTGTTTTGCCTTAAAATTGAACATTAAGTGACTGAAGAAGAAATAATAAACATTTTTTTTTGCTTTAGTATGAACAGTTTTCAAGAAAATTTGATGAAGAAGTACAGTAAATATAGTTTGAAATATTTTTACTAATTTATTTTAAAATATAAAATGCTATGTGAGATTAGGGAAAACATATAAACATAAATTTAGTAATATTAAAAATTAAATATAATAGCTTGATAAAATTATAGAAATAGTGTTTAAAATAAAGTGTATGGATGAGAATCTTATATCTACAAGGATCAAAGGGATGGTGAAGCCTACGGAACGCGATCGAGGAGATAAAGGTCGTTTTCGGTAATTTTAATAGTTATTTATAATGCATAATGTATTTTTTTTTAGATCATCTATTGACTAAGAATGAAGTGTGAAAGTTTAAATTATATGTACACATTTTATACAACATTTTTAACATATAATGAGATAGGAGTAATTCGGAATATGCATGCAATAATTTATTTAAAGTATATTAATAATATAATTTAACAGAACAATTGTGTGATTCTTTTGAACTTTCATGTGATAAAGTATTCAGATATTTTAAAATAGTTTGTATATGATTAAATATACGAGGAAAGTAGTAAAAAGATTTTCTTATAGAACAGTGGAATAGTTTTAAAATAAATGAATTTTATTATTGTTAGAAATGCAGATATGTATTTGTCGATGTACAGTATAGAAAAATCTTGAGAAATAAGATCGGATAGTGACTTGGAAGTACTAGTGGAGAGGAAACCAAGATGATGTTTTTTTTTAAGAAATAGGAAAATAAAGTATTTGGATCATATTTAGTTTGTGTGATTTCAGTATAGTTAACTAAGCCCTATGACTGAACACATATAGTTTGGACAGTGTTTTTGCATATCTTTAAACTTTTTGATGTTATAATAAAGCTGAAGAAATAGCTTTAGCATCGTTCCTATAATAGAGGTTGGTAGACAGGTAAAGGTCACTCCTCTATAGTGTCTTTTAATTCACTGTGCCATGATTGTCAAGGTTTATGACGAGTAATATTCTAGTTGTATTTTGATCCTATGCATCTATCTTCGCTATCCTTATTTCGTGAATCTGCATCGGTCAGAAAGATATTTTCAAAGAAATAATGAATAAAATAGAACTGAAGATATGTTATCGTTTATGTAAGAATAGTTTATTTGCTTGAATGTATAGAATTGTGTAAATTTAAAATTGAAAGTCCAAAATATCATAAAGAGAGAAAGAATCATATAATACATTGTAAAATTAATTCAGAAATGAATATAAGATTTTGAAAAGAAATCTAAACCAAGTATTTTAAAAGTGATAATAAAATTTGAATGTTTTAAATAATATTTAGAAAATAAGTATTGCATATTTATTAAGAAAATAATTCAATAATGTGTAATAAACATATACTTGTGCATGGTATATTAATAGTTGTAATTATATCATCCGAAGTAAGGCTTGAATGAGAATATTAAGATTAATAAACATCGGATAATGAACAATAAAAACCTAATACCGAATGTAGAACAATGTTTTGACTTTGTAAGATTCCATACAACCAATATAAAACTAAAATTTGTTATTTAGTAGAATTTTACTACGAATGTAAATTTTGTAAAAAATATAATTTTAATAATATTAGGGATGCAAAGTGTTAGTGATAATCATATAAGAAATGCATTTTGTAACAAGCTAACCATAATAATAAATCAAATAATAATACTGTATTTTCTTAAGCATTTAAAAGATAAGATTTAACTAGGAAAAATAAATAGTATTTTGATTTCATTTTTATAAACTAGTAAACTAAGTTGAGATAGGAGAGTAAGGGATATCCAATGTACATAGTGTAAAAATATTGTTAATTTATTTATGTTGTGAATAAACTTTGTTTTTTTAAATTTATTTTAAAGTTGTGTGCCCGCGTTGTTATTTCTCCACATGGATGCATGAAATCACGATACATTTATAATTGAAACAGACATATAGTTTTTGCACAAAAAGGTAAACATAAAAGTGTTATAAAAATTTTGAGAATTTATTGGTATGTTAAAATTAAAAGATCATGATTTTATATTATTTATTGGTCATAAATCGGTTACCACAATATTACATTAAGTTATATGCTAATGTTGCCACACGTATTCTGTTGTCAGATTATTCAATTACTACCACGTACGTATTTATTTATTTCATTTAGGAAGAAATAAGATTATATTATATTATTATTGTTATTATTATTTTATTATTGTTAGTTGCTGTGTAGTAGATTATGACATAAAATTCCCTTTTCATATTTTACTACCGTAATTTTAAATCAGTTAGAATACAATTTATGAACCTGAGATTTTATTTTATTTATTTTTCTTCATTTTATTTAATTGAGCTAGATTCTTATTATAAAGAAGATTAAGATATGATTATTATTTTAATCGTAGTGAATAGAGCTTAGAAAGTCGTAAGAATACTATGAGTTAGTTATTTGGTATAGTAAAAAAGGGGAATAGTGTTCTTATGCCATTGAGTTAGTATCGTGTGGATAATAGCTCAATGTAGTCTATCTCGTTCCCCGTATTGTCACTCCATGTCTCATGAAAATAGTAAATATTTATTAATTCATTTGAAATTGAACCGAACTTGTATTTTAAAAAATTAGAGCTAGTAATCATTTTAATCAATGCTGAATATTTCATTTATTTATTTGTTAACTGAGCTAGAACCCGGAATATTCGTAATAAACAATAATTTTGGGGTGAGGATGCGCGGGGGGAGGTTAGAATATATATATTTACATTTGTGCTCTTCAATGAAATCAAATCTGTATTAATTTCACTTAGTATATATTTTTAATTACAATAAAATTATAATTGTAGAAATAATTATTAATTAAATTGAATTTCAAAATGTAAGTTTGTGGAATTCACATACA
This sequence comes from Epiperipatus broadwayi, assembly GCA_028023455.1. Classification (NCBI taxonomy): domain Eukaryota; kingdom Metazoa; phylum Onychophora; class Udeonychophora; order Euonychophora; family Peripatidae; genus Epiperipatus; species Epiperipatus broadwayi. Next base: position 1,631,919 of record JAQFVV010000052.1, read on the forward strand.
GAGATGATAGGAAGTTTTTTTCGAATGTTTTAAGAGTGCAAGTCATCTTATTATACAACATAAATATATTTTTTGAGACATAGATATTTAGTTTGACTCTTAACAAATATCCAAATCCTAATTTAAACACAAATGTTAATTGATTGCTGTTTTTACATGAAACAGTTTATAAATAATATTTCTGTTTCGTTATAATTTCTTAATCATTGAAAATTTTAAATATATGCTATGGAATTTTCCTATTGTTAATATTAATATTTTGTTTAAATCGCATGTTGTTATTAAATTAGTAATGACTGGAAGGTTGCTATTCTTCCACATGCGCCTTACAATTACCTTCAGACAGCCAATAGCTGTTAAAACAGCGGTCTGAGAAGCGATCAGGCCTAGACACACGACAGGTGTCTAGGCCTGATCGCTTCTCAGACCGCTATTTTAACAGCTATTGGCTGTCTGAAAGTAATTGTAAGGCGCATGTGGAAGAATAGCAACCTTCCAGTCATTATTGTTAATATTGTAAATGTAAGTACATAAAAAAAAAAGCCTCTTTCTGCATTGGATGATATTGTGATATGAAGCTCTTGTTTTCAAGTCTGATCTATATTGAAGGACTAGAATTTATTTATTATATTTAATTATGAAGATAAGATGATTGTATTAGAAAAAACCACTGATAATCACCATCGCCTAATTAGTTTGCATGGAAATTCATTTCATGCATTGGTCTTTTTCGTTATTATATTAGAAGCATTGCAATAGTTTAGAGGATTTCTAGTCTAAAATGTTTTGTCGTCACATTCCAATAATCATATACCTTCTCTCAAGATCAGATTTTATTTTTTTATAATTGAGATGGAATGCTTCATGTACTATGGAAGAATAATATTTATAAACTTTTGAGATGCAGATTAAAGAAATAGTGAATGAAAAAAAAATGGAAATATTGTGGTGTTGGAAAGAAGTCACAGGATTAATACAAATAAAAGGAAACGAAGATGGGCTGATTATATACATTTAATTGGAAGGAATGTTTTTAAAAAGGATTATGAAGATGAAAGAAAAGGCGATACGAATTTTAAAAGTGAAGAAATTACTTCTTGTAATAATCAAATTATTGTTAGCTTATAATATTCATTTACTAAACACTTTCGTGATTTTCTGTGTCTGTTGTGGGTATAAAACTTTATGTGAAATTTATATTTTATATGATTTTTCATCCACATATTCAAAGAAATGCTCACTCTTCAAAAAAACTTTACTATTTTCAAGTTAAAAGTTGATTGTTTTCTGTGTCTTTTTTTTTTCATAAGAATTTTTTTGAAGGTTGAAATATTATTGTTTGACATATTTATTTTCAATTATTGATTTCTAGAAAAGATCTAAATGGTTTCTTACAAGTATTTTAAAAATTATTATGATGCTCTAATGCAGTGGTCTTCAACGTTTTCACACCAGCGGACCGGCAAAAATAAGGATAAGGTTTCGCAGACCGGCAGAAGTCTATAGATAAATATTTTTAAAGATGTAAACTGCTTAGCCTTGGATGAACTGACCAAAACAACACACTAGTTACTGTGTATTGTAATGCTGTTGCTTACCTTTACATGCTGAACACTCTTTCTCGAGTTGCGCAGTCATACTGCTACAGAAAACAGTACATTAACAATCATTCTCATTAATCTGCCTGCATTGCTACGTTTATTATTTCATCGTTAAAACATGCAAAAATAAAATGTTATTCACCTGAATGTTGGGAAATATCACAGCTAGTGTAATTACATGACAATGATTATGATAAATGTAATATCTATATTTAATGTTAAATATACAAGATGAAGTTATATATATATATATGGAGTTTGTATAATAAACTTTTTTTTTTTGAATTTTTTTATAAAAATAATAAAAAATTTAATTCTACCTACTTCCCCCCATAAACATCTGTAATAACTAGAAAAACAAATTGATTTATGTATGATTGATTAGATTTTGTTTTCGTTCTGTTTCCTTTTTTTTTAATTGCGTAAAAATGAGATGAAAAAATAAATAAAAATTGTTTACATTAATTAAAAGTTTAAACTCTTATTATTTTGTTATTACAAACTTTCCTGCCAGTCTACCGCGGACCGGCAGAAAACTTCTGCGGACTGGCACCAGTCCGCAGACCGAGGTTTGAAGACCACTGCTCCAATGAAAGAACATAGAACTTGCAAATTTAACAAATTTTCAATATAACAGTCATTTATTTATGTGGTTCCTTCTGTGTTTTTCTCAGTGTTGCCATGTTATTGATGATGACAATTAATTTTAGGTCAGCCAGTTCACATGATAGATAAGAATAATTATAAACACATTTTTTGCTGTAGTTTTACAAGAAGGTTCAGAGTCATGTCTGATGCGATGCTGATTTTTGCTTTGTCCAACAAAGTTATTATTCTACAAATTTTAGTTACAGCTGATACCAGCATTACAATTTTTTCCAGTGGGTTATCGATCTTTTCATACTCTGTTAAAAAAAATTTCATGTAGTTTGTGTAAGATAATTTTTGAAATTATTTAAATCTTTTATAACAAATATATGAGTATGTATAACTATATTATAATAGATACTATTGAATTGATATTATTTCTCGATGATTATATCATTCTCTCTATTTACAGAATTTTAATATAATAAGTAGGATTTAGGATTATTTTTTATGGGGTTGAAATCATGTTTTACTGTTGTTGTGACTGATGTTTTTAAACATGTTTCTGCCAATATAGATATTAGTAATGAAACCTTAAGAAAAAAAAAAGACAAGGCAAAATATAGGATATACATTTACGTATTGTAACAAATAGCCCATCTGTGGTCATCATTTGTAATGGATTAGAAGTAAAGACAATAATAACAGAATAATATTATCTTATAAATAATAATATGTCCATATTGGACAAACCATTTGTAACAGAGTAAAAATGATGACAAAGGATAAGGAAAATAAACCTTACTATTTCTCACGATTTGAGACACCGTTTATAAGGATATAAACTATCATAAACGTTAAACACTATTTATAACTGAAGAAAATCATTCATGAATAGATAAAAATAATGATCTTGATATACTCTACAAATTTATAAGCTATTTGTATCAAAATGAAAATGATAAGAATAAGAAATGAAAATTTTATATAATCTGCAAACGTAAAACATGCATTGCAACTAAGTAAAGTAGGATCCAATAGTCGATCACTAATTATAACTAAATAAAATGCAAATAATGCTAATAAAATGAAAATAAAGACAATACTAACAAAGCAATAATATCTCAAAAATTGTAATATGTCCTTATTAGATAAATCAATTGTTATGGAATGAAAGACTTAATGTTGATAAAAGACTTTATTAACTTCGAGATTTATGCATATTAATCTATTCTTAATAAAATATATAAGTGCTTCTCTTTTAAAACCCTATAAATTCAGAACATCAAATTTTAATAAAATTAAAATATCCCAGTACTAAACTGCAATACACAATATCGATTAATCTAGCATATCTCTCCACTTTCAGCAACTTATAATAATATAAAATAAAATTAATCCTTTAAATAATCGTAAAATTTACAATATCCAATCATGACGACATGAACTAAAAGGAAATATTCTTGTTTGACACTTATACAAATACTACTGACAAATCACAGTGAATTATCTTTCAAGTCAATAAAGCTAAGTTATTAAACTTTAAATTATAAATACCCTAATATGCCTACTATTACTAATAGTCTATTATAATGAAATGTCAATATTAAAGTTTAGTGTTTAAATTTACAATCTGTACCAATTGAGTTTTAAATTTAATAAAAGTAAATCATTTTATTTAATGGGATTAAAATACCAGTTTCAACATATGCTATTACCAATTTCATAGTATAAGATTATCATCTTTATAACGAAATACTAAATTACTATAACTTACATCCAATAATTAATAGTTTAAAAGAATATGCAAGCATCCAATTATAATTACCTTTATTTACCCTAACCAATTAATATATTTATACTTTATAAACTAACGAACGAGCTCAAATATAAATTTTTATCTTAAAATAACTTGCATATAATTAGCAAAATAATTATGATAATCTGCTAATTACTTATTAAATATTTAGCAGTATCAAACTAATCAATTTGTTACTATATAAAATGTATACCTGGTTCAAATGATATATTGGATTTACCATAAAGAAAATAATATGTAAATGTACAAATATCAATCCAATCATTTAAATCCTGATTGTCTTATGAGTATTCATTATAGCCTATATGGGTCAATCTATTATCTGTCAAAATATTAGCTAATAGTTTGTATTATAAATTGAATGACAACTAAAGCAAGTTTATTTGTTTGTAAATGAATTTAAAATTTATTAACATTAAATATATACTCTGGTTGGCACAGGGTGGCAATACTTTATGGAGAGTTTTTGCTTTGTTTATTAAATATATATATATATATAAAGATAAATAGACAATAAACGTTTAAAACATATACTATAATCAAATATTATGGGACATAATCTCCGTTGAAATTAATATAATAAAAATTAATAAGATGGGTGTTTATACATCAAAATTCACCTATACAATGTTTAATATATATTTATGTGAGACAGAAAATGTTATACACTCATTGAAATACAAGAAAGTTAATAAAACAGGCAAAACTCACTATACGTATTGTCACAACACAGCAAGCTAGAGTAATCAATGGATGCCAGAAGACTTGTGCATAAAATCCCCATTTAGTGCCTACTCATCCAATATCCCGACTGGTTTCTGCCTTGTGGCCTTCGTCAGTGAGGAGCCTTGGATCTGAGAGCACTGCACTTAGATCTTAGGATCTAATGCAACCCTCCAGCAGCCACCTTTTATCTCCACTTAACTACAAAACTATGAGTCTTAAACTGAAAAACACCTTAACGTTTTCAATCCAAGCCCATTAGCTTATATAGTCATATGGGTCTGAACTCAGTTCAGTAACCATACATTATGGAGTCTTTGGTTCTTTAATAACCATAGCCACCACTATCCTATTAGGCAGGATTGGTTTTAAGCCAATAAACATCACACGACCACCACTTTTTATGCTTGTGTATAACTGTTGTTAAAACAGGCAAAACTCACTATACGTATTGCCACACACAGCAAGCTAGAGTAATCAAAGAAAGTTAATGACACTTCTCTCTTCTTAGTAAAGTAATTAATTGGAATGAAATTTAATATTCATATGTTTACTTGTTTGTTCACTTTACTTTTCAATAAAATATCAATGAATAATCACTACAATATAGTTCTTTTAGATTTTCAATATTTATAAAACGCACAGTCAAAAATAATTTGCAGTTAACGAATAAGAGAATAATACTTTTAATCAAAATTTTACTTGCTAAAATTTAACACAAATTTAAATTAATCTTAACTTCCTTATATTTCACACACACATATATATATATATAAATTATTATTTAACTTAAGATGTAGCAATTAATTATATTTATAAGCATTATACAATTAAATACATAAATATATATATATATTAACATACAACCTGATTCTAATCACCATCCTCCTATATAATATTTTAAAGTAACACAGTAGTTCCAATCTCTATTCTGTAAGTTATAATTTGATGATATTTATTAATCTAATCCAAGTAAAAATATCAAAAACAGTTATCCCAATAATGCGTATTTTGTTAATTCCAATATTTTCCAAGTATTAAATTTTCTCCGTTTTGCAGAAGTTTAATATTATAATGGCATTATGAATGAACAGATGCCAATCTCCATATCTGATGGTACACCATACAAATAAACTGATTTAAATCCTGAATTCCTACACTTCATTGACATTATAAAATTAATATCTGCAGATGAAAACAATTCTCATATACAATATTACGTTGTTAGCTTTTATATTTCGTTATTGAAACATTTTGTTCTCATGCGATATCCATTTTTCATAGGAAATTATTAAGATGACTTTAAACACTATGAAATATTTTTTCATTCCCCTAACAATTTCTCAGTAATGCTGTCCAGTTTTTCTGGACAAATATAATTCTTCTTAGCCCATCATTTTTATAGTTAATAAGTGACTGTTTTTAAAATAAATAAAAATGTGAGCTGAAGTTTCCATCTATGAAGGTCAGAACATCAAAGAGTGAATTCAAATCATTCAGTCCCCTTTATAACTTCTTACGACATCATTAACACCATGGGTTATGCTCTTTATTTACCCTTATATCGAAATCACTTCGCATTTTATGCTTAAAATCACTTTTACAATAATAATAAAATGAAAAAAAAAATTTCATTATCATTACATATAACAAACAATATTCACATTTTAAAATACAAATTATATTCTTTTAATTCAACACAAACTAAAACAATCTTCATTATATTCTCACAATATTGCACTGGAAATATATTTTATATATATATCTTCCCAATACAATATTGCATTTATCATATATATATATAACAACAAATACATTTAAGACCTTAAATATTCATGTGTATTGTTTATTTATCATTCATGAATGCAATAACCAAAATATTTATAATAATGGAACAATAATAATTTTATTAAAAACTGTAAATTTTATTATTTATATATACTTATAATATGCTTTAAACGTATATAGGTGAAGTTAATAAAATTTTTACAAATAATATTTAGCTTAGCACTTTCGGAGTATATTTACTCCATATTCATAGCCATTCATCATCATTAACCATTATCAATCCACTGCAGGATGAAGGTCTCTCCAAGTTCAATCCATCTTTTCCGATCTTTAACTTCTCTTCTCCACATCACCCCTGCAAACTTTCTTATTTCATCCATCCATCTCACATGTGGTCTCTTTCTGGGTCTTTTACAATCTCTTGGAATCCAGTTTAAAATTTCAATTGTCCATCTATTATCATCTCTTCTAGCAATATGTCCAGCCCAACTCCACTTTAGTCTTTTAATTTTTTCAAGATCAGTAACACCTGTTTGTTCTCTTATCCATACATTGCGTTTTCGATCTCTTCTTGTTACTCCCTTCATGCATCTCTCCATACTTCTTTGAGTGGTTTGAAGTCTCTGTATTGCTCTTCTATTAAGTGTCCAAGTCTCAGATCCATAAGTAAGAACTGGCAAAACACATTTATTAAAAACCTCCCTTTTCAAACACATAGGCATATTTCCTTTTAGTATCAAGTTATTTCTACAAAAAGCACTCCAACCAAGTTTAATTCTATCATTAATTTCATCCATTATGTTTCCATCTGTATTAATAATCTGACCAAGGTATTTGTAACTGTAATTCATCATAATCAATCTTTATTTTCATATTTTTGAGAAAATCTATTAAACATTACTTTAGTCTTTTCAACATTTATCTTTAGTCCTACTTTCCTACTTTCATCTAATAATTCCTGCAACATTTCCTGTAACTCTAAAGCATAGCCATTATTATGTGTTAAATGTAATGAATGCAAATTTATGCAAATTAATTTCTAATTTTATATTGCAACAATAATGCATTTCCTTGCCTTAATATTTCATTGTCGTAGTAACCTATTTTACTGATCTTGGGCTAATAAATTCTCCATTAAAATCAATTAAGAGTAAAAAAAAAAATATATTTGACTTTCCATCACATACTGAATTTGCACCAAATTTCAGTTGGCACAATATATATATATATATGTAAGCATGAAATTGTTGTAGCTACGTAATTGTATATATGTAATTAAGAGGAGCAAACCACTCCATAAAACTATGGAATAATTAGCACTCTGGATGTTGAGCAAAGATATTTTGCTAAACCTACAGAATGCTATTAATTCATAGCCTGAGGGAGAAGGGTTTGCTCCATTTAATTATATATATGCTGAATAAATTACAATTAATGCAATAATTGGGGGGGGGACGACAAAAAAATTTTAAGAGTAAAAATGATTTAAATTTATATCGATTGCATGTCATGTACTTTATGTTCAAACATTGTAAAATTTAGCTTTTCTTCTTTCTTTGCTGTATTACTTTATTAGTAGTAATTTATTCCTTACATAAAATAAATATGTTTAATGTTAATTGGTTACACTATTAAATCAGAATTGTGTGCTATTATAATTAATATATATATATTGTACCATCTCTGTACATCCTGACTATGTCCCACTATATACTATAAAAAAATTTTTTTGTTTAATTTTAGATCATTATTTTGTAAGATTGTTGATTATTAAAATCATCAAGAGATATATTATCCAATTGTAATTTATTAGGGAAATGATGAAAGAGGAATACTAGATGATATTTTGCAATTTGCTTTCATTTTTTCTTTTTAAAAGATAAATAATTAGCGATTGATTTTTTTCTTTTAAAAAAATAATACGATATTATAGTTTATTTGTTGAAATTTAAAGTTTTGTATAGATTTAAAAAAGTCGTGTACATGTTTTGCTTTTAAGAAAAACAGTGATATATATATATGTATTGCTTTCAGTAAAAAAAAAAGTTGCGATATATATTTCAATAGGAGACTAATAAATAAATAACAGATTATAATTTTTTGTATATGTGTATTTTGATTCACTCAATGAATTTTACAAAACAAACTCGAGTGTGTTAATAGAAATTATGAGCTTAATATTGCATCATTCAAGCACTATAAATAAGCTGTGTTATCATACTGAAGCCCTTTTTTATTTTGTTCTGTTTGCATACATATATTTGTTTCCTTCCATAAAAGGTATATTTTTGATAAACATTTTTTTTAAAAAAAATTGCAATGTACATATTTCTAGAGATGTTTGCTGCAAAACTATAATAACATGGATAACTGAAAGGGAATTTTGACATCTGCTCCTAAGGACAACAAAATATAAACTTAGAGGCTTTTGAGATAACAACTGAGGTATGATTGCCTTAGCATTCGAAAAAGTTTTACTAAAAATTTCCAAAATGCTTGTTTAAAGTTAAGGTAAAATATACATTCGCATGTGTCTGAAATGTAATGTAAATGCTAATGAATAAAATTAATAATTTTGCCAAGGATTTAAAATACAATATCAATTTACTAAACTGAAAGGATTATTTTATTAAGAAAGGCTAAAGTTTTGATCTTCTGTATTTGTGTTATTATATCCGTAATGCCATCTATTGGAATCGTTTTATAATTATGAAATGTTGATAAAGTCTTTATTAAATCTATATTGTGTTGTCAAGTGTTGTTAGCCCAGAGGTCATCGCAGCCGCCTTGCAAGCAAGTAGTTGGTTGCAGACGGTTGTGGGTTCGCGTCTCGGCCGATGCTGTGACATATGAAAAAAAAATCTATATTGTGTTTATATATATATTACAGTGCCTACAGATTAGCTAAAGCTCTAATGGATAAATACCTTCAAATAAATTATAATGACAGAAATTTTGGATAAACCACCCGTGGAAGCTAATACCTATTTATATTTGATGCTTCATATGTGAAATTACTTAAAAATAGATTAATGTGCCTTCATGCTCTTCTGGAAATTATTATTTGACAGCCTAATGGAATAAACTTCAAGCATTATTTGGTTGTTTTGTGACTAGTGGTTTGTAATCATCAGATATTTTACGAATTATACTTAAATTTCGTGAAAGATCTAAAATGCAATAGGAACTTGGATAACAAATATTTTATCATTAGATGCAGGTCCTTTAATTTCATTTAAAGTTTTATTATTACACTTGCACTTAAAAGGTTAATTCAATATGCATGTATATGAGAACAAATGTTGACGCATACCCTTAATCTGATGTATAAATACTAATCAAATGGACTTTATTTAATAACTTGCTTAGATTTTTTCCTAAAATCTTTATGGCAAATAAGTCATAATAAATTAGATTTATTGAGGTACTTTTCTATTCTATCGTGTCAGCCGTTTGATGGCGTTGATGCTAACTAAACACACATTTATTACGATTCTGGGCCTGCGATTCTATATAACTATCAGCTGTAATTTTGTAATTTAAACTTAATATTTTAATTCACATGTATATTTTCCTCCACTATTGAGAATAAGTATTTTGTTTAACACCACTGATTCGTCTAAACGTGCAAAGTAATTACAGCACATCAAACTTTATTTTCATTACATATTCTTCATTTTATTTGTCTATTACTATTATTTATTGTTAATAAATCATTATTATTTTATTAAATTGGAAGTTTTTGAATTTCATTTACTTTAATAACCAGAACGAATATTTAAACTAGCATGGATAAACGAATTTTAACGAGCAAATAATTCAAACATTATTACCGTACATTCATTTTATTTAATTAATATTATTTGAATCCTCATCTTTTAATTTATAAGACATGCACAAGAGCTGGCATTCTTTATTATTCTATTCTACTTAAATTGTATTGGTATGAATTAGGGATTTAAAACTAAGGCATATGAATAAAGTTTTTTATTTAATCTACTTCAATATTTTTTTTAATAATATATATTTAAATTTTGATTTGATTTTAGTAGTCTCTATCTCTTGGATGTTCTGTACCGTTAAGTTGTCATCTCAATTCATGAGACCTATCAAAGAGATTTTCTTATATTTTGTTTAATTTTATTTATGCGATAGGTTGACATCTTAATTTCAGTACATAACGGTGTCATTCCCTCTGTCCCCATTTATTTCGGTACAATATATATATATTTGCATGTTAAAATAAAGGTATTTATAGGCAAAAAACTTGAACACAATTTACAGTTCTCTTACTATTATAGCGCTGATATTTGAGATTGATATCACTTGAGGAGTATGAATAACTCGTGATCAATTGATGTTGCATTAATAGCAGAAACAGCTAAACCATAGCAGACAATAAGCAATCAGTACTGTTTATAGCAACATTAACAACTAACTATACTATATAAACAACAGCGAGAGATAGCCAAAAGATTGAATGCTATATAGTAATAGTAAGCATTCAAACATACGGGATAACCCACAAACCCTATTCTCATGCGCATACACAGACATCTCTCTATGTATGCACATTATTTGAGCATTCACTATTTATTATTTGGAAAAAAACAGCCAACTTATTACTATAGAGATCAAAAAAAAATGGCAGTCATTATTTCTTTGACTACGTCATTGTGATTCTTAATACTGTGTCATTATTTTGGATCTAGTTTTAAAAGGTTAGTAAGTTTACAAACCTTAATTAATTAAATAAAATAAAGCTTGTAAAATATTGCATAGCAAAACATCACATGACCATCTCTGCATCCAATATATACTTATAGGAATACATATTATTATAATTCGAACTACAATATGTATACATTGCATTTAACATTAGTTTTATGTGAGCTTTGTTTGTAAATACAACAGAACTGAAATCTCATTTAAAGCAATATGAGTTTGGCAAAAGAAAAAAATAAAAGTAAAAATCTTATTCAGTATATAATTATAAATTAATATTGATTTTTTAACAATTTGCAAAAAAAATAAAATAGAAAATAAATACTATATTCATTATTTATTTTTATTTAATATAATTGCAGCAGAATTGCAACATCATTTAAATCAGTATGGCAGCTCCATTTATTATCAAATTACGACCACTCGCATTAGAATAAAGAATTTGTTGCAGAACTACAATATGTCTATATACACATACGTTAGCGTTAGTGGTTAATAATATTTAGGTTCATAAAATAAGATATTGAAAACTCACTATTTATTTTAAATATATGACAATGAATTAATTTTTTTTTAGTCTAGAAACCAACATAACTTGTGTGTGTGTGTGTGAACATATTATATCCAATCAATTTTAGAGAACATATGGTCACAAATATAGAATTCAGGCATAGATTTTTGACTTCCACCTTAAGTTTCAGACATTAACCCATATATTATTGAGCTTCAATATTTTTTAATATACAGTTTTGAATCTATGGTGAATCGTTAAACAAAATGGAAATATGTTAAGTACAGCTTCAATGTTAAACAGTTAGCTCCTTTTTTTTTTAATTGGGGATAACCATTGCTAAAAAAAAAAAATTGTAATTAGAATGTGAAAGTTGTGTTAAGGTTGCTTTTAAAAGAATGGAGATTATTAAAAGTAGGAAAAAAAGACTTCAAACTAAATAATTTCACAATCAAACAATGTGAGGAAAAACAGTAGATAAAATTGTGAAAAACTGAAACGAAAAGTATAAACTAATTGAGAAAGGTGGTTATTTTTTTTAGAAGGAAGTGTGAAATTTACAATGTGAGTTCAGAAGAATAATAGTCTTGATAGCATATATGGGGAAAAAAAAGATAATTGATATGAGCAAGATTGAAATAAATAAATAAAAGGTGGATTATTGTTTATTGAAATAGACTGATTATGAATAGAATCTGAGAATAGACAATGTTGTTCCACCAAATTATAGTAGCATTATTTAACAGAAGGTCGTCAGATTTAAAAATTTGTGTAAGACAAAAAAATTGCTTGCGGGGAAATAGAAAATTTTCACTCCAAAATAGAAAAACAAATTTTTGAGAAACAACATGGCTTCACTGTTGATCTTGCTAAGAAAAACCATTGAAAAAATAATTTATCGAGTATTAATGAATTGGAAGTCGTTTAAAAAAATTTCTAAACCAAAAATTAGATCTGAATTAGTTACGCTAAGATTTTTTTTAGAATTGAGAGAAGATTGAATTCTAAAAGAATTCAAGATAAAGTCATAATTAACCAAATTGAATTTTTGAAGATTAGCATTTAATAAAAGAGGTTAGGAACTTATGTATAGTTTTATCTAAATAGTGTAGAAAATGAAGATTAATATTTAAAAAGGTAATTTAGAATATGGGACAGTAGTAAAAGTTTGAATTGGATTAACTGTAACTAAAAAATCATTTATATATAAATGAGACTGAACTCTTAAAGAAGGATATAGATAAAGTACTATCCAATCTAATATGAATAGAATGTTTTGAAAGAAGACTAAATTGCTCTACGATGAAACTTGGTCAAATCCTTTTAGATATCCAAAGCATCTGCTTGGGGGGTTTTTCTTTTCAAATTTCTTATTGGTTGAATGTTATTATGAATTCATGGATTGATATGAAACCCATAGTCTTTTATATTTAAAAGATAGATTCTTTGAAAAAGAAGGAAAATTAATTAATTTTATAATTTTAGGTAGCAGGAATGCAAAAGCAAGAACCAGATAAATAAAAACAATTTTCAGCACATGAGGACAATTTATAATAAAACTTAAAATGTTTCCGTAGTTATAGTATAAATTCTGATGCTTTGGCAGTATCAAGACCAAGGAGAGCACATTTGATGAAAGAGTGAATAAAGGCTTCCAATAACATAAAAAGATAAATAGAGTGAAAGCCATGGATGGTTATAATTATTTGAGTCTAAGTAACACTAAATTAAAAATTAGAGGTTGATTTTTTCATTAGAATTTGAAAATTTCCCACCATCTATGGAAAGAATTGGAATCTAAGTTATTTCAGAATTTTAACTGATTGTTTTTAGCTAGATTGAGGTCAAAAAGAACAATTGTTATCAGGAAGGGAAGATAATTTTTTGAAAAATATTAAAAGCTATGTAAATTATTATTCTTAGCATGGTGTAATAATATAAAATTCACCTTTTATTTTTGCTCAGCATCAAAAATTGTCGGGACATGTGTTCGAGCCCGCATCTGCAAGATTGGTTTGTGCTGAGCTACATGATGTTGGGCGAGGGGTGGGGGAGGCATGCTTTATAGCAGAAGACTCTTTCGCCATTAATCATAAAGATGCATGTTTTGCGATATCTAAAAGATGGTCTTAGTGACTCATTTGCATATAATTTGCATATCAGATTTATTTATATAATGATTTCAAAGAAAGGATCATAACTGGCTATGAATATGAGAAATACATCTTCTTGAAAGCGCTTAGCCATTAAATTTAATTTTCAATTTGTTGTTATAGCTTTACGTTGGAAATGTGAAAGCACAATTTATTATTATATTGGACAAACGTAAAGTATAAATATACAAGTTATTACTTTTATTTATTGGCAGCTGAATTATTGAGAAGCAATGTTTAGAAAGCAATGGATTTTAAAGTGAAAGTCTGTATAGTATATTTTAAAGATATTACTAGGATGTAAATTTGGTAAAATAAATATTATGGGCTTGATGATTACTTTTAATGTTGACTCTACTTTTTGATATTTCATTCATCTCTAGACTTTGTTAAATAATCATAATAATGTTAAGTCCTTAACAAACTTTGTAGAACATCCCAGACCCCAGACCGGTTTCTGCTACTGGTCTCATCAGTGAGGGTCTAGTAGCAGAAACCAGTCTGGGGTTGGAAATATTCTGCAAAACTTGTTAAGAGCTTATTTTGCGAGCTCTATATATAACATTTGTAAATACCAAGGTTATTAAATTAGGTCATGTGACATCTGACTTGATTTTTTTTTTGTAATGTTAAGTCATATCACATTGACCGTCAATTTTGAGATAACTGTGAACAGACAGTTTTTTCAAGTTATCTGTCACAAGTTTTTTTATAGTTGAATAATATTAAAATGAAATGATCAATGTACATAAACTTCTTGGAAAAATAAATAAATGAGTGGCTAGTCACTCGGGTGATCATGTGGTTTTTAGTACTAGAAATGACCCCATGTTAATAAAATCACTGAGAATTTGGTGTAAATTTTGTTATTAATAAATTATGCTATTTAAAACATGTATTTTGTAATACAATCTGTGTGCAAGTTATGCATTAGAATGCATTATGAAGTTAGTGTATATGGTTTGGGATTGTATATAATATACATTGCCCTTGTTAAATAAAATAAAAGATGCATTGTGACATTGAGCATTAATTATCGCTACGGTAATTTATTTTTATTTATATATTACTGTAGAAAGGATTTGACTGATGCGATATGATATATAAGCCAATAAACATCACATGATCACTATTTCTTAAGATGTAGGTGCAGTGCTCTCAGATCCAAGGCTCCTCACTGACGAAGGCCACAAGCCAGAAACTAGTCTGGGGGATATTGGATGAGTAGGCATTAGATGGGGATTTTATGCATAAACCTTCTGGCATCCATTGATTACTCTGGCTTGCACGGAGTGGCGATACGTATAGAGTTTTGCCTGTTTTAATATGATATATACATATAAAACAAACTGTTTTTAAAAAAATATCTATAAATATGCATGCAATTTGTCAATAATAATGATAATAATAATGTGAATGGAATATTAAAATGTAGGAACTATAATAATATACTAAAGTTTAAATATGTAGATGAAGGTAGTTCTTTCACCTTATTACCTTTTTTTTTTTAAACCAGGATTTCTGTACACACATAAATTTAAATGGAGCAGTGTTTCATAATAGGCATAAAATTATTATAAACAATTTTTAAAATGACACTAATTAATTAATTAAAATGAAAAAATGTTTTGTTTTTTTGAAAAAAAAGTAAAGGCCGTCTGTTAAAATAGTAAGAAATAGTTTGACCCACAAATTTTTTGTTGTTATCGAATGGTTTTTTTAAAATATTATTAATTAAGATTTACTTTGAAAAATCCTTTCACTTTCTAAGAAAATAATCCTTTGTGGAGGTTATTTCGCCCCCCCCTCCTCACAATTTGATTGTTTTGAAAAGGATTATTGAACCATTTCTTGATTTGGATTAGCAGAACTTTTAACAGCTCTGACACTCTTGAATTGGTTTGTAGGTGAAGTGTTTTTCCTTAATTTATTTATTTAATAATAAAATTGTAGTGGTAACAGAAGATTACCTTGCCAAAATGTAACTGTGTATTGTCAGTTGTTATTATTTTGATGTTAAATAAACTATTTTCTTTTAATGAGAACTAGAATGATTTTCTGTTTGACTTTGTAATCCCATTTTTTTCTCTTCCTTTTAGTGTCATTGAACTTTTCTTTAATAATGACTAATATTAATAAAGTAGTAGGTTTACTTGTATGATTAGATTAATCATTCTAACTGCTAAAACTGCTTTTTTTGTGTCAAAAAAAAAAAACAACTATTTGAAATTTTATTTATATAAAGGTGATAATTATTTAAACATTTCCTAATTTGTTTGATTATGAAAGACTTTCCATCTTGGAGCTTATGATTTAAAAGAAATATTTTTTCTTAAGATGGACTAAATAGAAAAGAACCAGAGTGGAAACCTTTCAAATGATATTTTTATTTATTAGGTCTTTAGGTGGCTATGTTTTCTATTAGGCTTCACTGTGGATGGTTCTGTCTTCTTTCTTGAAAATAAATATTTTACCTTAGGAATAATAATAATGTATGTGTGCATGTATGTGCTTATTGACAAAAAATATATTTCCAAAACAGTTTACAGCAAATAAAATAATAAACATAGGTTAAAAAACAGCTAAGTGATAAAACTAGTAGCATTGGACTTACACTGTTAGGAAATATACATCATTAATTGAATTAAATCTTGTTATTTATTTTTTTTCTCATGTGTCATAGCATCAGCTGGGAAGCAAACTCGCTAACTCGGGACAACTGCTTGTAAAGCAGTTGTTGCTGACCTCTCGACCACCAATTTTTCTGTAATATGTGAATATTTATAAAAGCTATCTTTTTTTAATTACTATTGTCTTAAAAGAAAAAATAAGTTGGCCGGCCATGCAAATTATCATCATTATTTTCAATCCTTATCGATCCACTGCCAGATGGTATTTCTAATTTCTAATCTAGTTTCTCATCCTTAGCCTCTCATCACACCAGTAAACTTTCTTATTTCATCCATCCACCTCACTTGTGGTCTTTTTCTGAGTCTTTTACAATTTTTTGGGATTCACTTTAAAACTTCAACTGTCTGGCTATTTATTATCATTTCTTTTAGCAATTTGCCCACATTTGCTCCTTTTGAATCCTTTATTTCTTTCGGTGATGTCAGTGACACCTATTTGTTCTCTCTTCAGAAACATTTAAATTTTTATTCATTATTATTATACTTATTAATTAAAACCATATTTTCTCTGGCTTATTGCTTGCTTTTTATGTTATGTCAACTTTATGCCAAAGTATAATACTTTATCTTTGCAATGAAGCAGAAATTGTGAAAACTGCACCTTGAACCACTTTAAACCGAACCCGTAATTAATAAATAAAGTATCATGCTTCTATTTTGTCTTTCTTAGTTTATTCAACCATGAACTCAATTGTGATTTAAATTTTTTTCTGGAAAATTAGTAACTGAAAACTTTAAAAACTAATTTTTAAGGTATTTAAAGATGTGAGTATGTAAAAGAAAAAAGGTTGCAGAGAAAGAAGTAGTAACTAAATACCCTTGAAAATGACTACAGAAAAAAAGTGGTCGAAACATTGGGTATTAAAGGTATGAATATGTATATATGGTTGATAAGAAGAAATAACGTTTTTAAAAAGAATAGAAGAAAAGTATATAATGTGTTTGGATTCAGTGAAAAGAAAGTTATATTTTATAAGACATATATATTTTAAAGAAAAAAGGAGGCTTCTTATTGCGGTTGTTAAAAAGTTTGTTAATAGTGGGTGATAATAAGTTAAATATATATATATATATTACAAAATATTAACTATAATTGATTTTATTACAAGAAAAATAAAACAGATGGAGGGGCTAATGTCTATTTCTAAATAATTTCACATTTATTTCGTGATAAGACGGTGTTGGTGGAAAATTGAATTGGAATTTTTTATATATAGAGAGAATGTATTGTAAATATATATCAAATTGATTTAAAATTAAAAGTTACAGAATTATTATATAATATTTACTCTCAACAAAAAAAATTAATGAGTAAATTTATATATTATTGTACTATAAACATGCTAAAGCAATATAAAAATAGTTCCAGTATATTAAGTATATTGTAAATATATATCCAATAGCTAATAATTACATTTCTTAATTAATAATGCATTCCGGTGAAACTTTTTTATGTGATAATTTGTAGGCTTTTTTTATATATTTTAATTTGCAGACTTAGCGCTTTCACAGCCCTTGTTGCTCCATATTCATAGTCTTTTCAGATTATTAATGTTACATGCAAAATATGCAAATTGCCTCCTATACTATCCATTTTTTGGAAATGGCAAAACAAGTGTCTCTTCTATTTATTGATTTGGGATCGCTGGTGATGAAACAAGCTTCCTTAATTTTCCTCTTGATATCATTTCTTTCCATGCATAAAATGTCAGCCTTGGAGGGCTCAAATCTGTGGTTGAGCTCTTGCTGACGGGCAGCAAATACAGAGCTGCCTTCTTTTTTGATTATTGCTCTTGTATATGTGTATTTGCGCTGAGCCAATCTATTGCCAACTGTGGCACGAGTTTACTTCAAAGGTGCAAGAGCTTTGTAATGATAGAATTGCATGCGTTTTTTTTTTTAAATTGGCAAAAATATTAAACTAGGATGGCCAGGGAACCACAAATTCTGATTTCATAGTATGATTTAAATGCTTATACGGGCACTATGTTTTTATTTTGTTTTTCTTAATTTGACAAATTGCTGTATTTAATCTGTGATTTTATTTCAAAGAAAAAAATGAATTTTAAAATTTAATGATAATGACTACGGTCACTTCTTTATTTGATTTGATTTATGATTTTAAAAAATAATTCAAACTTTTTTGAATGGCAGATCCATATTCGTAAAAGTGTTACTTGCAATTAAAGGGGATTTGAGCACAGACTTTGAAGCTCCCTTTCCACTCCATCTTAAATAACCAATACACATGACCACATACATGTGAAAAAGATACTTGTGGTTTTAGAACAAAATGTCAGTAGCTTTTATACGTAAAATCTGGAATTTGTATTTATGTTCCTATGCTTTTCATTGTTCAAAGAAAACTACCAAGAATTTAAAGCCTCAAGTCAGAAGAAAATGATAAATTTTGAATGTTGGTGGAAGAATTTCATATTTTGCAATTGAACGCAGAAAGGTCACCCAATTTTCAACGAATCAATTTTTTCTGTAGCCCATAATTTTATTGCAGAAGAAGAGAGTCAATTGGCTAATATAATATTAGTCACATGTTGTTGTTGTTGTTTTTTTAAATAAAAATTTAAACTTGAAAATCAAAGTTTTGTGAAACTACACTCATTATTTTGATTACTTTTTTTTTTTTTTTAATAACAAAAAGAATAATTTTTTAAATTCAAATTAAATAAAAGCAATCTTCATTTCATTCACTTGTGCATTTATTGTAACATAAATGAATATTTTACATTATTATTTTTTTCTATGTTTCACATATAAAACAACTATCTTCAGATTATGAACATATATGTATTAAGTTTAAATGAAAATTTTTACTAGAAAAAGATGAGGTTATAGTTTTGAGATTCGTTTATATGTGTGATTGCTTTTATTACTATACCTTGATTAGTTTATGAGCACAGACTTTCACACGACCCACCACTCTCCACACTATCTCATAACACTGATACACTTGAACACATATATGTTGAAAAGATAAATAATCACCAATATATGTATTTCATGCTAAACCAGCAATCATCAGTTGCTCCAGATTACCATCTCCACACATATATGCTATAAGTGCTCAGATATATATTAAGATAGCCAAACCTCACCCTTTATGGACACTTTAAGCCCTCAGGGTGGCCTTTGAGCAATCGTTCCATCATCAGATCTTCAATTGGATGGACGGTTGTAGTGTGGAGTAGATTGAAGCCTATCCATTAACCCTTTCAGCTTCAAGCCGCCATATTCAACTTTTTAAAATACTGGCCTGACACACAATTTTCACAATAACTTCAGTTTTAATTATGTTAGAGCAAAAACAATTACATTGCTAGAAACTAGAAACATTAAGGAAAACAATATACATAAAATAAATAGTGATAACTATATAAAAAAATAATGAAAAAAAGAAATTTTCACATCCGAAATACTTATTATTTTATTGTTTGTTCATAATTTGAAAAGTAACATTAACTAAAATTGAAAATACATCTTCAGTGATAATTTCTTTATATTCCTCACAAAATTATCTTTCTAAACATGTATAACGTCTTACCTGAGATAATCCACAGCTTCACAATCTCCAAAAGAAGTCGGATATGACTTCTTCATTTTTATCTTGTACCCCAAATGTTCTAAATGTCAAAGGCATCTATAAAGAAAAAGATTCATCCTAATAAAAGATACAAAAGAAATCATCATAGCAATTGGCTTCTTATCCATCTAAAACTAGAAATTGTAGGCTACTGTCTATATCATGATAAAATGAGTTTCATCTCTTCATTTTATATTTTTTTGTGTACATCAGTGATGTTTATATTCTTCATGGACACCAGTGATGTTTATATTCTTTATGCACACAAGTGATGTTTATATTCTTTATGCACATAAGTGATGCTATCTTATTATATTTATTGTACCACATAGATATAATTTATTTGCATATAGTGTATTTGTTAGCTATTGACTTGAAAATAATGTTATGAAACATATAGCAAAACCAAAGCATGAACCACATATATATATAATTTATTTGCATACAGATCATTTGTTAGCTATAGACTTGAAAAACGTAAACAAGAATTGGAATTATAACAAATTACTTATAAACCATATTATATTATATTATATAAACATAATTAATGATTTTCGTAATAAATTATACTTTTTGAAAAACATTATTTTTATAATAGTGTTGAACGTTAAAAATTACGTTAGATATTAATTGTATACGAGCATAAATAACTAACACACACAAATTACAAACTAAAAATAATTAATAAAAATGATAATTTAAATAAAAATATATTATAATTTTATTAAAAAAATTTTTTAAAAAAATTAAAAATGTTACTTACAGCATTACGTTCAACCTCTACTTTCAGCCATCTTTATAATAGTACCGGAGAAATGTCATTTGCAGCCCCGTAAATTATTTTTGTCTTTTATCGCTTCGTGATAAGTACAAAAATTATTAAAAAAGACAAAAGAATTAAATACTGTGGTCGATTAAAACTGCTGCCAAAAATTTAAATTTTAACCGATTTTTTTAAAATAAACATTTTCTGAAAGCCATGTGACCAAGCTTTCAGAAGATTGTATTTTCATCTACGTCACACTTATATCTTTTACGACGTAAAAAAGAAAACAAAACATCATCTGAAAAATGCTTGAGGCGCGCGCTCGCAGCGCTCAAAAAAGTTGAAATTAAAGTGTGATGATTGCTGGTTTAGCATGAAATATGTATATTGGTGATTATTTATCTTTTCAACATATATGCGTTCAAGTGTATCAGTGTTATGAGATAGTGTGGAGAGTGGTGGGTCGTGTGAAAGTCTGTGCTCTTATACCCTATATATTACATATATAGACAGGTATTTAATAAGCCTGTGTATTTCAGTTCTTGATTAGTTTGTAAGCTTTTTATATGGATATGAGTAATTGTCTTATCAGTACTAGAATCCCCCCCCCCCATGATAACGCATTTAAATAATAATCATCTGCACTTGTTCAACATGTTTCGACGCGGATACTGGCCATGATAGAGATTTTTTAATACCCAAATCTTAATCTGATGAGATATTCATTACCGAAGAATTACCAGAGAGACCGATAAATTCTAATAAAAAATAAGGCTGCATTTATAAATATGATAAAAACAGCTAAACCTGTGTTTGTATGGACAATTTTTTATAAAGCACATCAAACAAAAATGTCAAGTGAATCATCACAAATCTTTTTTTTTAATCTAATATGTTTTAAATTTTATATCGGATAAAATAATCAATTAAATTATAATGGAACAGGTAATCTGCTGTTTATTTTCTATTACTAATATTGTTAACAACTGCGAGTGAACACCCATATTATTCTTGCATTGGCAGCTGAAATATATCAAAAACACAGTGATATTACATCATGGATAAATCCAAAAATTATAATCACACAAATATGTTCAATACATACACATAAATATTTCCAACATTCAAATTAGTAAATAAACCAATTTAAAAATTATCATAATCTAATTATTGTTGTAATATTAGTAGGCATCTGTATTCACAAACATATCCATTTTGTAATTGAAAATATAAAATGATACAATACAGTGCACACTTGAAGCTGGTATCTCTATCAGATCCCCTAGGTGTTTGATGGAAAGAGAAATAATTGAAGAAACTCCAGCATTGGTGGGCGAGAAGTTAGCGACAGCTGCTTTACAAGCAGTTGTCCCGGGATAGCAGGTTCGCTTCCCGGCTGATGCTATGACACATGAGAAAAAAAAAACTCCTGTGTGATTTATATTTTACTATTTTTTTATACTTTGCACTGCAAAATATTTCAGATTGAAAGTTAGGCTCAACAGAATGAATACTGTACCACCCATGCTAGAAAATATTTTTTACCCCATTTATTATTTGCATTATTTGTTGATAATATAAATGAGTTTAAAGATGGCTGTTAGATGTGTGGGCACAGTCATTTCAGCTTTGTATCCTAGTTTTCAATGATGAAGGCAAAATCCAGAAACTAGTTTGGGGATGGGAATTTTATAGTGTTATGTCATCGATTACTTAGGCCTACAATAGATGGCTCTAAGTTAGGGTAACTGTTCTTGGAAGCATATGAGAAAGTTATGTGAAATTGTTATTGGTATTCTGGTGATTAAACCAATAAGCATCACATGATCACCATTTTTTATGCTTGTTCATAACTGTTATTAAAACAGGCAAAAACTCTCCATACAGTAGTGCCACTAACTGTTAAATGATGAATTTGTATACATTGATGAGTCTGTCTATCTTCAATGAAAGAATCTTACACTGTTCTTTGAAAAATCTATATTAGTCATTTTGTTTTCTCTTTTATGTCATTCTTTTGGCATTTTTATTTATTTATTTATTAGAAAAAACAGTTCAACAAAAAACGTTTTTCAAATACAATATTCTTTCCATTTTAATCTCTTATTTTTTATTTGGAAATACTGTAATAATATAATCAAACAAAGTTTACAGTAATTATCTCTTTATTTTAATATTTTTTTGTTTATCTCTTTCTAATCTCTGATCTTGCTACTTTTAATTAATAATCTATTTAAAGACTGTTACTTAGGCTTATCATTTTTATATACATTTAATATTTGTCATTTTGAAATGAGAATATATACTTTAAAAAATTTCTGCTTATAATTTTTACATATAACTATTTTGTTTTTCTTTATATATATATAATAGGTACTTTAGTATTAAAACTGCAATGTAGAGAGATAGGAGGCCTTTTCACATCCACATTAAATGTGTAATGTCGTGACAATATCAAATTGAGAGAAAATAATACCTGTAAATATAGTGACAAAATGTGTTTTTCTTTATCAATGCGATTTTTTTTAATGGCGTCATTATTGTAAGATCACAAATCACTTTTTTTTTTAAAATTTCAAATGTCATTCTTTAACGTTGTTAGTGTTGAAAGTCTCTTTTTTTTAAAATTTCAAATGTCGTTCTTAAATGTTGTTTGTGTTGAAAGTCACATTTTTTTTTTTTTCAAATGTCGTTCTTAAAAGTTGTTAGTGTTAAAAGTCGCATTACTTTTTTTTAATTTCGTTCTTAAAAGTTGTTTCTGTTGAAACTTGTTAATATTGAAAGTCGATGTTTATTAGCACTTCTATGAATATCCCAGCATACTTTGCAATCACATGGTAAATTTTCAGAAGGAACATTTTTACTGCAGATCTCCATTTTCTGTGGTAACACTATACGTGAAAAGTTTGGTTTTAACACGTAAATTCCTGTTATATATTATACGGTAAGTGTCGTAGGAATATAGATAATGTATTTTTGTCCAAATTACTTAAAAATCAAAATCATTCACTGTTTATTTGGTGCATATTTAAATTAACTTTTTTTTTTATTAATGGCATCATTATTGTAAGATCGCAAATGACTTTTTTTTTTCAAATGTCATTCTTAAAAATTGTTAGTGTTGAAAGTCACATTTTTTTTTTGAAACTTGTTAATGTTGAAAGTTGTACATATTTGAATGCGTTTGTTATTGAAAATGATATATATATATTTATTATGTTTTACTATTCTTTTACTTCTAGTTATTTTTTAGTCCTGCAACACGGACCATGTATTAGACCTACTGCACCTGTTCACATTCATATCAACTTTCCGATAACTTTGTAATTCTTGCTAAAATACCATGTACAAGATCCCATGTACACATTATTTTGGTCAGATCACAAGATTACAAAGTTATCAGCAGATTGATACGAATGTGAACAGACACAGTAGATCTAATAAATGCTCTATGTTACAGCTTCAATACTAAATTACCATATAAAGTTATCTGAGTGTGCAATATTTCAAATATATTTATTTATTTTATATATCATATGTATATGATTTGAATTTTTGAAAGTTTTTTTCTGATAATATTGCCAGCATTATTTCGGCAAAAATAATTTTGTAATATTTTTCAATTTTTAAGTTTTTTTTTTTTGAAAAATGAGAAATTTTGTTTAATTTTTTATTTCTGTAGTTTATTTATTTCCAATTAATAAGTATTGTGGCTCATTTATTCACAGCATGATTCCAAAAGATCTTTTTTTTATATATATAAGATTATTTCTGTGTACAAATTATAAAGTTCCACCACTATGTTTAGTGTTATATGATAACGAATAGTTTAAATGTAATAGCACATATTGATTTTTAAAATGTAATCAGAACAGATATGCAAAGAAGCTAATATATTGAGTAATAATACAAAAAATAAAAATTGATAAATTTAGTAAATTTTATGAGTCTGCATGACAGCTGCCATTTTTTGTCTTGAAGCGTCCTCATTGAATCTAATATTCTCAAATGTTGCAATCTAGAGACTTAACCTGATTTATTAACTACAATTTCTTTGTATTGAATAAATTGAAAGTACATGCAGTTTTCCTTCACTTTTTTTTTTATAAAATTTTGATATAGTACAATATTTGATTTTATGAAATATTTTAACGTATAAAGCTAGAAACTTTATAAAATTTAAAAGAATTCTTAAAAGTATTTTTAAATTTGTTATTAACTCCTCCCATTCTTAATTTAAAAACTCATGACAGTTTCAGTTCTATTGGTAATATTTTATTTTTATAATTAAATTTTTAACCATTCAGAAGGGAATTAACCATCAGACATGCGCTGTTTATTTATGATGCATAAATTTTACGCACGCTCATCCCTAAATAAGAATTTTAAAAGGACATATGAATTACTCATCCTTAGAGCTTATTCCATATATAAGTCAACCCTTATTTACTTTTCTTAGCTCAGGGTTTGATTCTATTGTGTGCCTGATTCACTTGTTCTTTTAAAACTTGTACTTATAGGTGAGTGTATGTAAAATTTATGCAGCATAAATAAACAGCACATCTGAATGGTTACAGATAGATACTGTTCTGGATAAATAATTATCGATTTATAAATAAATCTATTATATATCATATTTTGATCATTTTAAAATTATTAATTATAAATTTAAGTTTTAAATGAAAAACATTTTTAAAAATAATATTCAAACTTTGCAAAATATAAAAAAAAGTACTAAAGTATAATACATAAGGAGAATTATGTTTTTATTCTCATTTGATGATTGCCTTTGATGACTGCGAAAAAATATAGAACTAATTATTTTTTATTATATGAACTCAATTTTAAAATTAAAACAAATTTTTGTTCAGTCATCATAAAGCAAGGAAATTCTGTTTAAAAATATAAAATTGCACTTATTAAAATGTAAAAAAATTCTGCACTGGTGTTTATGAAAGCATTTATTTTCAGCGAATCAATCATTACTTTCACTTTTACTGTAATTACTGTTTTATTTGATTCGTCTTTTTAAAAACAATATTTTTAAATAAAATCTAATTGAAATTCATTTATTTTTTGGGTTAAAATAAATATTTTACAAACATGTTGCATAAATATATAAATAAATTACTGAAAATCACATTTATTTATTTTCGAAGCTCACTCTCAAAACCTGAAAACAAAGAATCTGCCATTCAGTGGTATTGTCAGGTTTTTTTTTTGTATTTAGTCAACAGCAGTGTCATCTTTTTGGAATTTCTTACATCTGTATGATACTGCCATCTTCAGATCTTTTTTTTTAAATTAATAATTTAGTTTCAATTTCTGTTGACAAATAAGTGTGAACAGGCAACATTGTGTTATCGTTAGCTGCAAAATAATAAAGAAAAACTGAAAGTAACAACAGCACTATCAGAATGCCTTAGAATACTCTGAAAACACACTGTCGGTTGTGAAGTGATTAAGCAATTAAATGGAAATGATCAGTTTAGTAGTGACAAAAAAAATCATTCCGAAATGGGGCATATGTTCAAAAACAATTATTAAACTAATAATGAAAAGTGAAAAGCAAATGGGTTTAATTGTTACCTGCACTTGTGAAACACTAAAATTGTACCCATGTTGAAAGATATTTTAGGGTGTTAAAAATGCATTAAATTTATAAATAAAAGATATGAATTGGTAAAACTTTTTCTGCAAATGGCCTTGTATCAGGTCAAAAACCTTGGAAGTCTGTAAGAAGAGTTTAGCTAAGAATCTGGAGTAACTCTAAGCCATTCACTGCAAGTAAGGGATAGCTTTAGATTTCAGAATCAGTATAGGGTCAAAAACATTAAAATAAGTTGAGAGGTCATATTGAAGAAATAACATATTGTCCAGAACAAATATCTTAAATGCGATGAAATTGATTTGTTCTGAATCATCAATCACATCGCAAGGCAGTAGTCTGATCCTTCACTATTCATTTTATTAAAGAAAGAATAATAATAAAGGTACAATATTTAAGTTTATTATCATTATTTTTTTTGAGTAAATGTGATTGGATGAACAAACATGGTAAATATATATGTAAATATGATTTCTCAACTTCTTATTAATAATTATATATTTTTTAAAATTTTGTTTATATTATAATCTTATTTTATAAATGCATATTATATATGTAAAAAAAGCATTTGTATTGTATATAATTATACTGGAAAACACTGAACATCTGCAGAATAGTACAGTAAACAATATGTATTGTAAATAAAATGTGAGCTATTATTCATTATATATAACATCCGCTAAGGGAGCTTGGATTAAAATATAATGGCTATCACAGTTTCACTGTATGAAATCCAAGAGATGTTTTATTTTTTATAATTTATTTTTTTACTAATATCAATGTTTTTTTTTTAATCACAAACTCAATTTCAAAAATATTTCTTTCCTGCATGTAAAATTGTCAAAAGGTTCGCAAGGCTATACAATAATCCTTTTTGGAAATTTGTTTCATGTGATCCTTCTTAAACATAGCTAATTGCTTACAAGGACGAATAAGTTTTGAATACCAAACAAGTGTAGAATTATAATTACATTTTACTAATTGAGACTGAATGTTTTTCATCTAACAAGAGTAGATTCTGTAATCCTCATTACTCCGACAAGTTTCAGAGACAGTTAAACCTAAAATATGCATGTTAAATAAAACTTTCATTTGTAATTTGAATGCTTGAAAAACTTTTTTTTTTTAAAACTGGTTACAGTAAAATTGACTTCGATTTTTGATGATTGTATAAATGGTAAATTGTAAATATTTTATCACTTGTGGAGTTATATTGCTTGAACTGACATAATCGTGGACATATTAAATAAAAATGAAGCAAATAATAAACTTATTTAGTCAATAAAATATATATTTTCTAATTTATTTTTAGTACACTTTAAATTTATTTTTAATTTTTTTGTCATAATCTGACATTTCATTACATAATTAGGAAACAATGTTTACATCTTATAGTTATTGTGGAAATGTTAATTAAATTAAGCAAATAAAAGGCAACAATGTATTATAGCTCACATAATATTTATTTTCTAAATTATTTTAGTGCTCTTAATATTATATATTAAATAGGTGGTAAATAAAACATTATTTTTCTGAGTGGAGATTTATTTTTCAAGGCATTGCTTACAATGATATTAGTAAATAAAACAACAAATGAAAATAATAATTTTGAATTTAAAAAAAATATTAGAAATTAAACATTTAAAAAGGTCTATTTAATGTTTTACTCTGATTTTGATAATTAAAACCAGCATGTTTTTATGTTACAATAGATATACTGGTAATTATAAAATTCCACTATCTATTTTAATCACATTGGGAATTTTTTCTAATTAAATCTTGTACAACATTTTGATAAAAAACCTACAAAGATGTTAATTTGGTATTTAATTAAGGTGAATTTTTTTTAAAAAGTCATTAATTTTTTTAAATCAAGATAAAGAAAACTTACTTTTAATTCCTTTTTTTTTAAAAAAAAAAAAAATTTCCATGGGACAATGTAAAAAGGTGGATTTGAATCATTCATGATAGCACTTACAACAGTTATACAGGACTATGATTGTGAAGTTATAACTGATAGCAAGAAGTAGTGCTGCTGCTAATATCACAGTGGTAGAGTTTTAATTTACGCAAAGGCCAGATTTTTTGTGTTATGTGTATTAGACAGCATGTCTGAAGTTTTCCAAATTATAATGACAATGACAATTACCTTTCTCGAAGATGTCAATCCAATCTACTGTTTTATAAAGCACCGACATACCAAGAGATCCCAATGATAGTTAGCTTGCTAAAGGATTACTGTGATATTATTTTATATGTATACTGATTAATGTATATGCAAAGAACGAAGTTAATGCAGTCGTATATATATATAAAGCACTAACAGATTGGTGAGTAATATTTATTGAAAGATGAGATTATGCTGAACACTTAACTTTAAAGTTAAATATTTATGTCATCAGTTTTGAAAGTAAATATCTGGTAACTATATTGGCCATTTAAACGAACAAGAAAAAGTAATACTGAATAATCATTTGGTCTCCCAGCGATTTCTTCCCATTAACATTTATAAAAGATTTGTCTTGCATTGGTGGTCGAGAGGTCAGCGCGACTACCTTGCACTAGTAGGCAGTTGCCCGGGTTGCGGGTTCACATCCCGGCTGATGCTATGACACTTAAAAAAAAAACATTTATAAAAGATTTATCCCAGTTTTGATTAATTAAATATTGTAAAGGAAGAAAAAAAAAAAAGTTTTTAAAAGGATTTTCTAATAATCTTTTTTTAAAAGATGTTCACAATTAAAAGTAACTTAAAAAAAACAAACTTTTATGAAGAATTGTCAAAAAAGTACTTTGATTTGTAAGAAAATAATAGTAATGTAGATTGGATTTATGTATACTTGTTTTTTGACGTTGAGTTAATTATGTCTTGTTAAAATATAATATGGTTTAATAAGTATTATTTTTTGACAAATAAAATATCCTACGATACAAATGCCAGTGTGTGCACACATGCGAATGCATGTCGGGTAGATATATATTAAATCAGTCATTATTTATGTATTATTAAAATGAATTGATTTTTATTTTATTAATTAATGGCAATTCTAATATGTTAATTTTAAATTATACATGAATGCTTATATATAGGTGTGTTTTTTGTAAACCAATATAGATACATGTAAAATATGTATTTTTTTGTATTATTTTAATCAAAATCAGAATGATATATTCATATTTATAGTGGCAGTGTATAGACCTTTCATTTATTGTTATTGTTTGTAATTAATAAAATTATATTTCATTAGTTAATCTAGTGAATTTATTCAAGGCTAAAATATATTTAAAATTATTATATGCTGGTATTATCTCTTGCTCATAGTATCAGTTATAGAGCTCTTGGTCACCGAGGTGCATAAAGGTCACATATAGATTGGTGTTATGTTTGGTGTTATGGACAGCCAGTTGATGATTTCATTACTGCTTTAATGCTGGATGGCACAAAGATATATCCTTTAAAGTTCATGCGCTAAATTTTATTTGAATATTAGTTAGAAATTAAATTTATAGTTGGCCAGTACATTATTGGTACTAAGTGGCCAGAGGGCTTTGATGATGATTAGCATGTTTCTATATCACATCATTGTTTTTTGTAATTGTTATATTCTGATGGATTAGCACTCAAGTTTGAGCATCCAAATTACTGTTTATATGACCACTTTCAAATTTAGTCACAAGGTTGACTTGACTTTTTTTTGTTGATCATTCATGATGATGAATGATTTATCGTTTGTCTGTGTATTGCTGGTGAATTTATACTTTGTCTTTGTTTTTGTTGATCTCTCAGGCTTGTTGCTCATCATTGATTTATTAATTGGGGTTGATGATGATTTTCCATCATCCCAGGTGCTTACCGTTACAATAATGAATATAACCTTTTTTATCTTACATGAATTGTTACACTTTTTTTTTTTCACAAGAAAGGCATATTGGTTTAAAGGTCGTTGGTATCCTATTGTAATTACGAATTGATCAGCATTTGCATAAAAATGGTGGTGAACAGTTTTGAAAGATTGCTGTAATAATTGGTTAAGTGCTAGTCAAATTAATGTGTATTAAATTTATATTGCTCTCAATGGAAAAATCTTTACATGAAAAGCAAATGAATAAGATGATGTTCCAAAGCATTATTAAAGAAAGAATATAGTAACATAAAGTGTACAGAAGAATAAAGGTCAAGAATTGTAATATGTGTAAGAAATGTTAATTATGAAAGTAAAGAAATGAAGCTGAAGATTAGAAGAGCTTCAGAAAATGATGGAATTATTATAGATAAAGTACATTAAATAAATGGAGAAATAGAAAAATTGTTGGCATTTTTATATACTCAATGTCTAGAATGATAAATATACTAGATGTTTGGAAGTATACAATAGTGATAATGATATTTAAAACAGGAGGAAAATATATTAAAAATTACAGAACGATGTCAAACTCTCCATACATTAATGCCACCCTGTGCAAGCCATAGAAATCAACGGATGCAAGAAGGTTTGCGCATAAAATCTCTAGCTAGTGCCTACTCATCCAATTTTCTCAGACTAGTTTCTAGCTTATGGATTTCATCATTGAGGAGCCTTGAATCTGAAAGCACTGCACTTAGATCTTAGGAACTAATGCAACCTTCAAGTAGCCACCTTTTACCTTTTTAGTTAACCATAAAGCTGAGTCCAAATTGAAAACAGTAATGTTTTCAATCTAAGTTTATTTGCTTGTATAATCATACAGATCTGAATTCAGTTCATTATCTCTACGTTTTGATGTTCTTCATTTTTTAAGACTATAGTTATCATTATCCCATGGGCAGGAATGGTGTTAAAGCATTAATCATCACTTGATCACCAATTTCCTATGCTTACACAAACTGTTAAAACAATAACAAACTTCCATACAGTAGTGCCTCCCAGTGCAAGTGGCAAACTATTCTGGGGATTTTGGATGAGTAGGCACTGGTTAGGGATTTTATGTAGGAGACTTTTTGTATCCATTGATTACTATGGCTAGCACTACTATAGGGAGAGTTTGCACTCACATCACATCCCTATGTGGAAGGGAGTGGCAGTAGCAGGGTTAACATATGGCAATGATGCGTTGTGTTAGTAAAGGAGTATTAGTTACTTAGAAAAAGTACAAAGGAAAGTAGGAAGACATGCATTAGATGCAGATGTGTGGACAGCAAAGGAGGCAATTCAAGGAGAAATGGGATGGTCAAGTTTTTATATGAGAGATGCAAAAAGCAAAATGAAAATGTTCGGTAGATTGCAGTTTATGGATAATAAAAGAATAGCCAAATTTGTATTTAATTGGGTTATGAATAAGGGACAGGCAACAA
Organism: Epiperipatus broadwayi; assembly: GCA_028023455.1. Lineage (NCBI taxonomy): Eukaryota > Metazoa > Onychophora > Udeonychophora > Euonychophora > Peripatidae > Epiperipatus > Epiperipatus broadwayi. Next base: position 1,663,821 of record JAQFVV010000052.1, read on the forward strand.
GATGGGTTAGAAAGGTAATATGGTATGCAGAAGATTTGGATAAAGAATTTATATCAGTATACTTGTACAAAAGGTGAGATGATTGTGTTAGGAGGATTGTTGAGTGTTATAGTGATAAGGAATGAGATAGAAGAATAGATGCATTAATAAAGAATAGGGAGTTGGAGAGATAGAGAATTAGTATGGAGAGTAAAAAGAGTTTAAATATATATAGAAGTAAACGGAACATTGGATGCGAGTTAATTTATGATAATAGCAAGAAAAATAGTTTACTGTTTAAGGCTCAAACGGAATCTTTAGCAACAAGGGAATATACATGTAAATGGAAAAATATGGGTGATTTAGTCAGGAAGTTGTGTAAGGAAGGAATAGAAAATATTAGGCATCTGTTGATTAAATGTAAATGCTTGAAAGCAGAAAGGGTACAAATAATGAAGTTATGGAAGACTAAATATAAACAAAGTGATTATACAGAAAGTGAGTTATTGGTTTTTATGCTGGGTTTGGGAACAGACAAGGGGGATTTAGATATGAAGGCCATGGAGTTGATAAAGATGTTGTGGAAATGGGATGGAGTAGGATATGGGAAACATAAGGTGGGGAATGGAAAGAGAAGGTAAAGTGGTTAACAGGTTTCTCTGGACATAGTTGCTGAGAGATTCTTGACTCCATATAAGAAGAAATCACAGGGCATCACATCAGATTGTATAAGTATCAAAAACGATCTTGTGATGTGTAATGGTTAGAAAATTACAGAACATATCTGTTCTATGTAAGAATTTTACTAATATCATTTCAATTCACCTATGGCAGTGTTTAGCCTTCAACCAACTAAAAAAACAAGAAGGATTTAAAAGGGTTATAGTGCAAAAGTTACATCCAAGAATTAAGAGAATCACAGCAAGGATCGATGAGAAGGTGCCATTTAGTTTTGGATTTGTAAATTATGAAAAGACTCTAATTCTATAAGAATTTTTGCACTGATTAAGGCTTTGGAACATCGTGACCTAGATATGGGATTTTGGCAAATTGTGAAGAATATTTATCAAAATGCAGTAGCAGTGTTATGTAATGATGGTAAAGCGATAATAATGGTGTACGTATGTGGAGGATTCCGACTCCAAAATTTTTACAATTTTGTAGAAAGTATTTTGAAAATTAAAATAGAAAACTTAGGGAGAAAAAATGAATAATTATGTAAATTATCTAACTTTTGCAATTTATTTATGTAGATGGAAACATAATGGAATGAACTTCATCATAGAATTAAACTACAATGGAATGCTTTTAGTAGAAATATTAAAAAAAAAACCCGCTTGTGTGCTTCAAAAGAAAAGCTTTTAATAATGGACCTTTATCAATGTTTATGGTTGTGAAACATGGACATTTAATAGAATAGCAATATAAATTTCACATATAAAGAAGTGTGGCAAGATATATTGGTATTTGTGAAAAGGCATTGCAATTAAATTTTATGAATAGAAAAGAAACAAATATCTCTGATTTTGGAACCAAGATATCATTAAGAAAAATGACAATAGATGTTCAATCGAAGACTGACGTTCCCAAAAAAAAACACATTTATAAATGGATGAATGAGGAAAGGAAGTTCAATGGAATGATATAGAGAAGAAACTGCATTAAACATAGACTTATCCTGCAGTGGATTGACACCGGTTGAATATGATAAATATAAATATATATTTAAATGAAGTTGAATTGGCCATTTAAATTGTGACTAATTTATTATACATTTGATATGAAATTGATTCAGAACTTATACTAATTTATACTACACTGGCTTTTGATAAATTCTAATTATTGATTTTTCTTTATTATTATGAATGCAAATATTTCCAAAATAATTCTCTATTTTCCTATTTCAACCTGTTTAATTTCAAACTATTGTTCTTTCTTTGAGAGCTCTTTTTTATTTCTACTTGTTGACATTCTTTAATATGTTTGATAACTATTTTAGGTTGTTGTGACTTATGCCCAATGTGGCCGCTTGATGGAGTTGTTGCTTGTAAAAAGTAACAAAATGTAACATTAACAGGCCGATAATTTTTTGCTTTCTGTTCGACAACTTTTCAAAGCATTTTTAAACAATTTACGAACCAACATTTTCTAAATTACATTATACATTTCAGTGCATAGTGCTGACATGTTGGGGGGGAGCAGTCCTATGCTTTTGCCGATCCAAAGGATCAACCAATACATGCACTACTCTGAGCAAAACAAGTTTTTAGTGTGTAGTGCTGGAATGTGGTGGGGGGAACGATGATTTTGCTGATCCTTTGGATCGGCCAATACATGCACTAGTCTGAGCAAAACAAGATTATAATTTCCAAAACAATGTACAATGATAGCCATTTCATTATTCTCGTAGCTGTTCTCCCGCAAAGTGACTTTTCATGTGACTTATGTGAAATGGTTCTGGGACATACCCTTTTGCAATTGTTTTCACCTAAGATGTGTAGGGAAATGTGGTGATGGGCTTACAATTAATTAGTATGTAATAGTATGTCAGGTAAGGTGTAAGATCGTTACTTCGAATGCACATAAAAACACTTATGGCCAGTTGAATTCCATACACCCTCACATTCATTCTACTGTAGTGATCTGTGAAGTGTGGGCAATTTCCATAATGACGTGAAGCACAGTGTCCAACACCATCTAGGCCTGCTAACGGCTAATATGAACAGAACTTCTATAGATTGTAAGTTGGGTGGCGTAAATGGCATATTTCTGTGCTTTTGCAGAGAAACAATGCCATCAAGTGGCCACATTGGGTGTAAGTCACAACTACCCTGTTTTTCCTTAAAGCAATTGTTTAACTCTTAAATTGTTGTTGATTAACAGGGTTTTAAGGTTTTACATATATAATTGTTAATTAAATTTAAGATTATTTGAATTATGTTGTAAAAGAAATTCATGATAATTGGAGTTCTTTTATTATTATTTTTACGTTATTTTGCCTTTTATTAATTTTATCAATTTTTATTTTGTAGGCTTACTGAAATCGCAATGGCTTGATTGGATTCTAAATTGTTTTTGTAAACAATATAATTTTTTTTTTAAATATTGTTCTGTAAATACAAATTATTCCTATTTCTTAATTGTAAAAAAGAAAAAATTTTTAACTGAGAAAGCATTTATATTTGCTAAAATTTTAAATTTATTTATTTTTTAAAATTCTATAAATATCTTCCAAAAAATAAAGTATTTATAGGACACATCTTTGAGTCAAAAGTCCTTATTTCTTTTCTGTTTAAATATTCATTCCTGTGTAGATCACAGTCTGATATTACAGCTAGACTGTAATAATGTCTTCTGCTGGCAGAATCAAACTATTTTAAAAATTGCAATCATTATTTATTTTTTTTGTTAAGGGACCAGATGCATTTACGACTTTGCTTTCTGTCGGCTTTTGTTTTTCTTTATACAAATTATATAAAAAAATTAATAAAAACTTATAAATTTAAATTTGTAAAATATTGTTTATATGTATAAAAAAGAATAAATTGTATTTGGAAAATACCTATTTGAGTTTGTGGTTATTATTGATTAAGTTGTCCATATCAATTACCAAAAAGTAAAACTCACTATTTAATTTAAAAAAAAAACATTCAATACTCGGAATACTCATTAGCAGCGTTTCTCAAAACTTTGGATCACGCGATACACAAAGAAATAAAAACATAAATATCTGATAGCAAAAATATTTTTACGTTTTAAGAAAATATTAGTATTAATGAAAAAAATTAGTAAATAATACTACCTATGCTTTGTGTAGTTTTCTCAAATACAATTGTAAATTTGAACTTAAGTAATAATAATGTTAAATTTCGCGATTATTTTCAAAATGTAATTGTTCAAAAAATTGCAACCAAAAATGCGATTAATTAATGCAGCCAAAGCATCCACCAGTGCCAGGGGTGGAAAATTAATGCAACTAAAGCATCAACCAGCGCCAGTGGCGGAATTCAGTAGAAATATTTTCAGTTCACAGTGTATAGATTGAACTAGTGTGTAGTTGTTAAAACAGTAAAAAATAAATTTGTATGTATTACAGTTACACCGTTTTTCTAAATCGTGTTAAGTTAATAATTGAATTTTATATTTTGTTAAAAGGTACATATATTTGTAATTTACAAATAATACTTATATTTCATTGTATGTGATTAATACATACATTGTACCGAAAGCGTTTAATATTTTCAATTTATTTCTTCTTTTGTATTTTTTTCAACCTTGTTTAATAATGAGTAAACAAAATAAAATATTTAATTTTTTTGGAAGAAAGGGACAAGGAATTTCTCAAGAACCCAATTCAGATGATGAAAATGTAGAACTGCTACTATGTTGAGTGAACCAGTAGTGAAAAAACCAAAATTAACGCACACTTTTGTTTTTAATTATAAAGAAAAATATATTAATTATGGTTTCACTTTTATAAAAGAAAATGGAATAGAGCTACCATAACGTGTTGTCTGTGGATCTACTTAGGCTAATTCTTCATTTAAAAGTAACAAACTATTAAGGCATTTGGAAACAAACCTTAAGTCAATATAAAGATAAATCTAATTTAAAGATAGATCTAATTTAACAAAATTTGTTTCTACAAATAAAAAACTTTTAAAATGTTCATATTTGGCAATCTCACATTGCTAAATACAAAAAAGCATATACCATAGGGGAAATGTTACTAAAGCCATGCATGAAAGATATTTGCAAAGAATTATTTGGCAATGAATTTGAATAAAAAATAAACAGCATTCCCTTGTCAAACGACACCATGACTGTTGATGTTTAACCTTAATAGAAAATATAAAAAAATCCAAGTATTACTCAATTTAATTAGAGGAATCTACAGATGTTTCTAATGATGCAACAATATTAGTTTATATAACATTGATCTTATATGTAAAGATATTCAGTAAGAATTCCTATCCAGTTTAAAATTAGAATGTTCAACAACGTCAGAAGAAATTTTAAAGATATTGAAATTGTATTTCCAAACAAAAAACATTTATTGGGAAAGATGCATAGGGATGTGTACCGATGGGGTTGCGGCAATGATGGAAACATAGGGATTTAGTAACATGCATAAAGGAAATTTCTCATCCAGATTTAATTAATAATCCATCGTTTTCTTCATTGGGAACAATTGTCTACCAAAGATATGTGTGCAGATTTACATGATATTTTAAATCAGTGTGTGCAAACTGAACTATATTCGAAAGTGTGCACTACACACATCTATTTCGATTAATGTGTGATGAAATGGGTTCAGCTCATAAAAATTTATTATTACATTCCCACATAAGATAGATTTCAAGAGGGAGAGTTCTGAGTAGATTATCTGAACTTCGTATGGAAATTGAAATATTTCTTAATGATCTGAAGCCAACAGTATTCAGTGAATATTTTAAAAGTAATGTGTGGCCTTCCAAAGTTGCCTATTTAGCTGACATATTTTCATTAATAAACTATTTAACTTTGTCATTACAAGGATGTTACACAAATATTTTTATTTGTTACAATAAAATGGAAGCATTTATAAAAAAAAAATTGAACTCTCGTTTAACAGAGTTTGAAACAATTGTTTTGACATGTTTACTTTGTTTTCACAAATGGTTGAGGAACGCATGACAAATTTCACGTATAAATAAACTCATTCAGAATCACTTATTAAAATTAAAAGAAAAGATTTTTCAATACTTCCCACCTACAGAAGATATTCGTTTCAAAAATATATGGATCTTGAATCCTTTCCAACAACACCATTCACATAACTTAAATTTATTAGAAAAAGAAACATTAATAGTATTATTGGCGGACAAAAGTTTAGAATTAAAGTTTAAGGAAAACCCAAAGAATTTTCCTAAGTTTTGGTTAGAAGTTCAGGATGAATATCCAATCCTTAGTGAAAAGGCTATAAAATTATTACTTCCACTTGCAGCAACTTATTTGGCTGAAAATGGATTTTCAACAATGATTGTTACGGAAAATGAAGTTTAGAAACCGACTCTATGTTAGTTCAACAATGAGATTAGCTTTAACTAATTCTATTGGAGCAAGAATTGATAAATTAATTGAAAAGAAGCAACAACAACAACATCATTGTCTTGCATTGGTGGTCGAGAGGTCAGCGCGACTGTCTTGCACTTGCAGGCAGTTGCCCGGGTTGCGGGTTCGCATCCCGGCCGGTGCTATGACACTTAAAAAAAAAAAAAAAAACAACTAAGTCATTAAATAATTATTTTGCATTGTGTGTTCATAATTTAAATGTTTGTAATAAATATAATTAAAATTAATTTATAATATTTTAATAGCAAATTTTATTTAAATATGTTACTGCTGCAGTTTTACAAATTTTTTACAACTTAATATTGAAATCGAACTGATACATCAAAATAGACTATTTTTCATACTAACTTAAATAAAATTCTGTATAATTTATTTTTGTTTATATTTCATATATAAATAAAACCTTATTTGAAAAGAAAACACTTTTTTTTTTGGTAATTAACAAAATGTGTTAAGCTTTTAAATTAAAAATATGTAGGTTAACTTTAACTCAACTTTCAACTTACAAATTATTGGTGCATTATAAATATCAAATTGATCTGAATATATACAGTACCATGTTGATGTAATATCTTCTAATTTATATAAGGGATTCGAACTTTCACACAACTCTCCATGTTATCTCATATTACTGACCTACCTGATCATACACACGTTGAAAAGATAATCAATATACGTATTTCATGCTAAAGCAGCAACCATCAGTTGGTCCAGATTACCATCCTCACACATATATACAATCAGTGCTCAGCTTTATATTAAGATGACCAATCGCTTCAAACTACTCCAACCCACAACTCTTCAGCCATCCATTTCATTGAAAATCTGATGATGGAATGTTCAAAGCCCACGTTAGTGCCAACGTTGTCATCCTACCCATAGTGACTGGTCATACCCTTCATATTGTATTGGAGAATCCATTTACATACATCTGCGAGGGATGGGCAGACCTTTAACACACTATGTTTTAAATATATAAATTAATACACTGTACAGGCTTACACACACCTGCACATATATAATGTAATATAAGGGATTCGAAGTCAGGCTTTCACACAACCCTCAACTTTCCGTGCCATCTCATACTGCTGACCTACCTGGTCATACACATGTTGAAAAGAAATAATCACCAATATACGTATTTCATGTTACGCAATCATCAGTTGGTCCAGATTACTATCCACACACATATATACAATCAGTGCTCAACTTTATATTAAGATAGTCAATATTCATACTTTAATGGACAGGCTTCAAACTACTCCAACCCACAACTCTTCTGCCATCCATTTCATTGAAAATCTGATGATGGAACGTTCAAAGCCTACATTAGTGCCAAGGTTGTCATCCTACCCATGTTGACTCATTCTGACCCTTGTACTGGAGAATAATCCATTTACATATGTGAAGGATGGACAGACCTTTAATGCACTACATGGGTAGGATGACAACATGCACTAACATAGGCTTTGAAAGTTCCATTATCAGATTTTCAATGAAATGGCTGAAGAGTTGTGGGTTGGAGTAGTTTGAAGCCTGTCCATCTCCAGTACATGAGGGTCAGAATGACAACAGTCAACATGGGTAGGATGGCAACCTTGGCACTAATGTGGGCTTTGAACATTCCATCATCAGATTTTCAATGAAATGGATGGTTGAAGAGTTGTGGGTTGGAGTAGTTTGAAGCCTGTCCATTAAAGTATGAAGATTGACTAACTTAATATAAAGCTGAGCACTAATTGTATAAATGTGTGAGGATAGTAATCTGGACCAACTGATGAGTGCTGCTTTAGCATGAAATACGTGTATTGGTGATTATTTAACTTTTCAACATATGTATGATCATGTGGGTCAGCAATATGAGATAACATGAAGAGTTGAGGGTTGTGTGAAAGTCTGTTTGAATCCCTTATATTACATTACATATCTGCAGGTGTGTCTAAGCCTGTACAGCATATTAATTATAATTTATGTAATAAACATTTGGGTCACAGAACTATTTCAATGAAGTCTATTGTGCCGGTCAGATGATGTATGTTGGTTTAACTCAGTACGAATCCTAGGCGAAAGTGGCGAAAGTACCTCGAAGCCACCCATATGCGAGATATTAAATCAAGAATACTATGACCTCTGCCCTCTTCACCTATTATTGAGTCTAATTACGAACCAACAACATTATCTGAGACATACATAAATTATTTGCTCACCCGGCTCAAAACTTAGCATCAGGGGAGAGACATGGACAAGAATATTTATGGAACTAAATAATTAAATGTGCATAAAAGTACTATGAAATATGTGTTTTGCGTGCCTGGATCATTGGAAAAACAAAATTAAGCATTAAAATAAAATTAGAAAACTCAAGCTTTTTAGTTAAATAATATATTTAATCAATGACTTAAAATATTAATAATGTTTTAATGGCCTCCGCTATTCCCCTGTGGATTAATGAAAAACTAATTAGGCAATAAAAACAGATAGTAACGATATAATATTTTTGCGGTCTAAGTCTTTTTCCCAATTTTAATAAAATTGTCAACTCGACTGTCCTCGATAAAGCACAATAAAAAAATCTTTCGCAAAGCATTTTCTAATTGCTTTGCGCTAAAAACAGTTTAAAATTATTTAAGACATATATGGCTAAATAAGATATACGTAATGAGCTAATGGCGGACAAAAGAGGCGTTATCAAGGAGATCCAGTTGGCAAACAAAGGAAACTGACTCGTATTTACTTTACAAACAAATGAAATTGGAAAGATATTTTAAATGAAAAATTAACCTTTACTTACATTGCAACGGAATACGAAATATTGATAACATGTTAGCAAAGAAGAATAGCGCAAGAAAAGGGTTAAATATAAATAGATGATCACACAATATATATATCTAAGATTCGTCTAATAGAAATAGTTGGGTTACAAATATAATTAAATAAAACAATTCAGAAACATAATTCAATAATGCAATTTAGAAAGGTAAGATCAAAAGGGTAGAATAGTAAATAGTTCATGAGGAGAGATACAATTACCGTCCTGGATCCTTAGTCCTGTTCTCATGACATTTGTTGCTTAATCCGTCCATGGATAAGTATTTGTCCGGACAAGGAAAAATGGAAATACGTAGCATTCTTTCAAGAAAAGTCCCACAGACACGGCACAGTTCAGATTAAGATTGGTTGGATATTACGCATTTTGATGGTTTTTTAGGAACTCCGGTGGGCAGGCAAAGCTATTTGCCTAACTGCCAAACATAATCAAATTCATATGACTTCTAACTTGTCGCATGTTGAACTGATACGTGGTTTTGAGGACGACAGTTGAATAACTTTTTGGAGCAAAATCTAAATGAGAAGCAAAAATCTGAAAGGTTCACAGCACAGGATTCACCGAGCTAATCAATAGCCAATTCTACTAATAAAAAATCATCAGCATGATAATGAATAAATGGAAAATCTGAATGAATTCTCCAAGAGAAATCTGACTGACCGCAAGAAAACTCTGGAAAAGCCAAGAAAACTCTGACAGCAAGAAAACTCTGAAAAGCCAACTCTAAAAAGCCAAGTCTTTTGTTCTCTCTCCTATTTATACCTTTTTGTAAGCTACCTTCTATTGTTTTGCTTATGATCTTAGATCTTGATAAGCCCCCCCACGCTCCTTTGTTTCAAGGTAACATTTTCTAAAAATAACTTTTGCTTTTTTATTCTAAATTTCTTTCTTTAAACTTTGAATTTTTATTAATTAAAAAGGCCATCTTTAATTTGTCTTGAATGGGCTAACTAATTAAAAACATACATTCCTTTAGAAAATGTTGGCGGGCTTATCTCAAAATAAAATCTTACGCCATATTTTAACAAGATTTCAAAAAGAAAAATATATTATTTCTTTTAATAAAATAAGCATTATATTTCAGCAGAATTTTGCATTAACTCATATATATACGCTTGACGTATACATATGTTTGATTGATAGGTTTTACAAGTAATTTTTTTAACAGCAATTTAATGTTAGAACGGAATTTATTTAAAAGGAAACATTTAAATGCAAATACAAATTTAATAAACGTAATTATTTTTGGCTTTAAATGCAAAACCCTGCTGATATTGGGCTATAAACTTAATTTTCGTTTACAATATTAATTAAGTTTATAGGAGGCTGTGAAGCATGGATCAGACTTCCGGATCCATTGCTTCACTATTGGGTCGCGCAGCAAAAAGGTTGAAAAATACTAATAATTAGCATCAAAACACTAGCTAGTTTAATTTTAGAGTTTACAGGGAAACAGTGCGGAATACTCTTCTGATTTGAAGATTGAAGCAATATCGGATAATGAATATCCATTTACCTTCTGCTTCGTAGTTTAAGATGTCAGCTTATTTAAGGTTAGGCACTGTTTCTGATGCAAACAGTTTTTTCTGCCTTCTTTCAATAATCATTATGTTTGTGTTTCCTTGCTCTTTTTTAGTCACATAGATTTTGTAAGTCTCTTATGCCATTGATCATGTGACAGTAAAATTGTATATTTGTGAAACTATTTCCATCTTGTAATTATACAAATAATAATTCTGATTACAAATGTATATGAGAATATAATTGTGAAAAGCCCATGTTGTTAAAAAAAAAATTGATAGGTAAAAAGTTCAGCAGATGAGAGTTCTTAATTATGATGTTGCTTGACATGATACAATAAAAATAACTTGCTTTGGAACTATATTTGGGGCAGCATTGCATTTGGGAAATCATTGTATGTTGGGCAGGCCTCTTTAGGGATCAGTGTACTGACCACAAAAGTGGAAAAATTGAATCTTCCAAAAGATGCCCATGTAACTATGGCTTATCAGTAAAGCAATAGAAAATAATAGTAATGTCTATAAAGATATTGGTGTTAGGCAGATTATAATGATAAATATAAAACCACTAAACATCACATAATAACCATTTCTTATGCTAGCACATAATTGTTATTAAAACAGGCACAACTCTCCATACATTAGTGCCAATCAGTGCCAACCAGAGTAATCAATGAAATCCTCACTGATGAAGGCCACAAGCCAGAAACTAATCTGGGGATATTGGATGAGTGGGCACTAGATGGGGATTTTATGCACAAGCCTTCTGGCATCCATTGATTACTCTGAGTGGCACAACTGTATGGAGAGTTTTTCCTGTTTTAATGATAAATGTAATTAATATCTGTACACAGGTATGAACTTTGCCTTATGGTAACTTCAAAATTGGAATTGCTGTCATGTTTTAAATCTGATGTAGCTTTCCTAAATGAAACATCTTTCAGAGGACAAAAGCTTCTCTGAACATGAAGATAAATACAAATATTTTTGGAATAATAAAGTTTACCATTTTAGTCACGTGTTTTACCATTTTAGTCACGTGATTTTTGTTGTTTTTTTTCCTACGAAAATGGCCATTTTGAGCGATGTTATTTATCGGTTGGATGTTTCAGCATGGTTTGGGTGGTTCTTGTAATTCAAAATGGCGGCTGTCAGCGCATACTAAATCAGCACCGTTAACTTGGCCTCTTCTATTCTTGGAATTCTTAAAAATATCAATGAAAGATTACTGACATTAAAAATTGGTTTGAACTTTTTATCACGTTTTATGTTCTATCATTAGTTTTGGAGATTATAAAGAAAACTTGGTATTTACATATTAGTCTGGGGTGAAACTTTAATCTTAATTAGAATTTTTAGTTACCTACAATTTCTACGTATTTGATAACATTTTATTTAATTAAGTAAATTTAACTTTTAAAAATAAGTTGTTGAAAATCTCTAGAGTATTTTTCTATCTATTATGCATTCTTTATTAACTTTTAACTACAACTGACCTACTTATGCTTTAAAGATCACCATCTTTTGCAGGAAAATAAATTGACGTTATTATAGAAAGTGGAGTTGTTATTTACAACTTTGTTAAAAATGATTCCTTAAATCTTTGAACATTAAATTTATTCTTAATTAATTAATTAAAAACATACCAAGAAATATTTAGCAATTGTAAATAATCATAAATGATGACTAAAATTTCACCCTCCCTCGGACTAATACCTAAGTATTAAAATTTTTATGTTATTGCACCCTAATTTTTTTTTATAAACTAATATACATGTTTGTAAAAACAGTAAATATAATGTTATGGGTTCTGGGGACTTGAGTGATTTTAATGGATTTTTAGGTAAAACATGGACTAACTAGCACAAACTTATTTTGACAAAAAAAATCATATTAGGAAATTTGATATTAATATTTACTAAGGCTGTAACCTCAAGAATGTGCTCATAAAAATGCGATACGACCTCTATAGGTCTTAACCACAAGCTTATGTTTAGGCAGAAAAGAGGGTAACCTTCTTTACTTTAACCTACTTTCTATATAAATAGGTAAAAATGAAGTGGTTAGATCTGAGAGCGCGAAGCTATTCAATACTTCACTAATTAAGTCCACATTTTTTATTACACATTAACACTTGCGAAATCTTTCGATTTATGAGTCAATGGAAAGATCTTATAGTTAGGAATCTATTATGATAATTTAAAGTTGTAATTATAAATTTATTTAAACACACATTGATTATGTAAGTAATATTTACTAAGGCTGTAACCTCAAGAATGTGTGCTTAAAAATGTGATAGTAGGGACCTCTACAGGTCTTAATCACAAGATTACATTTAGGAAGAAAGGAGGGGAACCTTCTTTACTTCAACTTATTCTAAAAGTATTAAATTTTAACGGCTGTTGAGCATTAAAATTACCAATATGGATTTTCAAGCAAATCATATTATGGCATGAATTGAGGATGAAAGTAAATTCATTTATAAATTCACAAATAACTTCTGATAAGCTATATATATATGTTTAAAGGCAGAAATCTAATGACTGAAGTGAAAATTTAAAAATAGTTGATTGATTAACATTTCAAAGAATTATAATCACTCATTAATCATGGTCACTTCATTTTTTTTGATGAATTGAGAATAACAAATGTTTAAAAAACAAGAACAATATAGACCCAGTTAAGCATTGGTGGTAGAGTGGCTACACAGCTGCCTTACAAGCAGTTGTCCCGGGGTTCACTTCCCGGCTGATGCTTTGACAAAAAAACAATATAGACCCATTAAATCAATAGATAGCACACTTCCTTATGACTAAAGGAAATAGCTCTAAAATTTAGGTGATATTTTGATAATATATTCACCCTTTTTTTAACATTTAGATTTGTATAAAGATATTTAGGTATTTGTGAATTTTCCAGTAAACCAATGTTTTTTTTTTTTTTTTTTGATAAATCTACAGTTTCGGGGGCATCAAATTTTTTTTATATTTTACAAAAAATGCCTGCTAGAAAACTTATTTAATATTTACATTTTATTTTTTATTACTGTTATTTAAAAAAAAAGAAATCATTGTGGAAAAATTAATTACAATATTTACAACTTTATTTATGTTGGTGGTGTGCAACTATGTCATGACCATTAGCGTTCATTTTTCGGAGGGCAGAACTCATACCTTTGGAAATAATCCACTGCATCAGATTCTGTGACAGGAAGGTCACAAATTTTTATCACGACAATTTTCTAAAAAAACTGCTGGCATGTAACACGTTGAATTGAACCAAAGTACGACAATGTTAAGTGTTTCATCACTTCCCATGTAAAAAAAAAAAAATTGAAATAAAGCTTTATAATGAAATTTATCAGAATTTATTGCTTTTTTTTCTTAAATTTAACAATCATTTTACATTATTGTTTTAATTTAACAACTAACACATCTTTGGTAGATTATGGGCCCTTGAAACCACATTTATGAATAATATAGGCTGCCATCTTGGTTTTCAGGTAAACAAGTACTGATATTTAATATAAAGAAGTTAAAACAGTTATGTTAAAAAACTGCAAGTGTTGATTAGATATTGGAATAAGTTTGGAAATATGATGATAATGTATCGGCTTCAAAACGAGGACTTACTTTTTTAGTTTATGGATTTAAGAAGTTATGAGATTTGATAAAGATATTCTAGTGTTGCAATTTACAAAAATGAAGATTCAGATTATCTCCAATAGGGATAGTAAGTTTGAACATTTTTGTTGGCTGTATCATTTTCTGTCGTAGATTAATGATTTCCAGATTTTCAGAATAGTTTTAAAAATTCAAGAAACACCCTAGATATAGATTTTTTTGTCAGGCAAATATTAGAAAAGCCTACAAGCAAAAGTTAATTTGTATTAGTATTTGAAATTGTTGGTTTCTTATCATCAAAATTATATTTTGGTGGGAAACTTGAAATGAAAATTTTTGAAGAATGTTGAACTATTTCTATCTAATATTAAATATTGAATGTATTTAGAAAATTTTTAAACTTTATTTAAATTTTCCAATTATATTCAACTGTTATTAATAGCACACAAACTAGTATATACACCATGTTTTGAGTGTTATTCTCTCTTCAGATGTTTCTTGTCTGACCAATGACTTATTAAGAATAATCTTATTCATATAGAAATAGATTTAAATTTTTGTTGAGAGCATAAAATCTGTTGTTATAAAAAATATGGCATGCAAAGATAAACATTATTGTCATTATTATATATGGATATATAATTTAACATTGTCATAAACATTTAATTATTTGAATATAATATTCTATATGAAAAAATGAGCTATACGGATACGGATTAATGCTAAGCTGTTAATTGATAATTTAATTGTTCAAACTTTTAATATACCAATAATGATATTTAATAAGAATAATATTCCTAATGAGATCAAAGACAAAATATCTGTTATTCCACAATTAATCAATTTATTATTATGGTAATATTTAAAATTGTACAAAATCCTCTAGATGGCGTATTAAGAGTTGTTATCACTTCAGATTGTATAGATTGAAACAATCGGATCTCCATACACTTAATATCAAATTATTCACCTTTTTTATTATTAAACTAATAATAAACATCCTATAACAATTTATGTATATTATTTCCTATTGCTATCGTGAGAGTCATTTTAACATTTGATATTATTTAGATTAAACTTCAAATCACATTCAGACATAATGAATCAAATCTATTTTCAGTCAACCAAGCTTTTCATTTGTCAAACTGGACAGTCTATCAGAGCATCAAGTTGTATCAGTAAGCGATAGAGAAGGCAGACCCTTTGATATTAGCAGTTATGTCATTATTTATGTTTGATTTGTACCACTATATTTAATGGTTCATTACACATATGTAAATTTGAAATTATCAAAATGGTAAATGATAATAAAATAAACTTCAGTCGATAATTATTTACATTGTAATCGAAAAATATTTCTTCTTAATTTATATATTATTATTGTTATAATTTACCATTATTATGACTTAAAATTTATATATAGTACACCTGGGTCTCATTTTATGTGAATTATTTTAATGCGATTTTGAAGTTATGCGATTCATGTTTCTTCTTAATATCTTTCATATTTCACTATATTTATTAGATATCAAGAAATTTAAATTATTAATAACTTATTTGGACTTGAAATACTTTTTTTTTCAAAAATATAATGTTATATTAGCAGCTAACATGAATATGGCCTGAAGCTGTATTTAGAATCTTAGCTTCTATGTAAATAACCTACTTATACTAAGGAGTAAATAATAATAATAGATTTATACGTACGTATAAAAATATTGCAAGAAATATTAAAAAATTTTAAACTTTTAAAATGTATTTTGTTAGATATAATAGAAATAAATATTTTTTTAGATTTTTAAAAGAAATAATAACGAAGATTTTATTGATTTTATAAACTGAAAATAATCTTTCTAATGATAATGTATAATCTTTTTGTTTTGATTGCGATCTCAACTTTTTAATATAGAAATAAAAAACCATTAATACAGCACAAGACTGAAAGTGGCGCTAGTTGTACATCACATCACGAATCTGATTTCTTACTAGTTCACAAACAAACACATACTGTCAAATAGCGGTAATGATTAAAATATGTATGAAAAAATGTAAAATTAAATACTGTAGTTAATAAAAAAAGTAAAAAAAGTTTGTCTTGTATTAATTTTTTTCAAATATTTGAAATTTTTTATTAGTCATACTTTATTTCCTTATTTTTTTAATGCAAATTTTAAAGTAATTTTTCCTTGTTGCTTTGCTTTTATGCCGATTTCTGAAAATTACAGAACCTATCCCCCATTTTTCAAGGTAAGTTAAGTTTATTTTTGTGCGATTTCTTTTGTGCACATTTTCTGAGGAACCTATCTACCACATAAAATGAGACCCAGGTGTATATTTTTAGTGAGTTATTTTACTCACATTCAATAATTTAAAATCATAATGATATTAAAAAATAAACAATAATAATGTAGCACTTATTCAGGAGCACTTTTGTTTACTTAAATTGTAATCATTATCAATCGAATTTACTAGGAATAAAATTGCATAGATAATACATCATGATCCTTATGTTAGATTATTATTATTTTAGATTATTATTATTATTATTATTATTATTATTATTATTATTATTATTATTATTAATAACAACTGAAACACAGGTTTATTATATACCTGTGTCTATATATGTAATATATAGGGTATATGAGTATAGACTTTCACACAACCCATCACTCTCCACACTATCTCATAACACTGATACACTTAAACACATATATGTTGAAAAGATAAATAATCACCAATATATGTATTTCATGCTAAACCAGCAATCATCAGTTGGTCCAGATTACTATCTCTACACATATATGCGATAAGTGCTCAGATACATATTAAGATAACCAATCCTCATACTTTAATGGACAGGCTTCAATCTATTCCACACTCCAACTCTTCAACCATCCATCCAATTGAAAATCTGATGATGGAATGCTCAAAGGCCACCCTGAGGATTGGTTATCTTAATATGTATCTGAGCACTTATAGCATATATGTGTAGAGATGGTAATCTGGACCAACTGATGATTGCTGTTTTAGCATGAAATATTTATATTGGTGATTATTTATCTTTTCAACATATGTGTTCAAGTGTACCAGTGTTATGAGATAGTGTGGAGAGTGGTGGGTTGTGTGAAAGTCTGTGCTCATATACTCTATATTATTATTATTATTATTATTATTATTATTATTATTATTATTATAATAATAATAATAATAATAATAATAATAATAATAATTTTTATTTATTTTATTTATTTATTTATTTATTTATTCATTATGAAGCAAACAATAAATGTATAATACAGTGAGATAAATTCCATACAAGAAAAATCTTGTGTGAGGAATTTAAATGTAACAACTAAAAACACTAATAAAATACAAAAAAAAAAAAGAAAAAGTATAAATATAACATAAAATATTAAAATCACACAGATATTGCATTTGGCAATTCAATCACAGTAGTAAATAATTACATCATAACATATAATATAAACAAAAATAAAATAAAATAAAATAAAATAAAACTAATGCTTAGCATAATATAACCAGTGCCATAAATGCTTTTTAAAAATCAAATAAGATAGTGTTCATTAAATTCACAGAACAATCTCTTATAAATAAATATTAAATAATTTAGGACCATTATAACTAAATTGCTTCCTACTGGATGTTTTAAGAAAATTAGGTAAAGCTAGCTGATATTTAGTAGATAAACGAGTATTTACTAAAAAACACTAATAAAATACAATATATATATATAACATAAAATATTAAAATTATACAGATATTACATTTGGAAATTCAATAACAGTAGTAAATAATCACAACATAACATACAGTATAAACAAAAATATAATAAAATAAACAAAATAAAACTAATGCTTAGCATAATATAACCAGTGCCATAAATGCTTTTTAAAAATCAAATAACTAGTGCTCATTAAATTCACAGAACAATCTCTTATAAACATATTAAATAATTTAGGACCATTATAACTAAATTGCTTCCTACTAGATGTTTTAAGAAAATTAGGTAAAGCTAGCTGATATTTAGTAGATAAACGAGTATTTACAACAGAAGATTTAGTATCCAAATGAAGTTTCCTACAATAAATATCAAGAATCACTCTATATTTATACAAATGGAAAACATCTAGTATATTAAAAGTGGCATAAATATCTTTAACAGATGTGGCACGTAATCTACCAAAAATGATACGCATTGTATAATTCTGTAAAACAGACAATGTAGTCATTGCAAAAGTAGAACAGTTCCCCAAAACTGATATATTATAACATAATAAGCTTTGATAAGAAGAAATATATAAAGTAATCAAAGCTGACCGAGGAAAAAATTTAGATATGTAGAAAAACATATAATTTAATTTACGTAAACGAGAACAAAGGAAGTCAATATGGTTTGACCAAGATAGTCTGGAGTCAATAAAAACACCTAGATAGCAAATATTATCAACAAAAGAAATGTTAGCACAAGTACAAGTGCTATTACAATGCCAAAAATACTTATTACAAATAGTAATGTTAAGCGAATGAATATTTGACCTATAAGAAAAATTAATAGCTTTTGTTTTACTCAGATTAATTGATAAATTATTAAATGCTAACCATTTACTAATTAGGATTAAATCATCATTAATTATTTTTTCAACACAATTATATGAAACTGCGGCATAAGATAAAGCAATATCATCTGCAAAACCATAAATCTTAGATTCTAAAGGTAAAGAAAATAAATCATTTATATAAATTATAAATAAAATGGGACCCAAAACTGAACCTTGTGGTACACCATGGTTAACTGTTATAAAAGAGCTTACAACACCAGAAATATTTGTTGCTTGTTTTCTATCCTTTAAGTAACTCGCAAAACCATGAAATAAATCCACCACGAAAACCATATGAATATAAACGCTAAGTAAAATTTTGTGAGATACAGAGTCAAATGCCTTAGACAAGTCTAAATAAATAGCAACAGTTTTAAAATCCTTATCTAGTGAAGTTGTCAAATTGTTTACATGACTATAGAAAGTGTCCAAGGTACTTCTACCAGAAATAAATCCATATTGATGTTCAGATAAAATATTATTTTTAGATAAAAATGACATCATTTTCTCTTTAACCACCATCTCTAACAATTTGGATATTACAGATATAATAGATATTGGTCTATAATTGTCAAGCTGTACAGGATCACCCTTTTTAAAAACAGGTGTAATAAAACCAACCTTCAAACAAGTAGGAAACAAACCAACATTTAAGGAAAGATTAAACAAATAAACAAGAACAGGTATGAAAGCTGACTTATTTTCCTTAAGAATCTTTGGTGTTAACTTATCTAGACCATCTGAATGAACATTCTTTAAGAGATCAATTTTACCAGATAAATCCAAATCAGTAACATCTGTACACAAAAAAGAATTTACACAAGAATCAGCAAAAGACAATTCTTGTACTGGTGTTCTATCTATTGATAGATCTGAAAAAAAAAAATTAAACAAGTCAGCAACACATTTTTCATTATTTTCTACTTCAATCAAATTATCATTGTGTTTTATAAATTTAAGTTGATTTGACAAAGGTTTCTTTACAAGAGAATTTATCAATTTCCATTTCAAAGAAATATTTTTATCATTAAAATATTTTTGAAAATATTGAAATTTTAATTTCCGAATATCAGATTTAATCTCAGTATTCAATTTCCTCAAAGTCAACAAATCTCCACCCAAACATTTTAAATGATTTCTTTGATTAATTTTTCCAATCAAATCATTCATTATCCAGGCTGAGCGCTTGCGGTTTTTGCTAATCAATTTAAAACTAACCATAGATTTTGCAATTAAAGATTTACAAATATCTTGAAATTTTAAAAATGCTGAATCAACATCATGCAGAGCAAAAACATAATCCCAATTCTGATCAGATAATAACATTTTTAGTTTATTATGTGATAACTTATTAATATATAAATGAGTATTTACATGTGGTCTACAATTTAATAACCTCAACACAGTTGCAAAATGATCCGAAATAAAAATATTTTGTACAGATGATTCATAACTTTGATTCTGGTTTAATCTGACAAATATATGATCCAAAATTGATTGACAAGATTTCGTAATACGAGTAGGTGAAAAAATAGCTTGATTAAAACCATAACTATAAAGCAAATTCAAATATCGTACGGTAGGCCCATGTAGATTATTACATAAATCTATATTTAAATCTCCCATAAGAAATACTGAAGTAGTATGTAAATCAGACAATAACACATCAAGTTCAGCTATAAAATCCAAAATGATACTTGTGCACGATCTATATAAAGCAACAATAGTTAACACAAAACAAGGTAAATTCAGATGAATCAAAACACATTCTGCAGAGGCAAGAAATGGATTATGATATGTAAATTTAATGTTTTCTTTCACAAAAACTAATACACCACCTGAACATGAAGACGCATGAGGAGAAAGAATATTTGAATAGCCATTCAGAACATATAAATGCTGTTCTTCAATGGAAATCCAAGATTCAGTTAAAACTATCACATCATAAAAACCGGCAGGAAAATCATTTAAATACACAACAAATTTATCGAAATTAGATCTAACACTTCGTATATTCATATGAAAAACATTTAAATTAGACAAAGTTTCATCATAAGAATAAAATGCATCAAGCTTCACTTTAGGAAATAAATAAATAAATAAATAAATAAATAATAATAATAATAATAATAATAATAATAATAATAATAATAATAATAATAATAATAATAATAATAATAATAATAATAATAATAATAATAATAATAATAATAATAATAATAATAATAATAATAATAATAATAATAATAATAATAATAATAATAATAATAATAATAATAATAATAATAATAATAATAATAATAATAATAATAATAATAATAATAATAATAATAATAATAATAATAATAATAATAATAATAATAATAATAATAATAATAATAATAATAATAATAATAATAATAATAATAATAATAATAATAATAATAATAATGATGAGGAGGAGGAGGAGGAGGAGAAGAAGAAGAAGAATTTTTGGCTACATAAATTCAATTAATAATGATTACAATGTAAGCAATTGAAAATACATTTGTATAAGTTCCATATCATTATTGTTTATATTTACATTATAATTTAATAATATATTTTTAGTGGATTAACATTATTTTATACATATATAAATTATAGATAAAAAGGTAAAAGAACCTTTAAATGACCTATTGCCCTAAAAGATCTTTTCACCAATTTCCCAAAGAGCAACTCTAAAGAGTAGTTATAACCTATCTAACTAATTTTCAAATAATTTATTAAAATAACTAGATATTCATTCACCAATTTAAAAAATTTAATAACTATCTGGATTGTATGCCGATCAACCTTATTTAATTGTGTAACATTTTTCAAGTCTGCGATATAAAATGTTTTTTTCCCCTTGGCAGCATAGATATGACTAAATGCACTTTTGGTGAGGTCCACCAAGGACTATGATTCTCATAGACCTCACCAAAAGTGCACTCAGCTATGCCTAAATTGAACAAGAAATAAATCATTTCATATCACAGATGTGAAAAATGTTTTGAAATCAAATTATAAATACAAAGTGATAACTTAACATTAGATCAATTATATGAGAAAAAAATTTCCTAAGATTGTTTGAACTTGAAAAATTTCCAAGTTTACCTTAACAAATTATAAATATGGATATGCTAATTACTGTGTTATTATATATATATAAATGTAAAAAAGTTAATACTGTAATATCAAATAACATACTTATTCTATGTGTTTATGCATGAGACTTTTTCTGTATTCATCTGAGGTTACTTTCACTCTTAATTTTAGACTTATTTACTAAGTTATCTTAAGAAATGTGTTGTAGATGAAAATAAGTCTATTCTAAAGTTTATTAATAAAAATAATCCTCTCTGTTTCTCTATCAATGGTTTTATTATTAGTGATTTGATTAAAAGAAAACATTGCATATTCTACTTAGTAGAAAAATAAACTTCAGAAGCAATGTAAAGCTTTATGCTTGTAAGTTTAACAAATTAAAATTTTTATATTGCTTTTATATGGCAATAACATTTCTTATATGATACATATATGATAATGTAATAATCAATAAATTATATAAGTGCAGTAGTTAGATTGCTATAAGATTATTAAAAAAACGAACTGAATTTAATAATGATTTACATATTCACGCTTTCACTTTTATATACTTAAGATTAGCTCATATAAATGAATTTGAGTTGGAAAATAAGACAGTCATTCTTATTTTCTCAAAGTTTCTATCTTGTGGGTGGGGAGAGAGTATTCCTCCAGTTTTAACATCATTGTTAGTAAGGAGGGATGATTACGTTTTATATAATAATATGATAATGATATTTTGCATAAGGGGTGGACAAATTCTGACCACTTTTTGAATAAAGATACAAAAAAATAAGATAATGGTTTTTAATACTATAAGCATCCTATCTATTTAGAGTAGGATTAAGAGTTCTATGTTAAAAAAAAAAAATTAAAATTACTCATTGTTATCTTAAAAATATAGGGCTACAAGTCCTGATGTGATATTGAAATCATTTTAAAGCATTGTGATAATATATAATATGGATCTATGAAGTTATACCATGTAATCTTAAGAATGTTTCCATTGTCCCATTCACAAAAATAAAGAAACAGAGTTGCAGTAAATACCTTGAATTATGGCAAAGACACTTTTAATAATTTTTTTGAATAGGTTATTCCAAGTCATCGATGAATGGTTACCAGAGACTAAAGGTGGTTTTAGATAATCAAAATGCACTATAGGTATGATTTTTCTTGGCAAACAAATGCAAGAAAGGTGTCCAGAGCAAAAGAATGATTTATATATTAATGAATAATATTTCTATAGTATAACTTTCACTCCAATACTGCCATGCAAGGTAGGGACTGGTTTCAGTCCACTTTTAACACATTGTGGAGGGGTGTAAACATAAACATATGACCAACAACATGAAAAAATATACGATCATCAAAATGTGCATTTCATGTGCTGAACCAGCACTCATCAGTTGGTCCAGATCACATTCTCTTGGACATATTTTTATCATTATTTAGTATATATAGATCGGGAATTACTACAGCTTAATTGATATGTTAAAACTTTTGCCCTCACAACTTTGATGCAGGGCACTTGATTACTTTCATTGATTTGATTAAGACATTGGATTCAGTTAATTGAAAATGTTTGAAATTGTTTGATTGTCCACCAAATTTTATTTATATAGTTTCTAAATGACGGAATGAGAAGAAATGTTTACTGTAAATAGAAAAACTGGAGCATTTGAAATGAAAAATGATTTTAAAAAATATCCATATTTGCTCTAACTTTGTTTTTCAAGTTTTGGAACTGTTTATAGGCAACTTTATCAGGTAGACAGTGAGATGTGGTACAGTTTGGCTCCTACATTTAATAATATACTGATGATGCACTATTTCTGTCAATTCAAAAAGTGACGTTTAGAATGTTTTTAATGCATTGGATACAATTTATAAATACTTTAATAATTATTGATCAAAAAACTCTAAATTCTTTATCAGCCAGTGATGATAGAAAAACAATTCCTTAGCGACTTTTAATCTGAGTGACAAACGACTCAAAATTATAAGCCAGTTTAAACATCTCGGAAACTTTTTAAGTAGAAAGCCAGAATTGTGTCAAAACAGGCTCCAATGTGCCACACTTTTACAAGACAAGTTAGAAAATAAGATATTCCATTTTATTGATATAACTAATGCAACAAAATTAGGTATTTGTAAGGTGTTCTCTCCCCCAAATTATTATTTGGAAGTGAGATTTACCCCTTAGTATTATAATATTAGAGAACTAGAGAAATGTTATTCAATGGTGCTCAGTAATTAATTTAATCATCATATGATCACACCATCTCTTATGCTTGCACATATCTGTTATTAAACAGGCAAAACTCCATACAGTAGTGCCACTCTGTGCCAACCAGAGTAATCAAGGTGCAGTGCTCTCAGATCCAAGGCTCCTTACTGATGAAGGCCACAAGCCAGAAACTAGTCTGGGGATATTGGATGAGTAGGCACTAGATGGGGATTTTATGCACAAGCCTTCTGGCATCCATTGATTACTCTGGTCGGCACAGGGTGGCACTACTGTATGGAGAGTTTTGCCTGTTTAATTAATTTAAATCTATGCTGGCTAAATCATAAGCCCAATTAGTATATTCTTCAGCTTGTTGGACGTGACACTGTAATGTATACTATTGTAAAATCACATCTTCATTAACTTATAAAATGTATTTTATAGTGACCTTGAGCATGGTTTCATTGGAGAAGCAAGCTGCATTTATGTTATAAAGAATTATATTTATGATACTCTTAGAGCAACATTGCCTGCTTTTTTGAAGAAATGTTTGATAACATAACGTAATGCAGAACTACAATTAGATATGATGTTTGAATATTTCAAAAACTAAAGTTTATTGTAGAAAAGTCAAAAGACAGAATTGCAAAATAATGAGTAAAAAGTCTAAAGGTCCAATATCTGTTATATGCGTACATATTGTGATTTTCACGGATTGATTTTTGTAGTCTTTTCTAAACTTATCTCTAATGTTTTATTTTATTTTATGTTTTGGAGTTTGAATAAATAGCCATATTATTTTATGAGTGGTTGCTAGTGATTGATTAAAATCTTAAATATTGTTATTTATATAGCGAGAAGTTTTTTATAAATTATAATAATAACGTAGCTTAAACCCAGGCGCATGCGCTTTACAGATGGATTCATTCTATCTTTTAAAAAGACTTTATCTTGTGTTTGGAGAGGAGAGTATTCATTATAAATATCGTTCCATCTGTCAAACGTATATTCCATCTGTCAAACGTATATGCGTGGTTTAAACTACATTATTATTATATTTATTATAAAATCTTAAAATAATTTATATTTTCGACACTATCTGATTAATCCAGAACACAATGTAACAAATTATGGGCCATGACATCATTCTAATTCATGGCTAGTCCATTTCGTTTTTTGGCTTATTATTATATATTTTAAATTTATCATTCAATAACATTCAAAGATATTTAGAAATTTGACAATAATTTAAATATACACACGTTCCAAGATGAACCAATGCATTCACAAAATCAAGTTCTATCCTTTTAAAGCAAACATATTTTTAATTAAAAAACATAAAAGTCATATATAATTAGAGAAGATTTTAGATCTTGGTAAAAAAATATTTCTTGAATTAGGAATCTCTGGATTATTGTAATGTGAAGTTTAATGGAAGCCATAGCGATTTCATCATTTGTTTTTTTTGCTTATTTCCCCAGAAAATCCTCAACTTTTAATAATTAACAAAAGTTTACACTTTTAATCTTTCTTATCTTTAAAAATTGTCTGCTATATTACGTTATCATATTAAGACTCATCAGTCTTTTTATGATTTATCTTCTATTCGTTGCACTATCAATTCTCATTGATTTTTAACGCCCATTTTAGGATATTTAATATGATTCAAAAGCCATCTTATCTTATTATTTGATTTTGTCTGTGTTTTAATAAATAGTAAATAGTTACCTCCTTTCGCAGAACAATATATTTTAAAAACATATATAAACTAAAAATTACAGAGAACATATTCAAAATATAATAAAGTTATATATATATGTATATTTAAAAAGATAATATTAATTGTAATTATGTTTTTTAGAAGAGATAAGGAGTGTGTACACATGAGTCAACCTATTTTGGATTTCACTCAAAAAAAGATACCTCACATTACCCCTCACAATGTCTGGATTATAAATAACTTGAATAATATAAAAAAATGGTATTCAATGCTTGGCGGAATAATAAAATAAATAAACTCTACAAGAAGATCAGAACTAGATCTACATCGTGCGACATCAAGTTTTGGAATTGCTCTCCTATGTCCCAAAGTCGCCCGAAGTATAAATAAAATTTGTTCTGATTCATATAGGGTCAGCCTTCGAACTCCACCCACTGTAAACTGATTGATTAATAATTCTAAAGATTAACTTCCCATTGATACTACCAACCACACCATTGACCAGATTTCCTGCAGTTAATCCAGCCACAATGCTGTTACTTTGAAGAATCGTATGCCAACCTTATAACAAGATTGTCCCAACATCAATACCACTGTAGAAGGATTAAAAACAATACAGATTACAAATCCATATTTCTAGAGTGTGAAAACAAACTTGGCTACACCTTCAACCAACATCAGCATTCTGTGAATAGAAAGGAATGATTCTAAACATGAGATAAAGGAGGCTTGGCATAATGCTAACTGAATAAATACAAAGGAATCCTGTTTGTCCCTTTCTAAAAAGCAGGCCATATAACTCATTTGTATATATTTACATAAAATTTACATTATACCTTATATCCACAATCCTCTCACCACCTGATTATTGCTACGAATATCGATAGCTGCTCAGCATAAGTTAATAAAACTTTTAATCTTAAGCCTTTCTTATTTAGCATTCCTAGAACATAATTAAAATAAATAGGGGTTTTAAACTCAGACTGGATGGCTGAAGAGTTTTGGGGTGGAATAGTTTGAAGCCTGTCCATTAAAGTATGAAGATTGGCTATCTTAATATAAGCTGAGCTTTGATTGTATATACGTGCGGAGATGATAATCTGGACCAACTGGCGAGTGTTGGTTTAGCACAAAATACAGATATTGGTGATTATTTATCTTTTCAACATGTGTGTGATCAAATGTATCACCGATATGAGATAGCATGGATGGTTGAGGGTCGTGTGAAAGTCTGAGTTTAAACCCCCTATATATATTACACATAGAAGTGCAAGTATGAAAAAGCCTGTACTGTAGAAAAAATTCATATTTTAAAATAAATATAAAACTTTATGCCAGATATATAGAATTGAAAGCAAAAATTAATGCATGCTTAAAACACTTAAGAATAATTAGTAGATTGGAAGCGCAAAGAAGATATAAGAATAATTAGTAGATCGGAAGCGCAAAGAAGATACAACCAGTAGTGATTGTGATTACTATATGTCCTTTTTTTAAATGCATTAAAAATAACACATAGAATTGAAAAGCAATATCATAATCTTATTAGGACTCAACTGATATGACTTGTAATACCAATATCACTTAACAGTGAGAAATTAACTAGATAGCATTCAATAAATAATTTTATTATTAAAAATAAAGTAAGTTTTATGTTTTATAAAATAATTTTTTTAAATGTTATTTTATATTATTAAAAACATGAATAGTGAGACCATTAATCATAAATATTTCAAATAATGAATAATTGTTGCATAGTTATCTTTTTCCCTTTTTTTCTATTAAGAGAGTCAGCGATTCATAAGAAGCAGAGAATAAATTCAACATTCAGTACTATTCAAACACTATGTGCCATTATTCAATATTGCACACAATAAATATACTAAAAACTAAACTAAAAATATTATCAAGAAATGATTCTCTGAAATTAATAATATTAAGAAGATAGGTAAATGTGCATAACTGCAGGAGACATCTGATATGCCGGTATGGAAGACCAGAATGTAATGGTTAGAGTTTATATTAATTGATCATTTATATAATATATATATTGTAATGGTCTGGGTTTTTCCACCAGAAGTGTGGTCTGACCTAAGGTCTTTTTGTAGGATGCTGTAAATGATGCGATGAAATATCTAACCTATGATTGTATCTATCTCCAATGGGCTAGCTCTAAGTTTACACATTAAATTTGGATACAATTTGGGCTAGTTTATACATGTCTCACCTCTCTTTTGGCTCTGTTACACCTCAGCATTAGAACTCGGGGAGAATTCTGCCTTTGGCTTTTATTAGGGGTAAATTTACACTAGATAGCAACTACCACAACTCTATACAAGTTCCAATTGATTTAAAGATCCATACAAACATATTACGGTATTATTATATAAAAATGGAATGTGTGTGTATGTATATATCCAGTTATAAGTTGATGAATGAATACATAAATGATTTTGATAAACTAGAGACCAGTTTAAAGTAAATCAAGTTAAAAACATTTATTAAATAACAAGATAAAAATTCAAAACTTTTAAACATGGTAAAATAATATAATTGTACATATCAAAAATGTATTTCTACCATATCAGCAATTAAATGTTTTCACTATTCCAACCCTTACCCATGGTAGAAGTACATAGCACGGCACTAATTATTTACAAAGCAAAATAATAAAAAAATCTTTTATTAAATTGACTGCAAAACTGACTAACTAATTTATAATATTATACAAGTATATCCTTGGGGATCCCCCTATGTACAATTCTCTAAAGTTGATGGGAAAGAGTATCTGCATAGGAAGATTAGTCATTTATGCTGAAAACATAAAGATAAACAATTGTTAGTTAACAATAAGAAAATAACAAACTCTGTCCTGTAGTAGTGTATGTGCTTAATATGGAATAATATTAAAAAAATCTTACTTCATTCCATATCATAGCAATGATGATCAAATGTCAAGTCACTATGGAGGGGAAGCTGACCTAAACTTTATTTAACATTAAAAAAATATTTTATCTACTGTAATACCCCCCCCTTCATTTTATTGCTTTCAATCATAGTGGACTCTTCCAAGTTATAGACACATTTAAGTTTCCAAATATGGAGATAAAACAAAACTAGAATTTTTACAAATATGTATAAAATAAAATAAAAAATACATAATAAATCAAAACATTCATTAGTTCATCTTGATTAATATCCATGAGATTGGCAATAATGTCTCTTATGGATACAGTCTATCTCTCTTTGGATCATCCTTTTTCAATAAATCATCCATCACTCACTAGAATTTCTCAGCAATGCACTTAAAATGATGTTTCATTTTCTGCAGTTGCTATTCTTCTGAATCCATTTAGACACTTAGTGTAGAACATTTGATCTTTCTTTAGGCATTATATAGGCAAGTATATTAAATTAGTGCACCTCTATGGTAGGACTGTAGCACTCCAGTTCTATGGCAACATTAATTTAGCCAGAATACATTGCACAGCAGTTCATATCTGATTTACTTTGTCTCTATTTACTATTTGGCATTTAACGGCTTATATAAGAAAACATTACTTCATCATTTATATATATGCTGGTGATGTTTTATTACTTTTTTTCTGTGTTTGAATAATAGCACAGTTTTTATTTTTAAACATTAATTTAAAATCAGTTCAGTTCTTTTGTCAAACTCCATGAATTTATCAAACCTTTCTCTATTTAAATATCGGTTGTAATTTCATATAATTTTGTGCTATGAAAATTATATGGATAATCTAAAATATTCAAATAAGTCACCCATCTTCTCTTGGATTCAAACATTAAATCTTTTTAAGTTGTTTTTGTGCAGTTATTGTATCATTTGAAAAATAACAAAAGACAATGGAAATGAACTGGGTTTACTTAGCTTCTGATGTTTAGTATACTAGCATTTCCTTTTTCATTGCTATAGCTGTCTATTGTTGTGCATATTATATTGATTGTAGTTAAAAAATAAAATTACATAATAGAATTCTACTTTATTTTCCATACTTGATTGCCTAGTGATTGGCTTGACTTTAGGTCATCACTATGTTTACTAAGTCTAGTCTTTGTTTGTGATGTACAACACATTGATAAATAATTCATTGCTGGTACATATATATATATATGTCCACAGATGGCGTCCTACCAAGACTGCCAATCAAGCGTATGTTTTGTTTACATAAACGTCAGAGTAGTTAGTATTCACTATCTCTAACTATAATTCCACTTTCAGATCATGATTTCAAGCTATTTGCTATCGTCAGTGAAAGACAGGAATAAAGAAACTAGATCTGAATACAAACTCTGAGCGTTTATGAAACAATTTCTATTCAGCTTGCAAGCATGAATTTTTTAGACACGTAATGTCTTCAAACTCAGCATAGCAAACCAGATAGCTACATGGGTCTGATCTCAGTTCAGCATCACCACATAGTAGAAGCCTCTGCAATCTATATCATTGCAAGAAAGACCTCAAAGGTACATTTATGATAAACAAAAATGCAAGTTAAAAAACTTGCTAACGCTTGTATTTATGTCCACAGATGGCGTCCTACCAAGACTGCCAATCAAGCGTATGTTTTGTTTACATAAACGTCAGAGTAGTTAGTATTCACTATCTCTAACTATAATTCCACTTTCAGATCATGATTTCAAGCTATTTGCTATCGTCAGTGAAAGACAGGAATAAAGAAACTAGATCTGAATACAAACTCTGAGCGTTTATGAAACAATTTCTATTCAGCTTGCAAGCGTGAATTTTTTAGACACGTAATGTCTTCAAACTCAGCATAGCAAACCAGATAGCTACATGGGTCTGATCTCAGTTCAGCATCACCACATAGTAGAAGCCTCTGCAATCTATATCATTGCAAGAAAGACCTCAAAGGTACATTTATGATAAACAAAAATGCAAGTTAAAAAACTTGCTAACGCTAGTATTTATGTCCACAGATGGCGTCCTACCAAGACTGCCAATCAAGCGTATGTTTTGTTTACATAAACGTCAGAGTAGTTAGTATTCACTATCTCTAACTATAATTCCACTTTCAGATCATGATTTCAAGCTATTTGCTATCGTCAGTGAAAGACAGGAATAAAGAAACTAGATCTGAATACAAACTCTGAGCGTTTATGAAACAATTTCTATTCAGCTTGCAAGCGTGAATTTTTTAGACACGTAATGTCTTCAAACTCAGCATAGCAAACCAGATAGCTACATGGGTCTGATCTCAGTTCAGCATCACCACATAGTAGAAGCCTCTGCAATCTATATCATTGCAAGAAAGACCTCAAAGGTACATTTATGATAAACAAAAATGCAAGTTAAAAAACTTGCTAACGCTTGTATTTATGTCCACAGATGTTTTGTTTACATAAACGTCAGAGTAGTTAGTATTCACTATCTCTAACTATAATTCCACTTTCAGATCATGATTTCAAGCTATTTGCTATCGTCAGTGAAAGACAGGAATAAAGAAACTATTCTAGTTTCTTTATTCCTGTCTTTCACTGACGATAGCAAATAGCTTGAAATCATGATCTGAAAGTGGAATTATAGTTAGAGATAGTGAATACTAACTACTCTGACGTTTATGTAAACAAAACATACGCTTGATTATAGTTTCTTTATTCCTGTCTTTCACTGACGATAGCAAATAGCTTGAAATCATGATCTGAAAGTGGAATTATAGTTAGAGATAGTGAATACTAACTACTCTGACGTTTATGTAAACAAAACATACGCTTGATTGGCAGTCTTGGTAGGACGCC
Organism: Epiperipatus broadwayi; assembly: GCA_028023455.1. Lineage (NCBI taxonomy): Eukaryota > Metazoa > Onychophora > Udeonychophora > Euonychophora > Peripatidae > Epiperipatus > Epiperipatus broadwayi. Next base: position 1,695,324 of record JAQFVV010000052.1, read on the forward strand.
ATCTGTGGACATAAATACAAGCGTTAGCAAGTTTTTTAACTTGCATTTTTGTTTATCATAAATGTACCTTTTGAGGTCTTTCTTGCAATGATATAGATTGCAGAGGCTTCTACTATGTGGTGATGCTGAACTGAGATCAGACCCATGTAGCTATCTGGTTTGCTATGCTGAGTTTGAAGACATTACGTGTCTAAAAAATTCACGCTTGCAAGCTGAATAGAAATTGTTTCATAAACGCTCAGAGTTTGTATTCAGATCTAGTTTCTTTATTCCTGTCTTTCACTGACGATAGCAAATAGCTTGAAATCATGATCTGAAAGTGGAATTATAGTTAGAGATAGTGAATACTAACTACTCTGACGTTTATGTAAACAAAACATACGCTTGATTGGCAGTCTTGGTAGGACGCCATCTGTGGACATAAATACAAGCGTTAGCAAGTTTTTTAACTTCCATTTTTGTTTATCATATATATATATATCATCATTATCAACCATTATCAATCCACTGCAGGATGAAGGTCTCTCCAAGTTTAATCCATCTTCTCCGATCTTTAGCTTCTCTTCTCCACATCACCCCTACACATTTTCTTATTTCATCCATCCATGTTACATGTGGTCTCCTTCTGGGTCTTTTACAATCTCTTGGAATCCAGTTTAAAATTTCAATTGTCCATCTATTATCATCTCTTTTAGCAATATGTCCAGCCCAACTCCACTTCAATCTTTTAATTTTTTCAATGACGTCAGTAATACCTGTTTGTTCTCTTACCCATACATTGCGTTTTCGATCTCTTCTTGTTACTCCCAACATACATCTCTCCATACTTCTTTGAGTGGTCTGAAGTCTCTGTATTGATCTTCTATTAAGTGTCCAAGTCTCAGATCCATAAGTAAGAACTGGTAAAACACATTTGTTAAAAACCTTTCTTTTCAAACACATAGGCATATTTCCTTTTAATATCAAGTTATTTCTACCAAAAGCACTCCAACCAAGTTTAATTCTATGATTAATTTCCTCTATTATGTTTCCATCTGTATTAATAATCTGACCAAGGTATTTGTAACTCTTAACTTCTTCTAATTCATCATAATCAATCTTTATTTTTATATTTTGAGCAAATCTATTAAACATTACTTTAGTCTTTTTAACATTTATCTTTAGTCCTACTTTCCTACTTTCATCTGATAACTCCTGCAACATTTCCTGCAGCTCGGAAGCATTATTTTCAAAAACAACTACATCATCTGCGAAATCTAAATGACTTAAATAATCTCTATTTACTTTCACTCCTTTAGTTTCCCATTTTAATCCACAAAATACTTCTTGCAGCACTGCTGTAAAAAGTTTTGGAGATATGGAGTCACCTTGTCTTACACCTTTCTCAATGTTGACTTTCCCAGTATCATTATGTAATCTAATTGTTGCTGTTGCATTTTTATAAATATTCTTTAAAATATGACAATATCCTGGATCTATACCTTGATGATCCAATGCTTTAATCACTGAAGAAATGTTTATAGAATCAAATGCCTTTTCATAATCTACAAATCCAAAACATAATGACAACTCATATTCATTTGTCCTTTCTATAACTTCTCTCAATACTTGAATATGATCTACTGTACTAAAACCACTTTTAAATCCAGCTTGTTCTCTTGGTTGGTGAAAATCCAAGGTTCTCTGTAGACGAGTTGTAATTATCTTGGTAAAAATTTTATATAAAACTGATAAAAGGCTGATAGGTCTGTAATTTCTAATATCTTCTTTATCACCTTTTTTAAATATTAATATTATTACTGCATTCTTCCAATCATCCGGTACATCTTTATCATTTAGACATTTGGTATATAACTTTGCTAATATTTTTTCTGTTTCTTCACCTGCTTCTTTTAATATATCAATTATAATTTCATCATTACCTGGAGCCTTTCCTTTTTTCATACATTTAATTGCATTTCTCACTTCTTCATTTAAAATTCTGGGCAATTCGGAAGATGTAATAGATATAGGAGGTACTTGTTCTTTATTACTATATAATTCTTGATAAAAATCTTCTACCAATTTCATAATGTCATCCCTCTTTTTAGTAATAATTCCATCTTTTTTCCTTATTGCAGATATAAATTTCCTACCAATACCAAAATGTTGTTTTACATTCTTAAGACTTTTATTTTCTTCTACAGCTTTTCTTGCTAGTTCACAGTTATACTTTCTTATATCATTTTCAACTCTTTTCCGCACCATTTTACAAAATTCGAGATATTCAATTCTTTTTAATGCATCATTCTTGCATATCTTCATATTCCTTCTTTTCTTCCTAAGTTCTTTAGTCTCAGTAGAAATTTTATTAGTCAATTGCTGCTTTTTTCTACCAGCTATCTTTGTTGCAGTTTTTAAAAGTGTATCAGTTATTTTCATATTAATTTCATTCAAATCTGAATCATGTTCAAAATCTACTAATACTTGAAACCGATTTGTAAGTTCTAATTTAAATTCATTAGAATGTTTCTGAAGATTAGGAATATCAACTGTAAATATAGTTTTTCTTAATAATTTTTGTCTCTCTAGTTTTACATTAACATGTATCTTACCCCTTACTAATCGATGATCACTTCCTGTGTTAAATTTATTAAGAACGTTACAATCTTGAAATATGTATTTCCTGTTAGTCAAAATATAATCCAATTCTGCTGTACCTTCATTTGGATGCTACCATGTCCATTTCCTTCTAACATTTTTCTCAAAAAAAGAATTCATAATATAAAGTTTTTCCTTCTCTGCAAACTCCACAAGTCTATGTCCTCTCTCATTTCTATTACCATAACCAAAATTACCTACAACACTTTCATCTTTCATTTGTTTACCAATTCTAGCATTAAAATCTCCCATAATTTTAAAATGTTGTTTACTCTGATCAAAAGCCTTTTGTACATCCATATAAAAATCTTCTACTACTTCATCACTGTGAGAACTTGTTGGGGCATAAACCTGAATTATCTGCATTTGATATCTGCTATTAAGTTGTATAACTAATCTTGCCACTCTGTCTGATACACCATCAATCTCCACAATATTGTTCTTCCACTTTTTATTTATAATGAATCCTACTCCACTTGTATTTCCAATATTTGTGTCTTTATAGTAGAGCATATGTCCACTTTTTAAATCAATTGTCTCTTCACTTTTTCTTCTAACTTCACAAAGTCCAATAATATCCCATTTAATATAAGAGAGTTCTTCTTCTAATTCTTGCAATCTTCCTTCACTTGAAAGTGATCTGCAGTTGTAAGTACCTAAATAAAATGTCGTCATCAAATGGCAGCCTGGGTCCGCCTCCAGGATATTCTTAGCACCCTCCGCCTTTGGCCACCAACCGCTGCCTTGGTTGGTGACTTTACAGCCTCCTGGGATTAAGGGCCATGCTTTATTTTTGTCTGTCACAATTGTATAATTGGAAAAAATCTTTATCATTTACACAAACATTCATTCTGCCTTATCAGGCACTGAGAAGAAAGACCATGTGTTTCTTGATCTTAAACTCAGAGGTAAAAAGCCAATAAACTCACCACGCCGGCTAATGCGTGTTGGTGAGCAGCCCATCCATGTTCGTATACTATATGAATAAACATATAGTAATAACAGCTGCAACGACAAGAACATATGGAGTGGACATTAGGAATTTGCCCTGCTCGGTTCCTTTAAGGCCTCCAAGAGGAATCAAAGGGTCTCCTTTCAGTTAATAGCAAACTCCTTTCTGCAGCCCATATATATATATATATTGTAACGATTCGGAGAAAGGAGACTTCACGTAAACTGCACTACGGGGCGCCATCTAGGCGTTTGAACCTAGAAAAATTTATAAAGTAGGCAGATACGTATGTCAAAAAAAAATAAAATTTTTTTTTTTTATTTTGATTCCGGTCGTTAGCCCATGTCACTAGCTCAGTGAGTAGCAGAGATTTAATAAGATAATCTAAGAGCATATATATAAAAAAAGAATAAAATAAGCCACTGCCAGTAATTAACACACAAACATTTATTTATTTCACATATATATAAGATTTAAAATTATTTTAGTATTAGTTTACATTTTAACATTTAACATTATTTTTAACTTTGATTTTGATTTTAATTTACCTTTAATTACTATTATATTCTAATTTTACATTTTAATTAAGTTCGCACAGATGGGATTATAAAAGCTTGTTATAATAAGTTGCTATAGATCGGTTACATAGATTACACGGTTAAAAACATTCCACAGTAAACATAAACGATCAAAATATAAAATCATTGATACTGGCAATTGCAGAGGGAAATTTATAAGTAACCCAGTAGTATTCACCATAAGATACTTGCATTGTCACCAATGACTTAAAAGACCTCCGAATAAATACATTTTAGATACTCACCGTAAGGTATCATTATTTATCGAATGTCTATATATTTTGATCAAATATGAAAACGCAAATATAGTTAACCGATCAACAATCCATGCAAGCGTCTATAAACAACTTAAATTTAATGCATTTTTATTTAGGGTCGAGCATGAATAGACCAGATAAATTTGCTTTTGAAAATAAACATTCTATCCCTATTTAACCTTAGACTAAAATTCGTAGTCAAACTGGCATCAATTCATCTGATATATCGATGTATTCAATGTAATAACATATGGCAGCACAAAAGGTTAAGGGAAGAAATTGCCTCTTATGAGATAGGAATATTACATCTATCTGCAAAGAAGAGCAATAAAACAAAAAACTCCATAGAAAGGAACTGCGGTATCCGACTTATAATTCCTTCCATAGGCAAACGGAAGTGTGCGGCGTATGAAGCGATTCTGCCCGTAGCGAATCAATATTACATCTACTAATCACACCAATATATCCAATCCATTGACCCAATTTAACCACGAAACAAATAACCTAAGATTACCCTCCCCTAATATAACTTTACAAATCTATACAGCCATTCACGCCCGACTTAAGTTTAACATTGATATATTTTAATTTATCGGAAAACAGAAATCATAAATAAACTTAAAGAACAAAATTAAATAAATGGAAATGATTTTACACAAATAAATAAAAAAATACATCAAATAACATTTTAACTACTTTAGTCAGATAGGAAACTATTTGTAACAATTAAATTACTAGGAAAGTTTAAAATTTAAAGTTCTTAGTGTTTTTAGTCAATATATAAGTTCTTACGATTTTTAAAACGTCCAACTTTATCCGTTGCTTGCCATGAACGTAAATTCCCACGCCGTCCTAAAATTGGTATCCATTTAGCCGTTGTTTTATTTATTCATTCGGAGGTTTTTTAATTTAGTTGGTCCTCAATGTAGGAAACGATAGTTCATTTCTCCCTTCTTTAACAGCTGAAAGAATTGACCGTGCGTCTGTCAATTCCTCCAACTACATATAGTCACATCGTAATAATCAATTTCCAGTCACTGATTAATAATTTCCAAATTTTCCTTTTATATTAATGTGAAGGATTGAATTTACATTACGTCACCGATGCGATGGTCCTTTCGCTGCGGTCCGATTCCATAGGGATTTCTTCTTATTTGCTAACAGTTTCTATTGTTTTCTTATCTGACCGGTGTTTTTACATTTAAATGCCGAAGGCTGGTTTACATTTAACTAATTAACAATCATTTCCATTTCTGATTAATTAACCTGTTTTCCAAATCAAAAATATATTTAAAGATAAATTTAAAGATATAATTTCATCTCCAAATCTTTTTAAAATTTAGTTTTAAAATACTTTTTCTTTAATAAAGTTTTATTTTAATAATTTTTCATTATCTGTGCGATTTAATTAATATATAAGAGTTTAAGATGATATTTAATTTCAATTTTTAATTCTTAAAGAAAATTTTTAAATGCGAACTTTTTAATTTACTTTCATGTTTAATAAATTTAAAAAAAAAAAAAAACAATGTAACGAACGTCTATGCTCGTTACAATATATATATATCAAATCAAAAACTATCCCAAATCCAAAATTAAACCAGACCAGCATAAAAATAATATAAAAACACTACCTAAGGTTTCACTGCTACAAGCAACATTAGGTTGTGTATTTATATTGTTTTTATGTTGGTCTGGTTTAATTTTGGATTTGGGGTAGTTTTGATTTTATATTGACTAGTTTAGCTTTATGCTTGTAATGTTTATATATATATATAGGAATGTCTTCTTTAACTGTTTTTTATTTCTCATTGTCACATTTGTTTAATTTGGTACTTAATAAAGCAAATATTTGTCATGTATATTGTAACGTTTTTCGTATTACTAGGCCACTATATGCCTCAAATTTATATTTGAGCGTGAGTTGATCAAGCTGTATCAAAAGAAAAAAGAAAGTTGTATTTCTATTCTCAACACAGCTATTTTTCCTGATCAACTTCGGCCTAGAACTATTACCGAGTACAATCGTGAGCAGAACCAGTTTTTAATTTCTACTTGAGGGCGCCAGAGTCGTTAGACCCACTGAGACTGCGTCAAACATATTGTAGCTTGTAAGGTAATAATTATACGATCTGAGTTAACATTCTCATTAAGAAGAAGATATCCCCATTTTTTCTTAATTACGGAAATTAAATCTATCAAAAAATAATAATTTGTATACCGATCTAAGTTAAATAACTAAAGGTAAAACTTAAATAGAATAGCATTAATTTTATACACGTACAATGAAAGTGAAGTTAATAATAAAGATTTATTCTAACTCGTCAAGCATTCAATATTTATGATTAAGACAAAATTATAATTTGGAAAAGATTGTGCATATGAATTCAATAATTTGATTCAAATATTTGAGTAATAATTATTTAGTCTTATTTTCCGTAGTAACAGTTTGGTTCATTTCTCAGTTCGCAAATCTTCTGATCCAAGAAAAATTTATGGGATAACATTTCCATTCAACTCACTATTCATAAAGCTTTATGTAAAAAAAATATGGCCATTTACTTACCGGTAAGTTGACATTAAGTAGGTCATCGATCTTCCCGACGTACAATTCAGTTAGTGGGTAGTCCGCAGTAGTTGTTTTTCTTTTAGTTTTATTTCCGAATCTCCGATCTAATTTAGGTAGCCAGATGACGATCTAGGTGACTTTTTTCGAGAGAAAGTGTCGGCAAATGATAGAGTTCTACTCACTCATGGCGAGCGATTTCAGTTCGTATCTAAGTGGACACATTTTATTAAAAAAATACGAGGCACTTCAAATTGCTCAGCACTATTGGAACAATAAGAGAAAAAAGACCCCTTTTCAAATCTGTCGGCTCCTTTTATACTCCTAGATTCTTTTTAGAAGCTCTGCGCACGTTCTTTTTTTTTCTTTGTTCTACTTTATAAACTTCTACATTATTCTCCTTTTCTTATTACAAAGTCTGTTTTTCCGTTAAGAATTTCTGCCATTTTTAATTACTATCAGAAAGTTGTTTCTGATAGCAATCTTTCACCTTTTGAAATTTCCTTTCACTATTTGAATCAATGATTCAATATACACTTTCCAACATTGAATTTATTTTAGTTAACTTATTTAAAAAAAAAAAAGAAAAATTAAACTTTCACTGTACGTTTTTTTTTTTTAAAACATTATGTTACAAAAAAAAAATAAAGATCGTGTTCGCTCTCCTTTCTTTTTTTTATAATACCTAATATTAAAAAGTAATTTGTACCGTATATATAAATAAATGGTACAATACCACCGGGGCAGGGGAATGAGAATAAAATATGGGTTTGAACTAATTTTATTCTTAATAAGTCTTTATGGAGTACTTCTAACCCACGTCCTAGTCTTATACGGTTTCAGTGACCTAGCGTTATAGGTTGTACCGTATATATAAATAAATGGTACAATACCACCGGGGCAGGGGAATGAGAATAAAATATGGGTTTGAACTAATTTTATTCTTAATAAGTCTTTATGGAGTACTTCTAACCCACGTCCTAGTCTTATACGGTTTCAGTGACCTAGAGTTATAGGTACCCCTTTCTCCTTCACCATCCTTTAAAGTGAAAGCATTTGGACCATCCTGTCAGCTGATTTGGTAAGGTCCCTCATACAAATTTTGGAACTTTTAAAAATATGCTTCCCAGTTTGACTCACAGGGTTCGTTTTTACCCATACTGTATCCCCTGTTTTAAACTTATCAGTCAGGCCTCCTTTCCGCTGGGTTCGGAGCTTGGCACAGTGTTCCAATTTTTTTTCTTGCTACTTCATGATCTCTCCCTTTATCAATGTTTTCTGGACCAGCGGGTAACTTGGATTGGTACAATCTAGGTATTGCTTGTCCGAAGTGAAGTCTTACAGGTGCAAATCCGGTAGATTCATTATGAGACCAATTTATAAAATTTAACACCCTTGGGAGTTGTTTCACCCATCCTCTATGGTTGGATGCAGTATATACCCTGAAGAGGCGTCCTAACTCTCTCATTACCCGCTCACAAGGGTTTGATTGTGGATTTCGTATGGATGACAATATGTGTTTTACCTCCATCCTCTCTATCCACTGTTGCCAATCATAAGATGCGAACGGCGTACCGTGGTCCAACAAAATAGCTTTTGGTTTGCCTACCCTTTTAAAATATCGTACCTCAAGGGCTCATATGGCATTCTTGGTATTGGCTTGGGTCACCAGATATGCTGACACCATTTTGAAAAAAGGTCATATACTACTAGTAGATATTTCATTTTCCTGAAAGCTGGCAATGGTCCATAGAAATCAATAGCCACCAGGTCATTGGGTTCTTTAGGGATGATAGAATTCAATGGACCTTGATACGACTTGTTTGCTGGTTTTGTCTTCTGACACATTTCACATGAGCTTATTATCCTGGTGACCTGTGCTCTCATATTCGGCCAGTGGAACCATGTCCTCAATAAGGCTTCCACTTTATTTACACCATAGTGCCCATACAAATGATGTGTGTAGTCAATAAGTCCTTCCTGTAAACTTTCTGGTATGATCATTTTCCATTGATCCCTTCGAGGGTCGGTGATATACCATAGTATCCCTTCTTTCAGGCGGTATCTCTCATCAGTGTTAGCATCTGCTATCTCTCCCACTTCATCTTTGTCTTCTAGTTGATCAATAATTTTCTTGTAGGTCAGGCTTTGCCGTTGTACCTTTCCTAAGTGTCTCAATCCTTCTTCTACTACAGCATCTGTTTCTAATTCTACACTTGCCAAACAGATATCTTCCATCTGCAAATGGTCCTGGGTATCAGGAACAAGATTCCGGCTCAATGTGTTGGCTACCACATTTTCAGTGCCCTTATAATACTGGATGGAATAATTGAACTCCTGGAGAAAAAGGCTCCATCGGATTAGCCTACTATTTGTTAAATAACTGTGATTTAAGAACCACAGCCAAGGCCTCTTTCTCTGTTACACAGTAATTAATATCTGCACCTCTCAGTGGTCTGCTAACAAAATAAATTACACCCCAGGTACCATCCTCTTGAGCTTGCATAAGAGCAGCACCTAACCCATACCCACTACTATCTACCTGAACAATAAACGGTTTCCTTAAGTCAGGGTAAACCAACATCACTTGACTAAGGAATTTCTCTTTAATAACCCTAAAATTGGTCTCATGCTCTTTTGTCCATTTCCATGACGTTCCCTTACGTAATAATTGCAGCAGAGGCTCCATGTCTGAAGCAAAGTTTTTGTAAAATTTATTGTAGAAATTACACATCCCCAAAAACGATCTCACCTGTTTTGGTGTTCGAGGGGCTGGGAAATCTCATATTGCCTGGATTTTGTCCAGGTGGGGTCTAATTCCATTGGCATTAATTAAGTGCCCTAAGAAATTCACTTCTTCCATTGCTAAACAGCTTTTTTGCAAATTAATGCGAATATCCTTCATATTGCACTCTTGTAGAAACAACTTGAGGTGTTGTAAGTGTTCCTGGGCATTATTGGATGCAATAATCACATCATCCATGTAAACAGTGATTAACTTTTTGATTTCCGGGCACAGCACACGATCGAGACATTTTAGCAGGCCTGCTCCACTATTCTTGAGACCAAAAGGCATTCTGTTAAATTGGTATGATATACCATTATATCGAAATGCTGTGTCAGCAGGGTGTAACCTGATCTGCCAATAGCTGGCAGTCAGATCTAATGTGGAAAATATCTTTTTTCCCCGGAATTTATTTACCAACTCATTAATTGGAGGTGGAACATTTTGATCTGGCCATGTAATCTTGTTCAATTGCCTGGCATCCAAACACAGTCGTATGGTTCCATCTTTTTTTTACAACCACTAATGGGTTATTATATGCTGACGAACCCTTAGTGATAATATCCCACTCTTCCATTTTAGCTAATTCTCTCTCTACCTCAGCTCTATAGTGGTGTGGCACTGGGTATGATCTTGCCTGGTATGGTGTACTGTCAGCGATCTTGATCCTGTGCTCATACCCTTTAATAACCCTGGGTTTATCTGAAAAATTCGATTTATATTCATTTAAGACTTCTTTTAGGTCCTCTTTCCATCCTTCCTTTACTCCCTTTATTACTTCATCAATCCCTGCCTCTATTGAAGGCTGTTCTATCTCAACCTCCATATTACATACGTTTTGCTGGTTCATTCTCATCCGCAACCCAAACTCCACTTCTTCCCCATCACAGATAATCTTTTCATCTTTATAATTGATCACACACCCAGTTTTGTGCATAAAATCTGACCCCAATATGGCTTCATGTACCAACCCTTTTAGAATTAATAGCGTGTGGGGCATAATTTTATCCCCTATCTTAATTTGCACCCAAACCTGTTTTGAGCCCAATTGTGCCTTTTTGTTATTTGCTAATGTTATTAGCGTGCTTTTCACTGGTAGAGTTGGTATCTCTATGGGTTGGCTCCGCATGCGCTCATACATTGTTTCTGACATTACCGATATCTGGCTGCCAGAATCCCACAATGTCTCTACTTTGACATCGTTTATTTGCAAAACAACCTTTGGGCATTCTTGAGATGTGTACTTAATCGATTCGCCATCCCACTCACAAATAAGATTATCTATCCTCTTTTCTTCTGTTGTTCTACTGATCACTTTATTTCTTTTCTTTTTCCTTTTTTTTTACTGGTTCTTTTATTTCTTCTTTTAATTCTCTGACCATCTCTGCCATTTCTTTTTTTATTTCTTCTTTGAATTCTGTCATGCATTCGTATAATAGTTTTTTTTTTTATTAAGGGTTCCATGCCCTCTTTTAATTCTTCCGCACTTTCTGCCATATTTTGTATATTTTTATTACTTCTCAATTTCATATATGGCCGTGTTGCTTATTTTTGCTACCGTAAACAAAATCTTAACGCTATCAATTGTTACGATATAAATACAATATTTTATTTTGTTTTGCTAATAAATTTGTTCACCGACACCCCTCTCTTTTATCACCCTATAATCTCCCGTCCCCTTCTACCTTTATCGTCACGTCTTACCTTTGATCGGTTTTATTTATTATTTAATAATTTATACGCTATTATTTTCTTTCAATATAGCCTTCTTTAAAATCCTACTCTAAAAAAAACTTTTGTAATCGTACGCAATAACTTTTTAGATTTGTGCACTATTTGTGGTCATATTCATTTTCCGGCTACGGACATTAAATTCTCAATTTTATGCTGTTTTTAAATTTTCTCAGCTCGTGGTTTTTTTTTCTTTTCGTAAGCCTCGAGTTGGGCAAGCCATTGTAACGTTTTTTGTATTACTAGGCCACTATACGCCTCAAATTTATATTTGAGCATGAGTTGATCAAGCTGTATCAAAAGAAAAAAGAAAGTTGTATTTCTATTCTCAACACAGCTATTTTTCCTGATCAACTTCGGCCTAGAACTATTACCGAGTACAATCGTGAGCAGAACCAGTTTTTAATTTCTACTTGAGGGCGCCAGAGTCGTTAGACCCACTGAGACTGCGTCAAACATATTGTATCCCGTAAGGTAATAATTATACGATCTGAGTTAACATTCTCGTTAAGAAGAAGATATCCCCATTTTTTCTTAATTATGGAAATTAAATCTATCAAAAAAAAAAAATTTGTATACAGATCTAAGTTAAATAACTAAAGGTAAAACTTAAATAGAATAGCATTAATTTTATACACGTACAATGAAAGTGAAGTTAATAATAAAGATTTATTCTAACTCATCAAGCATTCAATATTTATGATTAAGACAAAATTATAATGTTGGAAAAGATTGTGCATATGAATTCAATAATTTGATTCAAATATTGGAGTAATAATTATTTAGTCTTATTTTCCGTAGTAACAGTTTGGTTCATTTCTCAGTTCGCAAATCTTCTGATCCAAGAAAAATTTATGGGCTAACATTTCCATTCAACTCACTATTCATAAAGCTTTATGTAAAAAAATTATGGCCATTTACTTACCGGTAAGTTGACATTAAGTAGGTCATCGATCTTCCCGACGTACAATTCAGTTAGTGGGTAGTCCGCAGTAGTTGTTTTTCTTTTAGTTTTATTTCCGAATCTCCGATCTAATTTAGGTAGCCAGATGATGATCTAGGTGACTTTTTTCGAGAGAAAGTGTCGGCAAACGATAGAGTTCTACTCACTCATGGCGAGCGATTTCAGTTCGTATCTAAGTGGACACATTTTATTAAAAAAATACGAGGCACTTCAAATTGCTCAGCACTATTGGAACAATAAGAGAAAAAAGACCCCTTTTCAAATCTGTCGGCTCCTTTTATACTCCTAGATTCTTTTTAGAAGCTCTGCGCACGTTCTTTTTTTTTCTTTGTTCTACTTTATAAACTTCTACATTATTCTCCTTTTCTTATTACAAAGTCTGTTTTTCCGTTAAGAATTTCTGCCATTTTTAATTACTATCAGAAAGTTGTTTCTGATAGCAATCTTTCACCTTTTGAAATTTCCTTTCACTATTTGAATCAATGATTCAATATGCACTTTCCAACATTGAATTTATTTTAGTTAACTTATTTAAAAAAAAAAAGAAAAATTAAACTTTCACTGTACATTTTTTTTTTTTAAAACATTATGTTACAAAAAAAAATAAAGATCGTGTTCGCTCTCCTTTCTTTTTTTTATAATACCTAATATTAAAAAGTAATTTGTACCATATATATAAATAAATGGTACAATATATATATATGTTTACAAAAAAAATGTTAGTGCATATTCAACCACCTATTAGCTAAGCTTATATTTTAAATGGCTTTGATTGGGTGGTGAGAATAAATAAAGGCTGATTTAGATAGGATTGTAAACTACCCTCACAATATATATATATATCATAATAAAAATAATAAAATGTAATAATAATAAACTAATATAAACAGTCTTTCAATCCACAGAAGTACTTTCGGTTAATTTCTTAAACCTGCCTCAAGTACCATTAAATTAAAAAAAAAAACAAAAAAAAAAAAACAAATCAGAAACAAATGTCATCAATTCAAATCCCATGAATCCCGTATTTTAATGTTAGCAGCTTGTCTATTTATTAAATTCATTTTATTCCTATTTATAAAAGTTGCCTCCTTAATTTTTCTTTTATTATGGTTTCTCTCTTCATAAAGAATTTTCACACTTTCAAAATCAAATTTAAATTTATATACATGTTTTTTCATGATCAAAGAAAACTGAAGTAGTCATTAAATCGCCATTATTCTTACTTTTTACATGCTTATATAATAATAATTCATGCTCTTTTAATCTCTTTTCAGTACTGCACCTCGATTCACCTATATATGATAACATTTACTCACAAAAAATTGATAACAATACTGTATGACTTTTCTGCTTGACAGGTATGATATTCTTACAATTATTCACTAATTTATTAACATTGTGAATACACACAATAATATGATAGACTCCAGTTGTATTATGAAACATAACTGCTCCAGGACTATAAATGAGAGAGTTTTGGGTTCTTGAAGTGAAAAAAGCAAAGATAGCTATGAAGCACTTCAATGGAAAGTTCATCCTCTATGAGATTGCCTTCTCTTCACTTAGGAAACACTATAAAAGTACTTCAACTTGACATTGAGGGTTTATAAAAATGAAAAAATGAGTTCTTCTACAAACTAATTGATCAACACAATATTGGTGATATTGCATTTCAAGAGACTCTTCATTCTATCACTAATGCAAGCAAATTTTCTTAAAAATTCCTGGATTTGTGTTGGTTTTTAATAGAATGCATTTGTGGTTCACTTTGTTTCAAATCATCTTGTAAAAAAAATTTCTATTGAATATAATTCACACAATATGCAATTACCATTTGGTTATATAATATTTACATATTTGAAAATCTCCCAAAACAAACTGACCCTATTCCCCTCTTCCAGATAGTTCAATATTCTGCATATATAAATCTCCAGTTCCCTAGGGTATTCAAGTGAGGATCAATCTTATTAATTTTTGTAATGGATGGAATTAAAACAGCATTCATTTACTTCATGATATGAAGGAGAAACTTTCAATCCAAGAAGATGTGAAATGGGGTTGCCACTGAATTATTGTTTTGTTTTGATAAAAAGTGAGCTACCCTTATTTTCTCATTTAATGACACTGTTCCTCCATATTCAACATAATCCAAATCCAATCACTCTTGGAATTCCCAATCCTGTAGTTAAAAGTTATCCTGTTTTGAAATGGAATTTAAAGAAAGCAGGTTGGGGGCAATATATACCTTGAGTTGAATATTAAAAGAGTCTATGCAATTCCTTTTTCTGATTATAAACATAATAAAGCCTTAACAACAACATCCAAGATATCTATTTCTCAAATCCAATGAAAGAATTCATTATAGCAGGGCTCTTCATGGCCAATATTTGTTTATCATAAATCCTAGAAACTGCTGACAAATTTATTAACTTGCTATGATATTAGAAAAGGAAAAAGTCCAAAAAAATTACATTAATCTGCTATGATGTTAAAAAAGGAAAAGGTCCAAAGAAATTACAGAAAAAACAGCACTTAAGATCAACTTGAACAATCTAATCCTTTTTACGGAAAGTTTGTGGTTACAAAAATATTGATAAAAGGGCTATTTCTATTATTAAAAATCAGGTTGCCTGTCTTATATACCAGACTTGTAAACCCAAGATTGTCTGAACAAAATGTATACCAGAACAGAATTGAAAGCTTTCTTTTTTACCAATAGATATTATAACATCGAGCACACCATAGACTCAAGCCCCGATTTAGCATGGCCAGTGAAAGTTGGTGTATTTATAGAAATGCACTCTACACTTAAGTGATTCAGAAACTCTTACTGATGTGTGAGTGCATGGAGATTTATAATATTTAAAGTGATAGCACATTATCAGAGTTCGACTTCCAATCTAACAATTACAATAGATATTAGTATCAAAAATTATGTGCTTTTGTCTATCAATATTTATTTACGCTTAGCGCTTTCAAAGCTCCATGGCTTCATATTCATAGCTGAGTGCAGTTGATAGTAATGAGGGAGAGTATTCTAATTTATGCTAATTGGTTAGGTGATGTGTTTTAATATTTTATTTTGTTTAAATTTTGTTAGGATTAGTTTGTCCATCTTTTTGAAATGGTGAAACAGGTGTCTTTTCTATTGATAGATTGAGTGCCATTATTTACGAAATATGCTTCCTTTATTTTCTGCCTATGATCATTTCTCTCTCTGTACAACATTCTGGGGTTGGCAGGTTCGAATTTATGACCTGTGGTCTTTTCATGCTCCAAGAATGCCAATGTAGGCTCCTTGATATTAGTATGTTTGCTTTTGACTATCTTAAACTGGAAAAGACCTGATTAGCAAATAACATATTTCCATAATTTCTAAAAAAAAAAAGAATTTAGGACCTAAAATTGGCAAAACTGTTCAGCAACATTATTCATATGAACCTTATTTCAAAAATTTAGGATAAAGTAAAACTACAGCAATCTTAAAACCAAATAAATTCAACAATTATGCAAAATATTATCTCTTGTATCATTATTCTATGTTTCCTATGAGCTTTGTAACTAACAAAAAAATTTCTAATTGTTGTGAACCATCTGCTTATAGAATTGCCTGCGTTTAGACCAGAAAGAAGGTGCTGTGAATTTGTTTGATCTTTAAAAAATCATATTGAAAGAAAATTTTCAAAATAAATTAAGAACTGAGGTGATCTTTATTAGTTTCATCTCAGCTTATGATTCTGTTTGGAAAAATGTTTGGTGTTCCAAAAGTTCTAAATTTCTTAAATGCAGAAAAATCATCAATTTATTTGACAAAATACCCTGCAATAGAAAACAAACGAAGTAATGTTAAATGATAGTCATAGTAGGTAAAAAAAAATTATAGATTGGCCCATTACAGTATTCACTTCTGTCACTCTTTTATTTAATATATTTATCACTGATATTCCAGACATAGGATGCAGGAATACTGATGACATTGCTTTGACACCATAAAAGAGATCTTTTCCAGAAATAGAAAAGTTTCTCAATAAGAATATAAAAAGTTTGATTTTTTTTAAAAGGGATTGGGGTTTTATTCCTAATCCAACAAAGACAGTATGCTCATTTTTAAATCTAAACAACAGGGAAACATCTGAATTTAAAACTTTTTATCTCTATTCAAATACTGGGTCCTGGAGCCCAAGCATCTTGATTACATCATTAAAATTAACCTGGATAAGATGCTTGTCAACTGGTTCCCCTGTTTTAAGTGATTTATCACAAAAGTGAATTCAATATGTCCAAATTGTGGCAGAGAAGAGGAAACGTTTGACCACATAGTCAGGACATGAATGGGTCTAGATAACATTAAGAGCATTATATATAACAACACAAAAACTGACTATTAAAAAGTCCTGAATCTCAAAGGATGTATTCGTGAAAGAGTTATCCCTATCATCAGAATGTCTGTATTCCTAACCTACTCCATCTGGCTGGTTAGATGTGAAACTCAATATACCTTACCACGTCCAGATAAAGACAAACTGTTCAGTCAAATAATTAACAAACTCAAACAAAAGGACAAGTCTATTGCAAACACATATATGTATTAGGAAACCTGGAAGCTTTTTCAAATTTCCACTCAACAAACAAATCCTGATAACTGACCAAACTTTCAATGTTGTGGTTTTTTTTTTTTTGTATACTGCCTTTGTTTTTTTTTACTTTTGTTTTATTTAACTACATAATAATATTGTCATGCTGTTAGTCTAATAAATATTATTAAAGATAAAACCTTTTGCAATAGTAGATGGAAACACAAATTCCTATCCCATACTACTTATAAGTTATTTGATTACTTTCTACTTGGAAATATAAATTTAAGCACTTTACAGTTAACTTCCTTAGCACACACATATTATGCTTCTTACTACTGTGCCTCTCTTTTGGAAAAAAAAGAAGAGCTAATACTAAACTTTAATACACTCTCCATACAGTACTGCCATCCAGTGCAAGCTTTAATAATCTATCTATCTATCTATCTATCTATCTATCTATCTATCTATCTATCTATCTATCTATCTATCTATCTATCTATCTATCTATCTATCTATCTATCTATCTATCTATCTATCTATCTATCTATCTATCTATCTATCTATCTATCTATCTATCTATCTATCTATCTATCTATCTATCTATCTATCTATCTATCTATCTACCTACCTACCTACCTACCTACCTACCTACCTACCTACCTACCTACCTACCTACCTACCTACCTACCTACCTACCTACCTATCTATCTACCTACCTACCTACCTACCTATCTACCTATCTACCTACCTACCTATCTATCTACCTACCTACCTACCTACCTACCTACCTACCTACCTACCTACCTACCTACCTACCTACCTACCTACCTACCTACCTACCTACCTACCTATCTACCTACCTACCTATCTACCTACCTACCTATCTACCTATCTATCTACCTACCTACCTACCTACCTACCTACCTACCTACCTACCTACCTACCTACCTACCTACCTACCTACCTACCTACCTACCTACCTACCTACCTACCTACCTACCTACCTACCTACCTACCTACCTACCTACCTACCTACCTACCTATCTACCTATCTACCTATCTACCTACCTACCTATCTACCTACCTACCTACCTACCTACCTACCTATCTATCTATCTATCTATCTATCTATCTATCTATCTATCTATCTATCTATCTATCTATCTATCTATCTATCTATTGAACAATGATAAAGATATGTGTAAGAGATGTGACATGGCCCAATTGATGAGTACTGGTTCAGCAAGAAATGTGCATTTTGTGAATCGAATCGTACATCTTTTCCACATGTCATTGATAATATGTTTACAATTACACCCCTCCACAAAGTTTTAAAAGCAGATAGAAACTAATTCCTACCCTGCATAGAAACCAGTCCCTATCTTGCCTAAAAGTGATGTAATGAAAATTACTCTACAAAAATATTAGTTTGTCCTTATTCTAGTATTAAAAATCTAGCTTAAAAATTTTCATAAGAATAGCGAGAAAGGGCAAATTAGCTATGATGATGATAAAATATTCTAATGTCTTCAGTCAGTGAATTTAACATGCATTCATTCGGACATAATATGATGCTTTTCAAAGATGGGATTTTTAATTTTTATAGGTAAAAGTGTATACTCTACAGTAGCACTACGTGTTTTGTCTAAATCATTTGGATAGTTTTTTTTTATGTCTAACTTTATTTATAACATTATGAATTTTATCGATAGTTTTTTTTTTAAAAAAAATGTTTAAACTTAATTTGCAGTTGGCTATTTTTTACAAAGGGACATTAAACTAATTTTTTTTTTTCAACTATAGTTTTTGCCTTTTTTAGAGTCATATATATATTAAATAAATTATTTATATCGTGTGTGTGCGTGTTTATTTTTTTTTTACCTGACTATAATAAATTTGGCATGCGTTTATTAATATATAAAAAGAACACATTACCAAATGTGCATTTTATTTGACGCTTTGAAATAAAAAAAAATTATATTTATTTATGTTCATGGTAGGGATTACTGAAAAAATACAATTATAATTTCTACCTGACCACAATACAATTATATGTGTGCCTTTTGAGTTTTAAAATAGCATTTAAAAATAATAATTACATGTATTTCGTCTTCCACCCTTACAAATAAATAATAAAGTCTGTTTTATATAAAAACCTGTTCTTATTTGGGTTCTGATGCAAAAGAATTTAATACAACTAATGAAGATATTTTTTTTAGACTAATTTATGGAGCT
The DNA here is from genome assembly GCA_028023455.1 of Epiperipatus broadwayi. NCBI lineage: Eukaryota > Metazoa > Onychophora > Udeonychophora > Euonychophora > Peripatidae > Epiperipatus > Epiperipatus broadwayi. The sequence goes on from JAQFVV010000052.1 coordinate 1,714,609, forward strand.
AGTAGTCTTTTAGTTTATCATTCAGAAATTTTCTTTTTATATATATGTTTTATGTATCTATTTAATTATAGAGGATTTGAACTCAGATTTTCAAGCACCCTTCAACTATCCACACTATCTCATACAACTGATACACATGACCACACACAGGTATCTATTTAATATTTTATTTTCTGTTAAGTTCATTAGAATACATGCAAATCTTCTGATGTCTATACGTATAGATTCTATTTAGTGTATAGTCATATGACATTTGAACATCAAAGTGGCAACCCATCCCCCTCCATCCTCCTCCGTTGCAATATTTTCAGAAACCTCGGCTAAACTGCCCAAAGCATGCCATTTTAATGATTATGGAAGTGATCAATTTGATTACTGGCATAAATTTCTTCCAAAAATAATAACACTATTCATTGCCCATATAAATGAAGTGTTGATAATTCTTTATATTTTGCAATATTGTAAAGATATTTTTGATGTCTAATCAGAATGTTGGCTACCAAAGTTGCTATATCGGTATTTTTAGTCTAACTCTTCCAATTTTGTATCTTAATATAACTGGCGTCAAGCGTGTAAATATAAAATAGAAATAATTTGTAATTTATTGGACAATAATTATGCACATATTCAAATATTCATCCAATGATAGAAATACTTTTTTCTTATTGACATTTCTTTTCTCGATTCTTAATAATTTTGCTTTAATGTCTTTAGCTGTTTCTCGCGTATATATTTACATTATATAAAAAATATTTAATCCCATAGATTGAATTTATTTTCTATGTAATGAAAAAACTATACCCCATTTTCTTTCATATATCAAACTTTTTTGTTTTTAATTTTAGAAGGGGAAATAGGATACGCGTTAATACAATGTGTATAAAGATAAAAACAATCTGAATATCGGATTTTTCATTGAGCATATAATATTCTTTATATATTTTTAAAACAATTTTTAAAAAAAAAAAATCAGAAATTTTTTACTTAAAAAAAAGAAGGTATGTGCGTGAAAATACAGTAAATCGATATCTAGGGGGGGGGGGGGAGGGGATCAGAAATTAAACTTCGAAATACAATAAAACATAGCGCCATTTTTTCAACATACTCTTTTTTTTTAATAATTAGTATTTTTGCTATTTTTAGCAAAGTTACCTCTAAAAAAACCAGTTAATTATATCTATTCTTTTTTATTCAGACAATAAAAAAAACATCGCTTCGACAAAATCTAAATAGCGAATTAAAAAATAATTTTTAAAGGGGAAAATTACTAGTGTTTCGACCTTCACAAAATTAAAAGAAAAAATAAGGTCGAACTATTGGTATTTTCCCTTATTTGAGTTTGTTTTTATTTTTTGTCTATTCTTCCTTATTATTTCAGAATCGTCTTTAGAATGAATGAATCTCATTATATTTATTAAATTGTAATTTTTTTCTTTCTTTCAAGATTTGATTTACTTGAAACTGCTTAATTTAATGTTTAAGAAATGTTCAACATTTAATTTGATGTCATAAAATTGTCTAATCATTTAACAATAATAGTTTGTTTATTTACAATAAGTTGAATTTATTTCAATTAATTATTTCAATCAAAGAATATCCAAGGTGATTGTAATTAAAAATAACAAATCACGCTAATTTTAAAACAAACGATAAAACTTTCTAACATATAACTATTACGTGATTGTTTTTTTTTTATGTTTAAAAAAACATGTTTTAAAGATATTTAGCTTTGAATTCGGAAATTCAAAAATATATCTAGAAAAATAACCAATTATCATTATATGAAAAGGTATAGAAATCTTTAACCACATGATAAATACAAAAATATTAATCAGTATTTAATTTGTATTCATTTTAAGAGGATCTTAATTTTTTTAAAAATAATATAAATTGCATTACTCTAATAATGATTATTTTCAAGATGTTTGATTTTTTTTCTTTTCTTCCATATATCATAGCATCGACCGGGAAGCGAACCCGCCACAACTGTCTGCAAGGCGGCTGCGCTGACATCTCGGCTAACAACTCTTGACATGTTTGATTGTTTTGGGTGAGATTTTGGACCAAGTATAAATAGAAGTATCCTTTCATTAGAAGTGCAAACTCCGCTTTTGTTAACCATTTCTTAATGGCCTCTACAATTTCCATTTGATAGGATAAGAATCACAATAGTTTATTTTCATTAGAAATGTAACCGCCATTTTTATTAATCATTGCCTATTAATTTTTGCATACATTTACTTTTTCACTTGATTGGGATAAGAATCTCAAATGGGATGACCCGTTCAGAATTTTTCATTGCAATTAGCTCTTGTAAGGCATCAATTGTCTTCTTCTCTTTCTGGACATCAGATAATTTTCTTGGCTTGCCTGATAGAAGATGGTGATATATCTTGAAAGGTGTCATGTTATTAAAATAATCCTGATTCAAAAATCTTTAGGAATATTGAGAGAATTTCATCACAATAATGATTTTTTGAGTACTTGAGAAAGAATGTTTGAGTTAGATATAACAGAGGTCAAGTATTAGGAGTTACAATGTATTACTTTTACTATAAATAAACCGATAAAACATTTTCTAACAAAGCAGATATCTATTCTGATTCATAAATTAAAATGGCAATTCCATTGATATTTTGAGTCATCAATAACTATTCTATCAACTAAAGGGGTTTATTTTGATTATTATGTGGTCCTATGAATTCCTAGATAATAAGAAAATGTCAATTTACTTTTATTCTTCACATGATGGTGATCACAGATGTAAGATTTTAGCATCATGCAAATTTCCTGATTACTCTGTTTGGAGATAATCTTTATGCTGATTGACTTTATCTTTTTCTTTTATATCCTTAGTAAGTTTTCTTATTTTCCTGGAAAAATGGAAGACTACTGTTTATTCTTTTTATGGCAGGATCTAATCACGTGATTTTAGAAAATTGCATGTTTCAGATGATTGATTAGCAGCCATATTGCCATATTGCCTAGTTGATCATGTAACAACAAATTCTATTTGCTACTTTAATTCTTTTGCTTTTAGTGGCATTTTATCTAGCAGAGAAGACTCACTGGTAGGTGTGATTTGGAGTTGTTAAATATTTATGACTTTTTAATACAATTTATAAGTCAGGCCATTCCTGTTAGCATTCTTGTACATGAGATTAAGGTTATCTAATAATTTCCAGGGGTTAATCAATACTTATTATTGGAGGTAATCCAAAAATTATTCCAAATGTGTCTTCTCCATGTTCATTCCCAATAGCATTCCCTAGATCTGAATTCTATTGGATAATTAAAGTCAGGAGACATGCCATGTTAGTGCAAGGTTGCTTACTTATATTGAGGGTTGACATTGGTCATTTGTAATTTTTATTAACCTGGCCTTGGGCTGATTAAAACTGCCATTTCGATTTTAGTCACATAATTCTTATATAATGGCACAAACTAGAGTCATTCACATTAATTTAAAGCATACTTTTCTGCCCAATCAGTGCCAACTTTCAAAAATAATAACAGGATGATTACTATTATACTTTATATATATGTGATAACTTAATAAACCACTAAACATCACATGATCATTATTCTTTATGCTTACACAAGCGGTTTACACTGAAACAAAACTCTCCATACAGTAGCGCCATTCAGTGGTAGCCAGAGTAATCAATGAATGTAAACTCTCCATACAGTAGCAAACACTCAGTGCTAGCCAGAGTAATTAATGGATACATTCATTGATTACTCTGGCTTGCATTGAGTGGTGCTACTCTATTAAGAGTTTTGCCTTTGTGTATGTGATAACTTTATGTAATTAATTCTGCGATGATTTTCATCTTTGAATTGAGAAGAAAAAATCTTTATATTTGTTTGTTATTTCCTCTGAAAAAAAAAATTCATCTCAGCTACACAATTATTCTTGTCTTTTTCCTGAATTCTCATAACTTAGTGATACCATGCCATTATTCTACTTACTAGACCAAACCATTTGCAGTTGTTTTTTTATAGCCTCTGTAGTAATTTTGACTATAGTATTAAATTAATATTTACTATGTTTTCATTCAAAAATTTTCATTAAATAGAAGTTAAATAATGTAATATAAGGATTAAGTGGAAATCCACGAGCAATAATTCAAGCAAGACAGATATTTTAAATATTATATTACGAATATACAGAATAAATTATGTACATCATATGATAATGGCCAAAGTTGTTAAGGCAATCTGTATAAGTAAAAAATGGATTTTAACTTTCATTTTTTCATAGACTAAAGTGAAAGCTGAAATCCATCTTTTACTTATAGAGGTTGCCTTGACAACAGATTACAGATTCTTGATTTAGATAAGCTTGGCTGTTATCAAGTGATTTACATTTCCAAGGTACTTATGTTTGAGCAATTTAAGATTTATTGAAACTTGAAAATTATAAAATTTATATTAAAAATCAGGGCAACCTGTAATATTCCTTAGGTACTTTTTGATTTTCAGAAAGCAGATATTCCAGAAATTTTTTTTAAAAGCTAGATCTTGATTTTCCTAAGTTTTTATACTTTATATGTAATTCACACACACACACACACACACACACACACAAAAATCAATAAGCTCAGATATACTCCATTGATTGATTGTTTCCCCTTTTTTTTACATGATTAGTATTGGAATAAAAATGGATCACTCTAAAATTCTATCATCTGACTTGACGCTTGTTCTACTAATTATATATTTATCACAATGAAAACATAATACATAAAAATGGGCAATAATTAAATTGTACAAAAGTCTATAGTAATCATTCTTTTTATATATATATATAAATCATACTTACCTATTAATTACTAATAATTAAATACTTTTTAATTGCATATTAAGAGCAACATTGCACACATACAAGTAATAATAATAAGACTAAAAAGAAGACTAACAATAATAAAAAGAAAAAGGAGAATAAGAAAAAAAGAGAAGAAAAAGAATAATAAAAAAAATAAAAGAAAAATAATAAGAAGAATAAGAAAAAGTAGAAGAATAAAAAGAATAAGAATAAGAAGAATAAGAATAAAAATAATAATAAGAATAGAGGAATAATAAGAATAAAAAAAGAACAAGAAAAAAAAAGAATAATAATAAGATGAAAAATAAAAAAAAAGAACTAGAAGAAAAGAATAAAAAAAATAAAAATAAAGATAAGAATAATTATTAGAATAAGAGTAAGAATAAGAATAATAATAAGACAAGAATAAAAAGAAAAAAAAGAGAAAGAAGAAAAAGGATAAAAAGAAGAATAAGAATAAAAATTAAAAAGACAAATACACTTATTTTACATATGAAGAGAAAATTGCCAAAACAAAGCTAAAAATGTAAATTTCACATATAATTCAAAGCATAAATTTTTTTTAATAAAATATAAATTATTAAATTAGAGCGATAGAAAATTATCGACCATGATTAATTCAAGAATAAAAATCTCAGATTAATCTGAATTGTTCTAAAGAATGTATGAACTGATGATAGAATAGTTGTAATATTATGTAGGCTTCCTCAGTAGTAGAAGAAATTTTCTGCTCACGCAAGTGCTGAATCTAAGGTCTACCTTAGATGTTAAGTATAAATTTTGAGGGCATATCTTTAGGTCTGAAAGACAAATAAATATCAGTATTTTGTGTATAATATACTCAATTTATAATTAAAAGTAACTTTCCTTCTTACATAATGAGATGTTAATTTTCTGAAAATCAAGCATCAGTGGTATTAAAGTGGTTTGTCATATTGTAAAAAAAGGATGTGTCTATTATGTTGTTTTCAGTTGATTAATAAAGCCATCGTCAGTGACACATAAAGTAGGATGTACACAAATATAGAAACAAACTGTGTTACAGCATTGACATATGAAAGGGTAAACATATGGTTCTTTAGAATCTGCTAGCAATTTGTCCTAGTAACATATTTGAATGTGATTGGTCTATGATGTATTTTTATTGCTAAACAGTATATATTCAATCAGCAGGAAAAACAATGTCATCATCATCATCATCAAACATTATCAATATACTGCAGGATGAAGGTCTCTCCAAGTTTAAACCATCTTCTCCGATCTTTAGTTTCTTTTCTCCACATAATCCCTGCACACTTTCTTATTTCATCCATCCATCTCACATGTGGTCTCTTTCTGGGTCTTTTACAATCTCTTGGAATCCAGTTTAAAATTTCAATTGTCCATCTATTATCATCTCTTCTAGCAATATGTCCAGCCCAACTCCACTTCAATCTTTTAATTTTTTCAATGAGGTCAGTAACACCTGTTTGTTCTCTTACTCATACATTGCGTTTTCGATCTTTTCTTGTTACTCCCAATATACATCTCTCCATACTTCTTTGAGTGGTCTGAAGTCTCTGTATTGCTCTTCTATTAAGTGTCCAAGTCTCAGATCCATAAGTAAGAATTGGTAAAACACATTTGTTAAAAACCTTCCTTTTCAAACACATTGGCATATTTCCTTTTAGTATCAAGTTATTTCTACCAAAAGCACTCCAACCAAATTTAATTCTATGATTAATTTCCTCCATTATGTTTCCATCTGTATTAATAATCTGACCAAGGTATTTGTAACTGTTAACTTCTTCTAATTCATCATAATCAATCTTTATTTTCATATTTGAGCAAATCGATTAAACATTACTTTAGTCTTTTTAACATTTATCTTTAGTCCTACTTTCCTACTTTCATCTGATAATTCCTGCAACATATCCTGCAGCTCTGAAGCATTATTTGCAAAAACAACTACATCATCTGTGAAATGTAAATGACTTAAATAATCTCCATTTACTTTCACTCCTTTAGTTTCCCATTTTAATCCACAAAATACTTTTTGCAGCACTGCTGTAAAAAGTTTTTGGAGATATGGAGTCACCTTGTCTTACACCTTTCTCAATGTTGACTTTCCCAGTATCATTATGTAATCTAATTGTTGCTGTTGCATTTTTATAAATATTCTTTAAAATATGACAATATCCTGGATCTATACCTTGATGATTCAATGCTTTAATCACTGAAGAAATGTTTATAGAATCAAATGTCTTTTCATAATCTACAAATATAAACATAATGACAACTCATATTCATTTGTCCTTTCTATAACTTCTCTCAACACCTGGATATGATCTACTGTACTAAAACCACTTTTAAATCCAGCTTGTTCTCTTGGTTGGTGGAAATCCAATGTTCTCTGTAGACGAGTTGTAATTATCTTGGTAAAAATTTTATATAAAACTGATAAAAGGCTGATAGGTTTGTAATTTCTAATATCTTCTTTATCACCTTTTTAAAATATTAATATTATTACTGCATTCTTCCAATCATCTGGTACATCTTTATCATTTAGACATTTGGTATATAACTTTGCCAAAAAAATTTCTATTTCTTCGCCTGCTTCTTTTAATATATCAATTATAACTCCATCAGTACTTGAAGACTTTCCTTTCTTCAAACATTTAATTGCATGTCTCACTTCTTTATTTAAAATTCTGGGCAATTCGGAAGATGTAATAGATATAAGAGGTACTTGTTCTTTATTACTATATAATTTTTGATAGAAGTCTTCTACCCATTTCATGATGTCATCTCTCTTTTTAGTAATAATTCCATCTTTTTTCTTATTGCAGATATAAATTTCCTATCAATACCAAAATGTTGTTTTACATTCTTAAGACTTTTATTTTCTTCTACAGCTTTCCTTGCTAGCTCACAGTTATACTTTCTTATATCATTTTCAACTCTTTTCCGCATCATTTTACAAAATTCGAGATATTCAATTCTTTTTAGTGCATCATTTTTGTATATCTTCATATTCCTTCTTTTCTTCATAAATTCTCTAGTCTCAGTAGAAATTTTATTGGTCAATTGCTGCTTTTTTCTACCAGCTATCTTTGTTGCAGTTTTTAAAAGTGTATCAGTTATTTTCATATTAATTTCATTCAAATCTGAATCATGTTCAAAATCTACAATGTACATGTGATTAAAATTATTAGGAAATACTATGTAAATGTGGAATGATGTATAATTACCCCACAAAGTTTTATGAAGAATATCTTTTTGTATACTAAGCTTTTTAGAATATATTTCAGCAAAATGATCAATGCCAAAACCCCAGCCATCAAAAGCACTTCCAAAAATAACATTGCCTCAACCAGGAGGAAAAAAAAATTATTACTGTCAATTTTTTCATCTGTCTCCTCAGTTTTCTTTATTACATCCATAGTAAACAGTTCACTGGTAATTGCATTTACCTGTTTAAGAATTTGCTGTAAGTAAAGACATGCTTCCAATGGAATGATAAGATGATCCATTTTGTTTAAAACCAAAACAGGTGTAATATTCTTTTTCCACACTTGATACATAACTGATTTAGTTTGAGAACAAACACGAATCTCATCAACGACAATAATAGCACCATTGTATAATCTTACAGCAGTGGAAACTTCACTTGAAAAAATCTGTACGGCCAGGTGTATTTACAGGAAATTCTTCCTTTCCTCTTTCATACTTCAATGATATGGCACTTGCCTTCCGACTAATACCTCATTCTTATTCATCTTTGCTGCTATTCATATAAGCTACTTATCAGCCATATTCTTAAATATAATACCATCATTACTAGCCAAAAGGAAATTAGTCGATGTAGTCTTTTCATTGTCTACATGAGTTAGAATACATATATTTCTAATGTTTCCAATATTTGCTTGAAGTTTTATGAGTCTATTGATACTTACATCTTTCATCGTGTATATAGCTTAAGTAAATTAATGAAAATTTAATATATGAATAAAGTGAAATATATATAATAATTTTATTTACAAATCGATGAGGTAGCACATAGAACTATGTTTAGCATTGTATGTTGGTGAACTTGAAATTTAAAACAATGTAAGATTGCAATGTATGTGTGTATTCAGACAACTGCTGAAGTTTTAGGTAAAATAGTTGCTGGCATCTTTAAAATAAAATCAAATTCGGAGCATGGGAAGCGCTGGAGAGAGGAGCTATAATGAGTACAAATTATAAGACTATAAAATAAGCAGCAGCTTAGCACTTTCGAGGTGAGTTGCCTCATATTCAAGCAATAATAATAAGTAGTGCAGAAAAGAATAAGAAATGGTCAGGTTTTAAATGAAGATTTACAAATGGATTCTCAAATATTTAAATAATTGCTGTCTTACAAGTAGAAAATTTTAGCTTTGTTCAAGAAATTCGCAAGAAGACAAGGGTCTCAGCCAATCCTCAGCTTGTTTTTAGTCAATGGGAAGTAATTTATATTGATCCTTTCTGGGTTCTTTCAACAGAAAAAGAATACAAGCATTTTAGTAATAAAGCTGACTGTAAACGAGTTGGCCTATTGAAAAATGATTAAAAGAACACAAACTGAAAAGTAGTGGTCCATGTATGTACCAATGAACTTATATTTGATTGGTAAAAAATAAAAATACTGAACAGAGAGAAAAAATCACAAAGATAATTTAAAGAAGCTGGTTATATGGTAATGACAAACAACCTGTAAATCAGGGGTCCCCAACCTTTTTCCACTTAAGAGCACATTCTATAATACCGGTCAGGAGGCGGGCACCATTTATTTTTTCAATGTAAATTTATAGTTCGACATTGTTAAAAATACATATAATGTTCAAAAAAATATTTATTTCAAAAATAAAATTTTAACATATAATTAACGTTTATATTTTTATGCTGTAAAAGTATAGTATGTCCTACAATTTGATTACAATATAATACAAAAATTTAGAAGAAATTCTAAAAATTAAATTTATTTGTATCAAATAGATAATTTTTTATCATGTTCGGATAGTGGCGGGCACACGTAAAATGGTCTGCGGGCACCATGGTGCCCACGGGCATAGGGTTGGGGACCCCTGCTGTAAATCAATCTCATGTGATAATTCTTAATGTTTGAAAACCATTCATTCATTTTGTATTTTAAAAAAGTGGAGAAATCAGGAAGATCCGCAGAGATAAGTATATGAAATTTTTCCGAGCTGTTACCTTTGCCAGAATAACATAGTTGATCAGAATATTATCTTGAACGTAATATTCACACATTCAAAGGTCCCAAGCAGCAACACCTAAAGTAGGGAAAAAATAATGCTACTCAAAACATTGCATTATATACTAATCCGTGTGCTATTATAAACAATTTAATGTATTTGAAAAGTTTAAATGAAGTTTGAAAATAGCCCACATATAATTATACTTCTACATAGAGATGATCTGATAATGTAATATCTGATCATGTAATTAGACATCACAATTATGCCAGATTTGATTTATTAAGAATAGTAAATAATTTAATCTTCAGGTAAAAAATGGTTCAAATAAAAACACTAAAAATAATTATTCTTGATTATAACTGATTAATTAGTTTTATAAATGGCTAACCAATTTACTAGTTATATGATCTAATGTTCAATTACAAGTATAGTATATTTAATTAAGCAATATGTAATAAATAGAGGGGATTTGAATCCAAGGTCGCTTTAATCATTCAGTTTATCCTATACAGCCAGTCCTAGATGTGAGAGGTCAAAATAACTTATGACCAACATGGGCATGACATTAAAAATTGGCAAAACAAGGCCTTTGAAAATGCCACCATCAGATTTTCAATGACATGGATGGCTGAAGAGTTGGAGAGTGGATAAAATTGAAATTTGAACTTTTAAGGTTAGAAGATTGGCTATCTTAATATAAACCGAGCACTGATTATACATGTGTGTGGGAGATGATGATCTGGACCAACTGATGAGTGCTGAATCATCAAGAAATGCATATATTGGAGATCATTTATCTTTCTCACATGTATGTGGTCATGTGTATAGAATGTATATGATAAACTGAATGACAAAATGGAGCTTGGAAGTCTGGGTTCAAATCCCCTCTAATTAACTGAATTATTATAAAAGTTCTGCTAATTGAGAATAAAACACCAGAATCAATTTAACAGAAATCTTAAAGAGAAAAAGAAAATTTCTTGAGTAGTTCTTTTCAATCAGTTTAAGAAGAAATTTGATGAGTGCACACAATTTTTTTCGTTCATAAAACTAAAACTAATGTTGCTATGAAACTGCTGAAAACAATTATATTTCCAAACAAACACATTCTGAAAATAGAAAAAAAGACACAATTTTGAACTCACAAATCAATAGTTTTAATCATAACACCACACACATTATTAAACCATTTGTAATATCTTATTATTAGAATTATGGTCTGCTGACTATGAAAAATGAAGGAATTATTTAACTATAGAGCTATTTTAGTTTCTAAAATATACTTTATTTAAAACTCAAGGTGTACGTAGGGTTGAATTATGATGAAGAATTTAGATTGATTTCTCTAAAATTGAGCAATGGCAATAATGTCACAATAAAATAGCAAATGGTAATATAGATGTCAGGATGGAGGGTAAAATTTTTAAGAGGGATGGGGCAAGTCAAGTGAAAGTTCATGGGATTGCTTTTCTGGATGATAGAAGAGTTTGAAGTAGTATCGCTTCAGTTGGTATTCCAAAGACAGTCACTGGGATAGTTGTTGAGGTTGGTGTGATGTGCGGAGAATCGGGATAAATCTTCGTTTTTTAAAGTTTAATTTTGAGAATGGTGTGATTTTGGGACATGGGACAGAGTATGAGTGAAAGTAAGGTTACAGGGTGTATACAGTGTGAATGAAAGGAAAGAAAAAAGTGGGGAGTAGATTCTATTGGTTCTGAGAAGGCCTAAAAACTCTCCAGGGATTAGTCATCCATATGCTGGAATTTAAAGAGGGTCCAAGTCTCCAGTATTCTTTTAGATGCGTACTGCTCATCCTGTTTTTTAATCTTGAGCAAATTAGATATGAACATTGAATCAGTTTTTAGATCTCTGGAAGAGAAGACAATTCTACAATAGATGGCCATATTGTATGGATGATAAAGAGGGATAACCTTATCAGGCCAAATGTTCCTGTGGCCATACATTTCGTAACTAATGTAATTAGATCATAGTTGATCATAGTGTGCACATTAATCACCTTCCTTAATTTAGTAGTCTAAATTTAGCTTGATGGCAAAATCCAAGAATTTTGGCCCCATCATCCAAAATTTAAATTTGGTGATTAGGTTCTTATTAGTCAGTCCTAAGGAACCATGAGACGTGATGTCACGATTGAGCAGTTAGTACGCCTGCCACAGTTTGAGTTTATTATCAAAAGCTGCTTTGTTCAATGTAATGCGTTTACTTGTGTCAGCAGTGAGGCTATTCAACCAATCATTTTTTTGAGGTGGTGGACAGTCCATAGCAGGAACATCCCCTATCACCCCTTCATAGCCGAAGGTGGTGATCATGGAATGAACTAATTTAAATACTCTTTAAAGAAGTAGGGCATGTATGGAGTGGAGAGAGAGGCCACTGTAATTGTGGGGCCATTGTATTTTCTTAATCGGCTTTAACAAATTTGCATATGAGAAAAGTAACAAAGATATTGTTAAATTTTAAATGTGTTTATTTATAATTTGATTGCACTATGTACATACAATAGTTAAAAAATTAAAATATATAGCATACTGTATAAAATGTTATTAAATAATCTGATATTAATATAAAGTTTGATTATTTACAATTTGCACTTTTATATTACTGGAATATGAAAAAGGATTTGACTTATTACTTGTCCATGACAAATTGAGGAACTCTGTCCTAGAGCACTTAGCATTCAATCAATCAATAATGCATTCAATCAATCAATAATATTCTGTCCTATGAACAAGTCCAAAAAGAAGTCACACCAAACCCATGCATTTCTTCATCTTTTTCTGTTCTTTGCCCAGATCTTCAATTCCACACATCTTTCCCCATCTTTTCTACCTGTTTTCATTCACAATTCCCTTCAAAATATCCTTTATTAAACTGTTCTTTCTTTATTATTTATGTCCTAACCTAGTTTCTCTTTCTATTAATCTTCTTTTAATACTCTTTCAATAACTTCTTCATTTGTCATTTTATTAATCCAATTAACTTTCTTTTCTCTTCTTTGTGTCAACATCTTAAAGGCCTCCAATTTGTTTTTGATTCGTTTATTCACACATCTGAAAATAGTACAACAATATACTCCACTCAGAAGTATCTTTTCCTTAATTGTGTCTTCAAAGATTCACAAAATATTTTATTGCTTATAGTAAATATCTGCTTTACTGGTGTTATTCTTCTTTTAACTTCATTTCCCCATTATCCAAATAAAACCAAGTGTCTACGGCTTTTGCATAAATTCTCCCAACCTGTTATTTTATTTTGATTATATGGACTAATGAGTTAGATGGTTTATTAATATCATTTTGATTATATGGACTAATGAGTTAGATGGTTTAATTTGTGATTTAATAAATAAGTAAATAATTGAGTAAATAATTGAATTGTTTTTTATTGGGATGTCTTAAGATGCTTAAGCATGGGAAATGTGTGAAATTGAAGAATGTTTGCTCTTCAGCCTAACAAGCCACTCCTTTATAAACAAAGCAAAGCAAAACTCCATATAGTAGTGCCAACTGTGCTAAACAGAGTAATCAATGGATGCCAGAAGGCTTGTGCATAAAATCGCTATCTAATGCCTACTCATCCAATATCCCCAGACTAGTTTCTGGCTTGTGGCCTTCATCAGTGAGGAACTTTGGATCTGAGAGCACTATCTAATGCCTACTCATCCAATATCCCCAGACTAGTTTCTGGCTTGTGGCCTTCATTAGTGAGGAGCTTTGGATCTGAGAGCACTGCTCTCAGATCCAAAGCTCCTCACTGACGAAGGCCACAAGCCAGAAACTAGTCTGGGGATATTGGATGAGTAGACATTAGATAGGAATTTTATGCACAAGCCTTCTGGCATCCATTGATTACTCTGTTTAGCACAGGTGGCACTACTATATGGAGTTTTGCTTTGCTTTGTTTATAAACAATTATGTGCTAGTATTGGAGATGTGATCATGTGAAGCCACTACTTTACTAAAACATGCAGTCTTGTGACTCATTTATTTGTAAATAAATTTGTAAGTATAAAAATTGATTATTGTAAATATTAATTATTATTTAACCTATTTTCAAATAAATTTAATTAATCACTTTGACTACAACTCTTTGTTTTGAATAAGTCCATAAACATAGGAGATTTAATGAGACATTATTTTATCTAGCACTATGTTTTAATGCTGTAATAGTGATATAATAGTGGTTAAGCCAGTGCACATGAGCTTTAAAGATAAATTATAAATGTAATTTAAAGTGATTGCTTAACACCTTCACGCTCTCATTTCCATACGTTTAAGATTTGCCCATACAGAAATGTTTGGTAATATATATATAACGTTCAAATGTGTGTTAGATAATACTATATGCAAAAACTTTAATATTTGCATTGATATTAGAAATGCACACACTTATATAATTCGGAAAGCAAAACTATATATAAATCAAATCAAAAGAAATCAAAAACATAAATGAAAAACTTTGTTGATTCTTCTAACGTTTTCAAAGGTATAATCCTTCATTTTCAAGAAGTACAAAATCTCTTAATTTTCCACGATGTGCAAATATGCAAAATAGGCAAAATATGCTAATCAGGATAAGAACGTTTAAACTTGCCATTTCTTCGATATGGCATAAAATGATTCTTTTTTGTTCATCACGTGTTCATCTGATATGATATAATACGCCTCCTTCACCTTCCTCCACAGATCATGTCGCTCTCTACACAACACGCTTGGCCTATCTGGCCTGCACTGTTGGCCCACAGCCAATGAATGCTGTATAAAAATAGAGGGGTGGGACAGGTCCGCCAAGGCCTTGTTATATGCATATATATGCTGGGACAGTCTTGTCTGGACCGATGCCTTGGTTTCCCCATAATATGCAGCTGGGCAATCAAAGAAATGGCAAGTTTAAATGTTCTTATCCTGATTAGCATATTTTGCCTATTTTGCATATTTGCACATCATGGAAAATTAAAAGATTTTATACTTCTTGAAAGTGAAGGTTATACCTTCGAAAACGTTAGAAGAATCAACAAAGTTTGTCATTTATGTTTTTGTTTTGTTTTGATTTGATTTGATTTATATATAGTTTTGCTTTCCGAATTATATAAGTGTGTGTATTTCTAATATCAACGCAAATATTAAAGTTTTTACATAAATGTTTGGGTTGCAAGAATGGTTGGATTCATTCCATTTTTTCTAAAATACTATATCTTGTGTCTGGAAAAAATTGAGATTATTTATTTATAATTTATCTTTAAAGTGCATGTGCATTGGCTTAATCGCTAATACCACTATTATAGTGGATTTTAAATAAATAACGATACTACAGCTGATCACAACTTCACAGTAATAAAACAAATAATAGTGATAGTAAGAAAAGTAATGTATAAAATAAATAAAATAATTGAATAGCTTTCTTGTTCAAAAGTTCATAAGAAATTCCCAGTGCCAGAAATACCGCACCTGGAATCAATGTGAGACCTGCTACACCTGGAATCAAGCCGAGGACCTTACATTCCATAATTTGATACTCTTCCACTGCTCTAAACCATGAAGGGTAATATGTAAAATGATAAAAGTATGTAGAATAACAATGAATATATATTTTTTTCATTAAAAAACTTAAATAATAACAAACTATATAGAAATACTAATATATTACAATAGAATAAATTTGTATTACATAAGCAAATTTTGATGAAATTACAAGCGTAATGGTATAAGTTGTTTAACTTCAATAACATGTAATCCAAATTTAAGGGTCATATTCTAATATAGTCATGATAATTAAACTGAGGAAAAGTTCAGATATTTATTTTCAGGAATAAAAATCAAGTCATACACCATGTGACTTAACATGATAAGTTTGTATTTCAAAATAAAACATTGAGTGTGCTAATAGCTCTAAACAAGCTTTATCGATAAATTCCACAAGAGAAGGTATTTCAAATCTCCATCTAGAATGAGCACATTTATTATTTTATTTTGTAATACAAGCTTATCAAGTTAAGTCACATGATGTATAACTTGATTTTATTTACCATTATCATTTTGCTTTTGATTCTTAAGTGATGTTATATTGCTAAGGCTATTAATATATGGTGTGGCTGGAAATTATTCAGATTCATTTAGCTATTTAAGTTAGATAGTAATAACATGAAAAGCTAAAACCTTTGACAGAAGTGCCTTAAAAATGCTTATGTGACAGCCAATCAGATGTAATAATAACTGCACATGGAACCCTCAATTCAGTTTTAAGGCACTTCTGTTGAAGGTTTTAGCCTTTCACATTATTATTAGATCATCTGCTAGTGCTTAATAAATTTAATATATTTTAAGTTATATAGTTGAATTTGAAGACATATAGGTATCTGAAAATTTCAGATTTTCTACTTAATAGTTAAGTATCAGATAAGTGCTGGCCATTGAAGTGGTATTTTAGATCTAATGTCTGAATATCATAGTCCTTCACTGAGAAAAGCCAATAGCTTGAAACTGGTTTGAGGATAATTCTAGATAGAGATTTTAAATGTCTTTTCTTGTGGCATTTGTTGATAAAGCTTGTTTAGAGCTATTAACATGCACATTATTTTATTTTCAGGAATGAAATCTGATGGGAAATGTTGATAGAAAAAAAGTCTCAAGAAATGAGAGAGCATAACTTAAGTAGATTGTTGATTGGCAAGTTTTGATTGTAATGTTCCTGGGTAAGAATTTGAGAAAATATAGGTATGAGTTGAAGCATTTCATGTTTTTTTTCTTGAATATATTATATTTTTTATTTTTACATATCATGAAACAATGAATATTGTTGCTACCATAAATTATTTATGTATTTGCAGTAGAAAAATGATAATATGAGCTAGAATTGCATTTAATTCATTCTCGTTTTATCAGACCACTTGACTATATTTTAAATATTGTCATGGCATTACAGTGGGTATAGGAAACTCTGAGTATAACCTTAAACTTTTAATGTACAATTTTATTCTTAAAATATACAAAAAAAATTATTTCTATTTGAAATTAATCTTTTTGAATTGATAATATTTTATATTTTCAGAGTTTTATCTTGTTGGAATTTTACATTGTTACGCTTTTGAACTCCTCCGGATTTTCACTGTCAAAATTTTAATTCTGATGGAGTTTTGATAGTATACCATTTTATCAGGTTATGATTATAATTTTACTTATAAAGAATAAAAGAAAAATCCTCATGTTGATAGTTTTTCTCAATACCTGTTGAATTATTATATCAATACTGAAGAAACAAAAATAAATTACACTGATTGTTTAAACCAGTTATGTGCAAACCATGGGTCCTGACACCCGAAGGATCGGGAGAAAATTTTTCAGGGTCACAAAATTCAAATAAATTTATTTGACAATAAAACGTAAGGCTTTTCTTCGACAAAAATCAAGTACCAGTAAAGTAGTGAATATATTATCAAAATTTAAACAATTCAAAACAAAGCAAAACTCTCCATATAGTAGTGCCATCTTGTGCTAACAAGAGCAATCAATGGATGCCATATGGAGAGTTTTGCTTTGTTTTGAATTGTTTAATAACAATTATGTATGAGATAGTGATCATGTGATGTTCATTGGTTTATCAAAATTTACCTTCATTTCTAAAGGTAAATTATATATATTTTTTTTACGAATACAATTTTCTGTATTAGTACCTAATTCCTACACTCTGGAAACTGACAGGTGAACAGATATAGTGACCATTAAAAAATATATTTATACTCACATGCATTAATAAAACCATTGTTTTATACAATTATGTTTTATTCAAACCACTAACAAGACAGAAGCGTAAGCACAAGTCTCACAATGAATTTCACATCAACTATCTTGATGATTAAAAGAATCATGATAAAATTTAACACGAAATGTGAGGTCAGAAATGAATCTGTGCATCACTGATCTAAACCTATCTACTATTAATGATAAAAACAGTATAGTAGACTACTAAAAATCATGTCTGAAACTAATTGCTGAATTGATGATATAATTATGTAGCTGGAGAAATAGTTTCAGTTTAAAATCTTAAGATATTTGAAACTTATAAATGTTTAACTTGAAATCTTGGAAAAAAATCTATTCTTTATATACTTGAGTTCAATGCTTTATAACCTTTGAATTGTGATAATATATTGGACTATTTCCATCAATCTGGAATTGTTCCATGATTTTACAAAAATTCAAACTTCGTTAAAACATTTAAAATACATTCAACTATTAGCAATAGCTCATAGATTAATATGCAAAACAATGCTTTAAATATGCAAAACAATGTTTTAAATATGCAAAATAAAATTCAAACTTTTTTTAAACATTTAAAATACATTCAACTATTAGTAATAGCTCATAGATTAATATGCAAAACAATGTTTTAAATATGCAAAAAAATGTTTTAAATCGTTTTATTCTTTTCCCTTCTACAGGTATTGCTGGCCTTACCAATGATAGTACAATAGGAATTAAAATCAGGACTTTTTAAATTCGTGCATAAGCATTACTTTAAATCCAGATTCTAATTTCAATTTCTAGGATGATATTGTCACTAATCAGGCTAGCAACATCCGAAGAAGAAAGGATACCAATATCTTTTAAATTTCTATGTTATCTACTAACTCATATACTATTAGTAAGAGTTGAATGTATTTTAAAAAGTTCCTAATTTTTTAAAAAACATTTAATAATTAATTATAGATGTTAGAAATGGTGTGTATAATTATAAATAAAATCCCATCATCATAAACTTTCAGATAAATATTTGTAACCTTTTATTCACTTATAGTTTTAACTGATCTCAGATTTCATGAGAGTTGTTATTTAAGTTGCTTGAATTAAATACATTTTTTATCGGAGCAAATTAAGTAGCAATCCTGATGAAAACCGTCAATCAGTCAAAACTGTAAGTAAGTAAAAAAATTATAAAGCATTCAATTCATATTTGTAAAGAGTGTGTGTTTTTTTTTAAATTTTAAAGTTATAAATAAAAGAATATTTAATTTTAATCAGAAGAAAGTTACACCCTATACACATGCGCTGTAATATTGTTTTAATACCCCAATGGTATTTTGTTTGAGTACAAAGAATACTCTCTCAAACCAAAGCACAATATAGAAAAACCTTTATGTTATCATTCCAAGATGCTTTAGATTGGCTTCTATAAGTGACTTTAAATACAAAGATAAGATGGCCACTCATCTTTTCAAAATCTCTATCTTGTGCTTTGGTTTGAGGGTATCCTTTGTACTAAACAAAACAGCATAGAATCATTAAAACAATATTACCGTGTGTGTATATATATATATATATGGTGTAATTCCCTTCTGAGTAAAATTTCATATAAATACTGTGCTAGTGAATTAAATAGAGAGCTGAATAAAAGAATATTAAAAGACTTTTTTTTAAATGTATAATTAAAGATGGAAGCAATAAATAAATTTAATATAGGGATCCTTACTATTGAAGACCAATGGCCAGAAAGCTAGCAATCTAGATAGCACTGCCATCTAGCAGCTGTAGAGTAGAATGCTATGGTGTGAATAACTGCTATTAGTGTCATCTTTTTATTGATATTATTCCAAATGTCAATTATCTTCAAAGTCTAATATTGTAAAATGAGTTAAAAGTTTTGAAAATGAAGAATGCCACTTTAGTTTATAGGTTTATTTCTCTAGATATGCATTAGAACATTTAATGAATAAGATTTATGTAGTGCATTTTTCACTACACCCCTCTCATGTAAGGTAGTGACTGGTTTCTACCCGCTTTTAGCACCTTGTGGAGGGATGTAATCATAAACATATGACCCAAAACATGTGAAAAAGATGTACAATTCCTAAGAAGTACATTTCATGCAGAACAAACTCACACCAGATGGCTCAAACTCACACCAGATGGCTCATATGGCCAACTACTACAATTTAATTGAAAAGGGTCAAACTTAATTGCCCTCACAACTTTGACCCAAACCACTTGGTGGAAGTATATTAATAATTTTTATTAGTCATTCATTAGACTAGAGATTTTCCAATTAATAAATAATATTTCTGTAGTGTAATATTTACTACACAACTCTCACACAAAGTGGGACTGGTTTCATCTGCCCATATTAAAAACAGATGGAAAACACTCCCTACTTTGAGTGAGAGTGGTGTAGTGAAAATTAAAAGTGGATAGAAACTAGTCCCTACTTTGTGTGAGATTAATGTGGTGGACATTATGCTACAGAAATATTATTCATTATTGGGTAATCTCTACTCTAATAAATGACTAATAAAAATTATTAATATGCATTAAAACATGTTTTAGATTTTTTAAAATTGAGATCATTTTCTTTATTAAATCTGCATACTATCATCAATCATTATCAAGCCACTGTAGGATGAAGGTCTTTCCAAGCTCACTCCATCTTCTGTAATCATTAGCTTCTCTTCTCCACATCACCCTGCACACTTTCTTATTTCATTCATCCATCTCACTGGTGATCTCTTTCTGGGTCTTTTGCAATCTCTTGGAATCCAGTTTAAGATTTCAATTGTCCATCTATTATTATCACTTCTAGAAATATGTCCAGCCCAACATCTGTTTGTTCTCTTACCCATATATTGCGTTTTTGATCTCTTCTTGTACATTACTTTATTATTAGTAGAAATAATAATGATAGTAAAATTAGTAAAATAATAGGAGCTCATTGCAATCATATAAATAGCATTTTCCCAGAATGCCCTGCTATTGGCATGTTGTTTAAACTGTCTGATCATACAATAATTATTGTCATGATGGTGTTTATTTATCTATTGCTAGTTCTTATCCCTCTTTATTCCATCCAACTTTTTTAAATTTCTATATTTTGATATCTATATTGTATATTCTTTTTAAAATTTTACAGTGAAAAAAATGAAATGCCTAATATAAAAAAAAATTAAAATAATGACTTACATGATATCAGAAAGTCATGATTTAACACGAGCATGAGTAAAAAAAAAGCTGATATTAATCATGTGTGTGATTGGGTGAAGAAATCATGTGACAGCATCAATAAAGAAATCATTATAAAATCTTTTATGAAGGCTGAACTTTTTAATGTTGTTGATGATACAGAAGATGAAGTAATTTAGATTGAAGTACAATGAACCAACTGCGGAAGATATAATGTTTAAAGAAAGGCATATGACTTTATTGCTCAGGAGTTCATAAGAAGTTTGAGTGCCAGACCTGTGAGCACTAGAATCAATCCTGGGACCTCCCAATCCCAAGTCAGATGCTCTACTAACTGCACCAAACCACTCAAAATAAAACACATATGGCGTTATTGCTCAGGAGTTTGTAAGAAGTTTGTTCGGACCTGTGAGCACTAGAATTAATCCTGGGACCTCCCAATCCCAAGTCAGATGCTCTACTAACTGCACCAAACCATTCAAGCTAAAACATGTGGCTTTATTGCTCAGGGTTTCATAAGCAGTTTGAGTGCCAGACCTGTGAGCACTAGAATCAATCCTGGGACCTCCCAATCCCAAGTCAGATGCTCAACTAACTGCACCAAACCACCCAAGCTAAAACACATATGGCTTTATTGCTCAGGGGTTCGTAAGAAGTTTGAGTTTTAGATCTGTGAGCACTAGAATCAATTCTGGTACCTCCCAATCCCAAGTCAGATGCTCTACTAACTGCACCAAACCACTCAAGCTAAAACACATGGCTTTATTGCTCAGGGGTTCATAAGAAGTTTGAGTGCCAGACCTGTAAGCACTAGAATCAATCCTGGGACCTCCCAATCCCAAGTCAGATGCTCTACTAACTGCATCAAACCACTCAAAGTAAAACACATTTGGCATTATTGCTCAGGAGTTTGTAAGAAGTTTGTTCAGACCTGGTACATCCCAATCCCAAGTCAGATGCTCTACTAACTGCATCAAACCACTTAAGCTAAAACACATATGGCTTTATTGCTCAGGGATTCATAAGAAGTTTGAGTTTTAGATCTGTGAGCATTAGAATCCATTCTGGTACATCCCAATCCCAAGTCAGATGGTCTAATAATTGCACCAAACCACTCAAGGTAAAACACATGTGGCTTTATTGCTCATGAGTTCACAAGAAGTTTGGGTGCCAGACCGGTGAGCACTAGAATCAACCCTGGGACCTCCCAATCCTGTCAGATCCTCTACTAATTGGACCAAACCACTCAAGGTAAAACACATATGGATTTATCACTCAGGAGTTCATAAGAAGTTTGTGTGCCAGACCTGTGAGCACTAGAATGAATCACAGGACCTCCAAAACCTAAGTCCAATCCTCTACTAACTGCACCAAACCACTCAAGGTAAAACACATGGATTTATTGTTCAGGAATTCATAAGAAGTGTGGGTGCCAGACATGTAAGCACTAGAATCAATTCTAGGACCTCCCAATCCCAAGTCATATGCTCTACTAACTGCACCAAACCATTCAAGGTAAAACACATATGGATTTATTGTTCATGAGTTCATAAGAAGTTCAAATACCAGACCTGTGAGTGTCAAAATTGATGCTGGGATTTCCCAATCCCAAATTGGATGCTCTACCAATTATGACAAATCATGAGGGTAAAAAGGCACATGGCTTTATTGCTTATGTGTTTAAAAAAAGTTTGACCTGTGGGTGTCAGAATCCATCCTGGGACCTCCTGATCCAAATGCTGTACCAACTGTGCCAAACTGTGCAGGGCAAAAGACATATGGCTTTTTGCTTGGGAGTTTATAAGTAGTTTGAGTGCCAGAGTGCCAAAATTAATCCTGGAACCTCCTGATCCCAAATTAGATGCTCCATTAACCATGACAAATTAAGATGCATGATTTTATTGCTTGGGAGTTCATTTGATGTTTGAGACCTGTGAGTGCCAAACTGATCCTGGGACCTCTTGATCCAAAGTTGGATGCTCTACCAACTATGACAAATCATGAGGGTAAAAAGACATATGGCTTTATTGCTCAGGAGTTCATAAGAAGGTTGAGCATTAGACTTAAGAGTGTCAGAATCAATCCTGAATCCTACCAATTCCAAGTCAAATACTGTACCAAGAGTGCCAAATTGTGCAGGGTAGTAATGTTATGAATGAATGTGATGAGAAATTTTCAGGTTTTTATGATTAAAATGATTAATAAAATGACTTTCTTTATAGTATTGTTGTAATTCTCTATTAAATTTACTAGTACTGTATTTGTATGAAATTTTAATTGGAAGGGAATAAAACCCTATTCACATGTATATCTCAACATCATTTTGTTGAATATGAAGGGTATTCTCAGACCAAAGAACAAGGTAGAAACTTTGAGGTATTAAAATAACATTACAGTGCATGGATATAGGATGTAATTCCCTTCCAATTAAAATTACATATGAATACTGTCCTAGCAAATTTAATAGAGGTTTACATAGATTTTAATTTTTCATAATATTAACAGGCAGTAAATTGCAAGATTTCATGATTGTTAATAGATAGAATAAAGTTTTTCACACTCTCATTCCAAGATATTTTAGATTGGCCTATATCAGTGAATTTAGGTACAAAGATAAGATGGCCACTCTTACCTTTTTGAAGTCTCTATCTTGTGCTTAAAACATTATTATGACACATGTATATAGAGTGTTTTTTTTATTATTTTAGGTAATATTCTCTAAAGATTTTTATAATTTTTCAAAAAAAAAGATTGGATGCATGTTACATGTGTGTGCATGATATATTCATAAAAAATACAATGTATTGTCTCATAACATGACTAAAATATGACAACTAATTCTAAGTATACTTTCAATGAAAATCCTGATATTTTCTGAATATCTTTATTTCCCTTATTGATTTTGGCATTCCCAAAACTGTCCACCTGTTCAACTAATATGGATGCTTCTATGATTTCTTTTTAGGATTTTTTTCTTCATAAATTAAATTTACCCACAGTATTTGCATCTTTCATATATTTTCCAGTTTTTGCATTAAATTTCTCATTATTACATTTAAAATCATTCTGCACATTTATATAAAAGTTCTCTTTTTCATCATCAGTTTGGGATTTTATTGGGACATAAGTTTGGATTATGTCCACTGATCTCTACAATGTTACACATCTATATATTATTATAATGGTTCCCACTCCATTTACAAAATACATGTCTATAAATCAATTATTTTTTCCATCTTTTCTAGCTTTATAAAATCTAGCACTATTCTACCTTACTTAAAATAAATCTTGCAAATTTTTTTGTCAAATATCTTTTGTTGGACCATATTCTGCAGCTGCAGATGTCTTCACTATATGAGTAGTCTAGATCTGAAACCTGGGGATTTTAGTATCACTGCTTGTAAGATAAATTCAGAAGTATAAATTCTGATTGATTTCTCCGAGGCTTCTTGGAAGGGAGGGATTCGAAGTCTCCAATCAGTAGCAACTATTTTTATGATATATGAATAAACTGTATCTTTTTCAAATCAGTAAAGAGATGTGAAAAATTGATTTATACTAAAAATCAAACCATTTACGTAGATGTGTTTTATTGTATAAAATACGTGGTGGTAAATTATTTCGCTGATAAATTCTGATTGATTTCTCTGAGGCTTCTTGGAAGGGAAGGATTCGAAGTCTCCAATCAGTAGCAACTATTTTTACGATATATGAATAAACTGTATCTTTTTCAAATCAGTAAAGAGATGTGAAGAATTGATTATACTAAAAATCAAACCATTTACGTAAATGTGTTTTATTGTATAAAATACGTGGTGGTAAATTATTTCGCTGATAATTAGTATAATCTTATTGTATCTAATTAGCCTCTTCTGTTGCAATTTTTTATTTTAGTTGATTTATTTACAGATTTTTTAATTAGGTATATTGAGAATTATTTTTATTATTAATAGGATTGACAAAAAAAAAAAATTTGTTTAAAATAAAAAATTGAAAACGGAAGTAAAAGTATCTTTTCAATAAACATTCCTCATATATTTCCTACCAAAAGAGGAACTGCTTTTTTCATAGTTACAAAATTTGTAATCTTTACTATAAAAGTAATTTCTGTTAATTTTTTTCTTCAAATGACAATAAAATGCAAAACAATCATTTTAATGCATTTGTTGAAATAGTATATACATATAGAAAAAAAATAAACTTATCTTGCATTTTAAACTTTTTAATTTTAATAGTTTTTACGATTCAAGATGGGTTTTTTTTTCTCACGTGTCATAGCATCAGACGGGAAGCGAACCCACTAACCTGGGACAACTTCTTGTAAAGCAGCTGTCACTGACCTTTCGACCACCAATGCTATTTCAGCAAATGCATTGAAATGATTATTATGCGTTTTATTGTCATTTTACCAACATAAACACATTTAACCATTAAACATCACGTGATCATCATTCCCTAATGCGTAAACAAGCTGTTGAAACAGAGGCAAAACTCTCCATACAGTAGCGCCACCCAGTAGAATTTTGGAGAGTAATGCATCTGTTTTAACAGCTTGTGTAAAAACAGGGAATGGTGGTCATGTAGTACCAATCCTTCCCAATGGAATGATGGTGGCCATGGTTATTAAAGAATTAAAGATACCAAAGTGTATAAATACTGAATTGGGTTTTCATTTTGGACTCATAACTTTATAGTTAACTGAAAAGGTCAAAGGTAGCTGCTAGAGTGTTGTATTAGGTCCTAAGATCTAAGTGTAGAGCTCTCAGATCCAAGACTCCACAAAGATGAAAGCCACAAACTAAAAACTAGTCTGGGGATATTGGATGACTAGGCACTAGATAGGAATTTTATGAATAAACCTTCTGCATCCATTGATTACTCTGGCATGCACTAGGTGGCACTACTGTATGGAGATTTTGCAGTTCAATTATTATTTAAAATTGAATATTCGAGTAGCTATCAGATAAGCAAACAAAAAATTTTCTTTTAATTTGTTTAGTCTGAGAGCATTAATATTTATTAATTATTATTGTGTGTGAAAGTATAATTAGTGGTTAAGAGTATTTGAAAGATTGAAAATTGTGTTTTTTATTTGTTTTAAAGTTTTTTCAGTTTGTTATTTATATATATAGAAATTTTTTTAAAAAGTTATTATTTGTTTTTTGTTTTGTTTTATTATTTATATATTGTTATTTTATATATATAATTATTATTATTTTTTTATTTTTAAAAAGTTATTTTGTTGATTAGTTTTTTGTAAATTTGTTATTAAAAGATTTACTTTTAAGAAAAATATAACGTTCGAAAAACATTATTTATATATAGAAATTTTTTAAAAAAGTTATTATTTATTTTTTGTTTTGTTTTATTTATATATTGTTATTTTATATATAGAATTATTATTATTTTTTATTTTTAAAAGTTATTTTGTTGATTAGTTTTTTTGTAAATTTGTTATTAAAAGATTTACTTTTAAGAAAAATATAACGTTCGAAAAACGTAAAATAAAAAAAAAGGATTATATTTGTATTTCAAAATGTTTATATAATCGGGAAAAGGAAATTAAGCGTGCTGTTGTAGAATGTACTATATGTGATGGGGTATATCACTTGAAATGTTTAAATAAGACTAGGAAGGATGTAAAAGGTTTATGGTTATGCAGTCAGTGTATTAATATGATAAAAGAGGTGAGAAAGTGTTTTCAAAGTGTAGATAGTCGAAGAATAGTGGGTGGAGAAAGTAATAGTGTAATGGAGATGATTAGTCAAAGAATAAATAAGATAGAGGAAGAATTGAAAGATGTAGAAGTAAAATTAAAATCATTAGAGATAAAATGTGAGGAGATAAAGGAATTATTGAGTAGGAATGATAAGGAAGAAATAGATAAGGAGGACCAGAAGGTATTAGAAAATGTTATAGATAGAGCAGAAAAAGTAGATTATGAAACAGTATTGATAGGAGATTCACTAATTAGAGAATGTGGGGATATAATTGCAAGGGAAAATAGAAGTAGGTATGTAAGAGTATGTTTGCCTGGAGCTAGAATTAGGGATGTAGCAGATAAAGTTAAAAAACAAGGTAGTAGAGATGTATATGTTATGGTGGGGACTAATAATTTATTAGAATCATCAGAGAGAATAATGGATGATTATGTAGATTTGATTAGGAATTTGATTATGATTAAAGGAAGAGTAGGAATAGTTGGATTATTACCAAGGTTTGACAAGAGTTATTTGTTAGATAGGGCATGTTCTATAAATGAGAGATTGAAAAAATTGTGTGAGAGAAATAATGTTATGTTTGTGGATGTGTGGGATTGTTTTATTGGAAAGAGAGAGTTATATAGTAAAGATGGGTTGCATTTAGGAAAACAAGGAAGTGAAGTTTTAGGGAGTTTGATTTATAAAGAATTTTTTTCGGGAAACTTATAAAGGGGGGTGGGTTTTTAAATTGTAATATTATTAAAAGGAATGGATGGAATATAAGAAGTAAGCAAAAGGAATTTGATTTTGATATAAATATAGATATGGAGAAGGAATGGGTTTGTAAAATTAATGGTAAGAAAGTAATTTATAAATGTAATGGAGAAGAAAGAATTAAAAGAATTTATAAAAGAGTAGTTAGGAAAGAAGAAATTGTTAAAATTGGGTTTTTGAATATGCAAGGTGGTAGGAAACCAGAAAAGTGGATGGAATTAAATAAAACAATTGAAAATGAAGAGCTTGAGGTATTAGCAGTAGTGGAAACACATTTAAGAGAAGAAGAAGAACCTATTTTGGAACAGTTGGTATGGCAGGGTATAAATAGAAAAGAAAAAGAAAAAAGGGGTGGTGGTATAGGTGTTATATCAAAAAAATATTTAAATATTGTTAAATGTCAAGAACACTTGTGGTTTGAAATAAGGTTGGGTAGACAAGAATGGATGGTGGCTATAGTTTATATAGCTACTGGAGATAGTCAAATTATATTGGAGTAGAATAGTAACATATACGAATGTTTAGTTAAGGATATACAAAGTTTTAAAGAAAAGGGGAAGAGAATAATGGTTATAGGGGATATGAATGGACATATTGAAGAAATTGATGATGTAGATAATAAAAATGGACAGCTTTTGAAGAATTTTTGTCAGAAAGTGAATTTGAGTATTGGAAATTTATTAAATA
The DNA here is from genome assembly GCA_028023455.1 of Epiperipatus broadwayi. NCBI lineage: Eukaryota > Metazoa > Onychophora > Udeonychophora > Euonychophora > Peripatidae > Epiperipatus > Epiperipatus broadwayi. Next base: position 1,742,789 of record JAQFVV010000052.1, read on the forward strand.
TTTATGAGGGACAATACACATGGTCCAGAAATAATATATTTCACACAATAGATTATGTATTGGTAGAGAAAGAGGGAATAAATAAAATACGGAAAATTAAGGTATTTGATAATGAAGAAAAAATATGCACTAGTGATCATAATTTCATTGTAATTGAAATGGTTAGTAATGTGATGGAGAATAGAAATAAAAGTAGAAATAATAGTGAAAGATGTGGATGGAGAGTAAATGATAAGAATAAGTTGGAAGAGTATAAAATACAAGTTGAAGAAATAATGGAAGAGTGGGTTGGGGATGAGTATAAGGATTGGTGTAAGGAAGTAGAAAAAGTTGCAAATAGGGTTTTAAGTGAGAATATTGAAAAGAATAAAAGTAATAAAAAAATTAAAATTAGTAAAAGTGTAAAAGAAAGGAAAGAAGCATGTAGAGAATATAAGTGTGCTATTAAGAATAAGGAAAGTGAAAAAGATATTAATGCTAAATGGGAAAAGTACTTAGAAAAGAAGAAGTTGGCTAAAATAGATATTTATAGAGAGAGAATGAAATTGAATAGTAAATTGTTGGAGGATATTAATAAAAGTGGAAGAGATGGAAGTAAAAAATTTTGGAATTATATTAAAAGGAGAATGTAGGGGAGAGAGAGTTAGTATTACTAGATGATGAGGGAACTGAGTGTAGTTCTAGAGAAGATTTAGAGAGAATCTTAAATAGTTATGTAATGAATATAGAAAAGATGTTAAATGTGAATGATAGAATATTAGAAAATATGAAAGAATATAGTAATGGGAATATTAGTTTTTCAGAAAATGAACTAAATGAGGTAGAGAAGAAATTGAAAAGTGGGAAGGCAAGAGGTTTAGATGGATGGACAGCAGAGATGGTAATGAATTTAGGATATAGGGCAAAAGTAAAGTTATTATCCTGTTTTAATAAAATGGCACAGAATAGAGTTTTCCCAAGTAGTTGGAGTAATACAAGAGTAAGGTTATTATTTAAAGGAAAAGGTAAGGATCATAGAAAGTTGAATAATTATAGACCGATAGCGGTAACATCAGTTTTATATAAAGTTTTCTCATATATGGTGGCTAGTAAAGTTGTAAAATGGATGGAAGGGAATAATGTAGTGGGTGAAATGCAAGGAGGTTTTAGATTAGATAGGCGTATAGGAGATAGTTTATTTGTAGTTACACAACTTATGGATATGAGTAGGAATGCAGATAAACAGTTATATATGAGTTTTATAGATATAGAGAAGGCATATGATAGAGTAAATAGAAATAGATTATGGATAAGTTTAGCAAATTTGGGAATGGATGAAGCTTTAATAGATATTATTAAGAAATTATATGAAAATAATTATTATATATATCAATTAGAGAATATAGAATCAATTAAAGTTAAAAATGGTGTGGGACTAAGGCAAGGATGCCCTATGTCACCTATTTTGTTTGTGTTGTATTTGAGTGAAATGGAAAGAGCAATAGAAAGATTAGGAAGAGGGATAGAGATACCGTTAATAGGTAGTAAGGGAGTATATATTTTGTCAGGTCTTTTTTTTGCAGATGATATATTTTTGTGTGCAGAAAAAAGAGAAGATATGGAAGTTATGTTGAGGACATGTGCAAGGGTGGGTAAAGAGATGGGGATTAAATTTAGTGAAGAAAAATCAAATATAATGATGGTTAATACTGAGGAAAGAGAAGATGTAGAATTTTTATTGGGAGATATTAAGTTAAGTGTGGTGAATAGATATAGTTATTTGGGAATTATTTTAAGTAATCAGAAAAATTATTTGGATGAATGGGAGAAAAAATTGATAAATGAAGCAAAGAAAAGAAAGGGATTGATAAAGAAATTAACAGTATTTTCATATAATAAATATGATGTAGCTAGAATTATATGGAAAGGAGTTGCAGTAGCAGGGTTAACATATGGTAATGATGCATTATATGTTAGTAAAAAGATATTAGATTATTTAGAAAAAGCTCAAAGGGAAGTAGGAAGACATGCATTGGATGCAGAAGTATGGACAGCAAGGGAGGCAATTCAAGGAGAAATGGGATGGTCAAGTTTTCATATGAGAGATGCAAAAAGTAAAATGAAAATGTTTGGTAGATTGCAGTTTATGGATAATAAAAGAATAGCTAAAATAGTATTTAATTGGGTTATGAGTAAAGGGCAGGTAACAAGATGGGTGAGAAAGGTAATGCGATATGCAAAAGATTTGGATAAAGAATTTATATCAGTATATTTGTACAAAAGATGGGATGATTGTGTTAAGAGGATTATTGAGTGTTATAGTAGTAAGGAATGGGATAAAAGAATAAATTTATTAATAAAGACTAGGGAGTTAGAGAGATGGAGAAATAGTATGGAGAGTAAAAAGAGTTTAAATATATATAGAAATAAACAGAATATTAGGTGTGAGTTAATATATGATAATAGTAAGGAAAGTAGTTTATTGTTTAAGGCTCGAACGGGATCTTTAGCTACAAAAGAATATACATGTAAATGGAAAAATATGGGTGATTTATTTTGTAAATTATGTAAGGAAGGAATTGAAAATATTAGGCATTTGTTAATTGAATGTAAATGTTTGAAAACAGAAAGGGTACATATAATGAAGTTGTGGAAAAATAAATATGAAAAGAGTGATTATACAGAAAGTGAGTTTTTGGTTTTTATGCTGGGTTTGGGAAAAGATAAGGGGGATTTAGATATAAAGGTTATAGAGTTGACAAAAATTATGTTGTGGAAATGGGATAGAGCAGATTATGGGTAAATTTAGAGTAGGGAATGTAAAATAAAGTGGCTAACAGGTTTATCTGGGCTTAATTGCTGAGATATTCTTGACTTCGTTTAAGGAGAAGCCATAATACATCACATCATCACATCACATCTATGTTTATGCATATTCACACTTAGGTCTTCTATTCCATTTTAATAAAAAATTGATCAGTTACTTTCAATATTTTTTCATAAATATTCTCCACTCCTTTCAATATCTACTTCTCTCATTTTATATTTCTTTTACTACTCATTCTGCCCATCTTTCAGCACTCTATATTTTAGAAATATTCTATGTTTTCCAAATCATATTTATAGTCTACATTTTTATCCCATTAATATTTTCTTTTCTTGGTATGTTTTCATCCCAAAATAACAAAAAAAAAATCCACCTCTAGTATTATATATATTGTAACTCTAAAAAGATGATACCTATCGATCAAAACTTCTAATCAACCAAATGACCAACATATAAGCTCATTGTGGATATACTAAAATAATAGCTAATAATAATAGCTCAAATAATATATAACATAAACTAAGCTCAGAGTTATGCATATGCTAATAAGAGCTAAAATAATAAATAAGCATTAATAAGACAAATGCAAAAACTTTATTTTTCTTATTACATTGTCAAATCCATATAATAATATCATTTTAATTCTTTATTACTTTTACAATGCTTTTTTTAGTTCTGAAGAAGATTGCTGAGGCAGTCGAAACCAATAATAGTAGGTAGTAAAAAGCATTGTTAAAGTAATGAAGAACTAAAATGATATTAATATTACAAATGTTAAAACTCAAGAAATTAAGGAGGAGAATTCTCATACTCTTTCTTTTAAAAATCTAACAACTCTTCTTTCTTTTAAAAATCTAACAACTCTTAAAATTTTTATGACATGAAAAAAATTAGGTTACTTTCAAATCTTCTTTCACCAGTACACCTTCAAAATATACGACCAAATCTTATAATTACTATGATTATCTTTCAGAAATGATCAAATTTAATGTAAAAGTTCTTTTATTAAATTAACACATGTATTCTTTTATCTTTGCCGCATAGCTCTTTCTTAAAATAATTTGATTTTAAATTATATAAATTCTTTTACAAATAATATTATAAGTAAATAAGTCTCAGGGTTTTTTATGTTGAATTAGCTCATAATCATTAATTTTGGTCTTCAATTTATTTTTTAAAAACCTAGCAAGAATGTGATCCCAGGAAAGCAATACTGGCAGTAAGATACGATCTTACCCTTAAGATCGTATCTTATTGAATTACAATTATAAATTTTACAATTAACATTAAACATGAAAAAACTTTTAAATTAAATAAATAATGATAGTACATTAGGATGACATTCATGATTCACCAAATACTCCTTGTAAAACTTCTATAGATATAGAATCGCCCTGTAACACATCCTTCATGATGTTACGTTTTTTAGATTTATTTTAACTTTGCTATTACATTTTGATAAATTTTCAAAATCTGACAATATCCTGGATCTATATTTTGATGTAGTAATATTTTAATCATCATGGTAATGTTTACAGAATAAAATGATTTTCCATAAATATATATCTAATATAATGAGTATGCTAACAGCTCTAAACAAGCTATTCAATAAATGCTGCAAGAGAAAGCATTTAAAATTTCTACCTAGAATTATCCCTATCCCCAAACCAGTTTTGAGCTAATGGCTCTCATCAGTGAGGCACTATGATATTCAGATACTAGATCCAAAATACAAACTTAAACCCAGCATTTATTGAATGCTTAACTATAAGTGGAAATTCTGAAATTTTCAGACATCTGTATACCTACAAATCCAGCTATCTAAGTTAAATAGCCATATGGGACTGAACTAAAAGTCAGATACACCATATATTAATGGCCTTAGCAATATAACATGGCCAAACCATAAAAGCCAAACTATAATAATAAGGAAGCAAAGATATTCATCATGATTTAACTAGCTTGTATTTACAAATGTAATATATTGTGTGTTAATACCTTATATTACATTTATAAATACAAGCTAATTAAGTCACATGATGTGTGATTTTGTTTCCTTACTATTAAATATATATCTATAAGTAAATATATGGGATTTGAACTCAGACTTTCAAGAACCCATCAACTATCCACATTATCTCATACAACTGATACACATGACCACAAACATGTAGAAAAGATAAATAATCACCAATATATATATATTTCATGCGGAACCAGCACTCATCAGTTGGTCCAGATTATCATCTCCCACACACATATATAATCAGTGTTCAGTTATATTAAGATAGCAAATCTTCACACTTTAATGGATAAGCTTCAATCTACTCCACCCTCCAACTTTTCTGCCATCCATATCATTGAAAATCTGATGATGGAAACCCAAATCCGGTGCTGATGCAAGTGCTAACAGCTACCTGGTTTTCATATGTAAATCACATCATCATAATTCTTATGCATAAAACAAACCAATGTAATATTAGAAATATATTGTGAAGGCAACAGTGATTTGCTGCTAATTGTAGTGTAGCCTTAATAACAGATTATAATGTTGCCTTTTCAGCAGATTGCCAATATTCTATTGGTTTATTTTTGAGAGTTATCAGTCATGTGATTTATATATACGTATGCTAATATTCTATTGGTTTATTTTTGAGAGTTATCAGTCATGTGATTTATATATACGTATGCTAATATTCTATTGGTTTATTTTTGAGAGTTAGCAGTCATGTGATTTATATATACGTATGGTAATATTCTATTTATTTTTGAGAGTTAGCAGTCATGTGATTTATATATACGTATGCTAATATTCTATTGGTTTATTTTTGAGAGTTAGCAGTCAGGTGATTTATATATATGTATGCTAATATTCTATTGGTTTATTTTTGAGAGTTAGCAGTCATGTGATTTATATATACGTATGTTAATATTCTATTGGTTTATTTTTGAGAGTTAGCAGTCATATGATTTATATATACGCATGCTAATATTCTATTGGTTTATTTTTGAGAGTTAGCAGTCATGTGATTTATATATACATATGCTAATATTCTATTGGTTTATTTTTGAGAGTTAGCAGTCATGTGATTTATATATACATATGCTAATATTCTATTGGTTTATTTTTGAGAGTTAGCAGTCATGTGATTTATATATACGTGTGCTAATATTCTATTGGTTTATTTTTGAGAATTAGCAGTCATGTGATTTATATATACGTATGCAGAGATAAATAATTCAAAATTATTTTTATTCATATTCCTTTTCCCAAAATTCTGTTTTTAACTGATTTACACCCTCTCATTCTCAAACTACAGTATTAAATACAATGATTTAGATGTGCCTTTAATTTTTTTTTTGCTTCAGTTAAAAACATGTCTTTCAGTTATAGAAACAAATGAGAATACTAAAACACTTATAACTATACTAAAAGTCAGAATAATTTACTTTTTATAATGAAAACATTATAGAACAAATACAAATATAGCTGAGACAATGAAACTAAGAATGTAGAATACGCTTCAAACATATGAAAATATAATTTAAGAAATTTGAATAAATTTACAACAAAAGTTAAATGGAATGAAGTAAAAAGCATAATAATTTACATTGTTATTAAGCATGTGATTGTTAATAGCAAATGAAATGAGTATATTTGTTATCATCGTGTTGAATGACGGATTCAAATATCAATTGAAATTTCTAAAACTGTCTAATAAACCATCCAACATCACATGATCATCATTCTTTATGCTTACACAAGCTGTTTTCACAGAGGCTGAACTCTCCAATCAGTAGCGCCACTCAGTGCAAGCCTGAGTAATCAATGGATGCAGAAAGCTTCCTGCATCCATTGATTACTCTGGCTTGCACTGAGTGGAGCTACTGTATGGAGAGTTTTGCCTCTGCAAAAACTGTCTATAGAATTTTTAAGGAGATATTAATTTTTTTTTTTGTCCACAAGTCAAGAATAGCAAGGATAGAATATTTTTTGTGATGAGTAATTTATGGTTTAAAAAATCACACTTAAATGTCAATATTAAGAAAGTTATACTAATACTAAGAACAAACTGCCAAATATTATTAAGCAAAATAAATTCATTTTAAAAATACTTCTGGTAGATCATTACAATATACACTTTATATCTCAATAAAAGAGTGGTTGATATTCTCTCCAAGCTGCCTGCAGTGCCATCTGTGTATCAATGTTTACATACTTTAAAAATTTACCACAAATTTTTTTAAAGAAAATGCATATCTGAATCTCAAGTTACAACATAGAGATAATATGTTTGGAACTTAATTCACCAAGTAATCACACAATAACAATAAATTTGATTTTCAATTGGGCAAAACTGTGGCTGATGTTTGAAATGCTTTGAACTATATTTCAATGAAACCCTGAGTCACAAGAAAATTTTCAATGGTTTGCAAGCATCCATGATGTTTGGGAAAGCATTGAAGAAGATCAGCAAAATGTATGAAAGCACTGTATATTTTATGATATAACTTATGATCTAGATATGCAAGTGCCTTACAATTTTTATGGTAAATAGTTGAACTATGTTACTACTCATGCTGATTTAGAGGTGGCACCACTGGTAGATGGAACTACTCTCATTTCCACTGGAGGACACCATCTATAGACAAACAACACTGATATGGATATAAAGTAATAATAAAATAACATTAATCTCATTGTATGGAGAAACTTCCTCTAATCTGTAAATGATAACTCTTAAGTCAAGCTCCAATGGAATCACCTCAGCACCCTTGTAATTAAAACAGGCAAAACTCTCCATAAGTATTGCCACTCAATGCAATCCAGAGTAATCAATGGATGCCAGAAGGCTTGTGCATAAAATCTCCATCTAGTGCCTACTCATCCAATATCCCCAGACTAGTTTTTGGCTTGTGGCCTTTGTCAATGAGGAGCCTTGGATCTGAGAGCACTGCACCTAGATCTTAGGATCTAATGCAACCCTCCAGAACCCACCTTTTATCTCTACTTAACTACAAAACTATGAGTCTTAAATTGAAAACACTATAATATTTTCAATTCAAGCTCATTAGCTTATATAGTCATATAGGTCTGAAATCAGTTCAGTACCTATACAGTTTGGTGTCTTTGGTTCTTTAATAAGCATAGCCACCACTATCCTATTAAGCAGGATTGATTTTAAGCCAAGTCTGGGGATATTGGATGAGTAAGCACTAGATGGGGATTTTATGCACAAGTCTTCTGGCATCCATTGATTACTCTGGCTTGCATTGGGTGGCAATATGTATATTTGCCAGTTTTAATAACAGTTATAAGCAAGCATAAGAAATGGTGATCATGTGATGTTTATTCACCCTTATAATTAACACTCAATTTCCTATATTAATGCTAATTTATTAGTTTCGTTAGTTTTTGTCTAACCAATAAATTAGCATCCACATAAGAAACTGAGCATTGTTGACAAATATGTTAAAAAGATTCTTTTGGCAATTGATTTGTGAGCTACTGTTGTTGATTTGAAACGTAGTGGTTAGTTTCTCTAATAGTTTGTTTCCCTACAAAATGATATTACATTTTCAACATGATATATTTAATAACTGTTGTTTATTTGTATGTTTATTAAAATTATTAAAATAATGTAATCATATGCATATTAGCTTGACCTTCAAGCATCCAAAGACGGGTTGTGTACAACAGTTCCATTTAATTGACCAAACTGCTTTTATTTTTTTTTAAAAAGACGTTCCTTAGCTAGAAATCAATCCAGAAAGTATAGTTCTTGGGTTAGCAATTTCTAAAATAGAAAAAAGAGGTTGGCCTATATTAATTTATTAAAGCTAAATGATTGAAGGTAATTAAAATTACAGGAGAAAAAATATATTCTTAAATATACTTATTAAAACGGGCAAAACTCACTATGCGTATTGCCACACACAGCAAGCTAGAGTAATCAATGGATGCCAGAAGGTAAAATCCCCATCTAGTGCATACTCATTCAATATCCCCAGACTAATTTCTGGCTTGTGGCCTTCGTCAGTAGTAGCCTTGGATCTGAGAGCACTGCACCTAGATCTTAGGATCTAATGCAACCCTCAAGCAGCCACCTTTTATCTCCACTTAGCTACAAAACTATGGGTCTTGAACTGAAAACACTTTAATGTTTTCAATCCAAGCCCATTAGCTTATATAGTCATATGGGTCTAAACCCAGTTCAGTACCCATACATTTTGGTGTCTTTGGTTCTTTAATACCCATAGCCACCACTATCCTATTAGGCAGGATTGGTTTTAAGCCAATAAACATCACATGACCACCTCTTCTTCCATTGATTACTCTAGCTTGCTATGTGTGCAATACGTATAGTGAGTTTTGCCTGTTTTAACAACAGTTATACACACGCATAAGAAGAGGTGGTCATGTGATGTAAATATACTTATTGCAGAATAAGCAACTGTTTGTTTCATTTTCACTATGCTACTCTCACACAAAGCAGGGACTGGTTTCTATCAGCTTTTAAGATCTTGTGGAGGGATGTAATTATAAAGATACCGCCAAAAATATCTAAAAAAGATATATGATCCTTAAGATGACGCATTTGGTGCCGAACCAGCACTCATCAGTTGGCCCACACCACAATCTCTCTTACACATATCTTTATCATTGTTCTGTATATATATAGATACCAAATTACCACAGTTTAATTGATATGTTTCAAACATGCTGCCTTCACAACTTTGACATAAATCACTCTATAGAAGTATATAATAATATTTCTGTAGTCTAATTTTCGCTATGCTATTCTCACACAAAGTAGGGACTAGTCTTAATAAAACATATTAATATACTTCCAATGAATGTTTGTTTTTGTTTTATTTTTTTTATATATATTCTCTATCCAAGATAAGTAGAAGTAAATAGAAAATAGGATATTATGACTAAGCGGTAATTTAACCCTCTATCTTCACCACCACCCCTTCCTTTAGCACAATTTATTCTATTACCTCATTATTTAAAGCTATCGCAAACTTTAATGAAATCTTTGTATTATTAAAATGCGCAAAGAGTTATCACAAATTCGTAGCACTTGAATATTAGGACATCTGCCACAGAGAACAAGGGTTAAATCTTAATGAGGTGGGTAAATTTACCAACCAATCCTTTTTTTTTAAAAAATTTAATTTATCATAATGTATACACACTTACATTTAATTATTTTAAATGTTCATAAATAGTATATTTTTCCGATTACCATCCATGTTACGATAATCGTACCACAATTATGTTATATAGTTTAGTACGGCTATATTTCTAATGAGGAAAATAATTATTTTCCTCGTAATCCAAATAAAACAATTTACACGCACACATAATATTTCCCTTCTAAAAGCAAAAGTATCTTGCCAACAGAATAATGTATTTTATTGACTTCCATACATAATCAGAATAAGCTCTGGGCGTGACGTAATCAAAAAATGAGGCCAGTCACTGGTTATTGAACCGTCGGATTTAATGTCAACGACCTAGCTATTTCTTAAGTTAATGATAAGACTCTTTTCAGATTTTTGGATTTCCTGTTATTGAATTTATTTTCGATAATCAAAATACAAACAGTTTAAATTTACATATAAAAATAGGTATAAAATCACGTGGGTTAAATCTATATTTATTTTTTTTTTAAAAAAATCCTAATTTAAAAATATTAAGATAATGAGGGTTTTACAATTACAAAAAAAAAAAAAAATGCGTTAAAGCAATGATTAATTATTATTAGCTGTAATCGTATAATTTTTACAAACTTAATTGATCTTTTGTTCACAACATCACATATCTTAATTAACTACTTAATTTTTGGGGGAAAGAGTTTCTTTTTAAACTTGTTCTCGAGAGTTCCTCAATGCATTGAAGTATAGCGCTTACCGGTATCTTTCTTGGAAATTTTGGCTTCAGGCAGGTTGAATGGCAACCGTGCGTAGCATAAGTGTTGGTAGGTTAGTAGGTTCTACCGGAAACAAACAAAAAGAATTCATTATATTAGTAATTTTTCACTTTTAACTTGTAGTCTACCGGTTTTGATGCTTGTAAGAAGCTCAAGAGGAAATCTTGAAGACCATGGCAGCGGCTGCAACACAGCAGTTATCTTTGACTTCGGCCAGAAAATCAGGTAAACTATTCGATTTACTATAAGTATTTACTTATTAATTTTAAAGCCGAAACTGATGCTTAAATTAAAATGGGAATAAATCTGGAAGCATACATTTAAATAGCATTATATGTCCCTGTATTTTCAAAAAATAAAATTCCCAAAATTTCCTAAATGTTTAGGTATGATCAATATGCGCTTAAAAGAAATCAATATATAAAGAGTAGTGAAAGAACGCACTTATATTTTAAATGCAAAAAGCAATTTAACAATTGCGTTCCTTGGAGTTTCTGTACCACCAATATTCTATATATATATTTTACAGAAATAGGGGGGAGGGGACGGACATTGGATTTTGCTTAGTATAGGGAATCAAGGCAAAGAAAGTTATTTAAAACTTTAGCGTGCGCGTAAATATGCACATTATATATATATTTTTAAAAAAACAACAACTTGAAGCATTTTTTTTTGAAGGATTTGAATACTGATGTCTGATAATAAACTCATTTTTACAATAAAACGGTACCAATTTTTGCCGACAATTCCAAATTCGCCATTCCAATTTGTATTCTACAGATTTCAGATGTTATAAATTATTGAATCACTCCATAATAATTCTCCGTTTTTCACCTAGTTTTTTAAAATTTTATTTATGAATATATTTTTATTAATTCGACAGATCATGGCTATCTATCTTGAATCAATAGATTAACAATTTATATTTAATAGCAAAAGTAAATAAAACATCAGTAACAAATGGTTCTCACAAGTTATTTTCAAATGTATTTCTTTTACCCTCACCCTAAATATAAGTATTGAATTAGTAATAATTTAGGATTACATTATTTGCCTAAAGAAAGTTGATAGTGTTTTATAGGCCTGAATAATAAGTAGGTAGTCATTAAAACAAAGAAATTTTTATTTGATTATGATTAATGTCACATTTCCCCCATCAAAAGTATCTAACTAAATAAATATATTGGCGTTCTATTTTATTATTCTCTATATAAGGTTTTTTATACAAAAAAAAAGTCTTTTATTTATTGTATTTTAATGAAATAGTTAAATCAAAATCCTTACAGGGATATGTAGCAAGAATGTCTGCTTGAGATTACACTTAGATTATCGGTTATGTTTATTTTTTAACATCCCAAAAATTCTTATCGGCATAATGTCTTAATTATCACAAACAATGTCAAGGATACTGAATTTAAGATTCTTTTTAGCAATATATCACCGTATATTGCTTAATATAGTTTAGTATATTTTTTCAATAATCAATACAAATTTAAATGAAAAAGTACTTTTAGCTTTACTATATAATACTGTGAAATATTACCGATTTCTTGGGGGGTAAAAAAAAGTCTAATAATTATTTTATTTTATTCAGTTCTGTTAAAGTTTGTCCTATTTTCTTTAAATATATTTTATCAAAAACGTAACTGAATTAAGTTAAGTTTTTCTTGTATATGTTAACGATAGTCTATTTTTAATTTTTTTTTGATTTGATAAATTACTCAGAATGTATAGATCATATTATAACTTAGTATTAATTATTGAAATATTAGAGTAAATTCTAGCAATGTAGGGGTGGTGGTGAATTATTACTACCAATGAATAATCAGAATTAAGGCAATATATATATAAATTAACCAAATATTGAACAGCGTAAATAAAGCTTAACTGAGAACTCTGTACTCTGTGATGTTAATATACACCCATGCATACACACACATATACATATGTATATTTTTTGAGAATTTAAAACTCAAGCCATTTCATATTATGAGTTTTCTAATTGTTTGAGAAGAGAAATAAAAATATTTTAATATGAAGGATGCCATTTTAAAAGTCATAGAATAAATATGAATATGTAATAAATGTTTGCAAATTCGACTTAGTAACCCAGTCACCGAATCAAAATTACAATCAATGCACCTTTAGATAAAGTCCCTTTATAAACTGTCCCTTTTTAATTAAACTTGCATACATATATTGTTATTATTATTCGTTATCTATGAATTGATATATCTATAGTTTAAATTCTATATGCATGTACGCCTAATTTATTAATTATTCATAATAAATTCTCTTAGGGATAAACTAGGAAACCATTTTATAAAGAACAGATTCAAGCAGGAAGCTTCTAATAAATTTCTTCGAGCTCATCTTTATTCCTAGTTTTCAGGCAAATCTTTTAATATATTAAAATGACATTGAACAGGTTTAGAATATATTCAACGTCCTTTGAGGTTACGCTTCAGAGATATTTTACCAATGTTTTTATTAGAAAACTACATAAAAAAAAACAAAACAAAACTGTTATAATCTATGACTATATAATTTTAAATAGTTGCTAGGTACTTTTTTTTATGATGGCGATGAGAATTATTCCTAGTCTTTTTTATTAGACGTTTAATTAGCACAATAATTCAAAATTGCTTCACATTTTGGTGTTAGAAAAATTATAACTATTAGATTGGATTATTGTTTTTTGAAGAGCGGAACAAATATAATAAATGAAGTATCTATAATTAAATAAAAGATATGATGAAAATTTGCTTAAAGATTAGAATCCATTTCATGTCTAATTCTTTATTTATTTTCGGAGTAACATGCTCAGCTATACACTTATTTGAAGTATTTTAAATTTTTAATTTTCAGAACTGAAACCAACAACACACCACACACCCCAGTTTATATAATGCTGTTCAGTGGTTAATTGTCTTTCTTTCATTCCAGTTTAGCCACCTAGTGTATACTTAAGTCATTAGTAGATGCTAGAAAGCAGTGCATAATATTCCCAGACTAGTTTCTAGCTTATGGCTTTCATCAGTGAGGGGCTTTGGATCCGGAAATAATGCACTTGGATTTTTTGGATCTAACACATCTTTTCTCTTTCCTCCTTTGTTTTATTACCAAGTTCTCAAGCGTACACTAGGTGATATAACTGGGATGAAAAACAGAAAATTTATTATTGAATAAGCATTATATAAGCTTGGGTCATGTGATTTTTTTTAGTTTCATACCAAACGTGAGCAAAAAGTAGAGCTTCTATAATTATTAAAAAATAAGGATACTATAGGGTATGATAATGAATTGTTTTCAGATCTGTATATCAGTATAAGCAAGTGGGCTTAGAATGAAAACGTTAATGTTTTTTTTTAAATTTGGCTGATAGCACATATATAAATTAAAGACTGCCTAATGCTATATTAGCAATAATAAATAAAATAAATTCATATAACATTACAACACTAGCCAAAAAACTAAACTTTACTAAAATTCTTTCAACCATGATTTATTTGTTAATAGATGAAACCATGGTTGTGGAAGAATTTTAGTAAAGCTTAGTTTGTTGGCCTCTGATGCATGTTGGGAGTAACAAGAAAAGTTGGAAAACGCAATATATGGGTAAGAGAACAAAGAGGTGTTACTGACCTAATTGAAAAAATTAGAAGACTGGAGTTGGGATGGACATATTGCTAGAAGAGATGATAATAGATGGACAATTGAAATCTTAAACTGGATTCCAAGAGAGTGTAAAAGACCCAGAAAGAAACCACATGTGAGATGGATGGATGAAATAAGAAAGTGTGCAGGGGTGATGTGGAGAAGAGAAGCTAAAGATCGGAGAAGATGGATTGAACTTGAAGAGACCTTCATCCTGCAGTGGATTGATAATAGTTAATGATGATGATAATTACAAATTTGCAATTAAAGAAGGCTTTCATCTGAGTCTGTTGTGACTTAAACCTATATAATTTTTTTTTTTGAATTGTGATTCTACTTTTTTTTTAAAGCCAGTGATAATTAAGATTAGTAGAGTGGACAGATGATTAAAAACTAAGCAAAATATCATGATATATATATTATTTGGACTACCTCAATTTTCATTTAAAGACTATAGATAGTCCAATAAAATTATTACTAAAACTCTTGTCTTTTAAAGTCGTTAATCTTGTGTTAAGATTTGTAGAGGTCTCTAGTGTCTCATCTAGGTGCATAGTCTTAATATATATTAAAATGTATTCTGTAAATTATATTAGTTTCTTTGTTTTTTTTATTTCAAAAACATTACTGCTATACACATAACTTTATACTATTTACTTTAATACATTAGTGACTAAGTTTGATATTAGAGAAGAAATTTCAATTACTCTCTTAATTACATATATAATTAGATATCTTATATATAAAATACAAAATAAAGTTACTTTTTAAAATTAAGTTAGCAGTCCTTTGTATGGTTTGATTAGTAAAAAAAGCAGTTTTTTTTTAAACGTACAATAAAATAAATTTTCCATTGGTTGGTTAAGTTTCCTTTGTAAAATCTTTTAACCAATAAGTCTTTTTTTTTTTATCAAACATGTTGCATTTGACTTGTAATTTTTGATCACCACCATTTTCCTGTATTCTTTCTTTCTGATGAAGACCAGTTCTCTGGTTGAAATATAAAAGTAGTTTCACATTCAAGTAATTTGTTTATATTTTATTTTATTTTTTTGTTTTGTTTATATTACTGTTAGTTGGTCTTTATATATATTTTCTCTCTCTCTCTATATATATATATATATATAATAAAACAAATATAATGGCAATTAACTAATATATATGTTTGCTTCTATTTTGATTTTTGAGTTTAATGGCAGTTGAGGAGGGTAAAGGAATTAACCGAAAGTACTTTTGCAGATTTAAAGACTGTATATAATAGTTAATTATCATTATATTTATTAGTTTTATTGTTATTACAATTACTGTTTTAATTAACAAACATTTAATTTGTATTATATATATATATATATAGTAACAATAAAATTAATAAATATAATGTTAATTAACTATTATATACAGTCTTTCAATCCACAGAAGTACTTTCAGTTAATTCCTTAACCCACCTCAATTGCTGTTATATATATATATATATATATATATATATATATATATATAATATATATATATATATATATATATATATATATTAAAGAATGCTTAAAGCTAGATGAAACTCACATTCTACTGTTTTAATAGTGTTTTACCTGTACTTAGAATCCATCTAAGATGCTTGATTCAGATTTGTAGTTTCTAATCACAGATAGGGCTGTTGAAACAGAAGCAATTAGTTAAATTCTGTTAATATAGAATGTACTTATATGTTAGATAATGGAAGTAGTCCAACATATAAATATGACTAGACTGCTACCATCACTGACCTTCAGGCAAATATATTAATGCACCAGGAATTAAAATGTTTAGAAGAACTTCCATGCCTGAGACTTGGGTGCTTGATGAACCATAAATAAACCAATGTTAGACTTCTCTTTTCAGTTTACTATTCAATAAGGGTTAGTAAATGAGAAGCTAGCTATTAGCTAGAGGACAATAATTTCAAGATAATCTAGATTTTGTTAAAGTGTGGCAATGCTTTAGTTATATAACAATAAAAAATATGATAGCAATACAAAGATTTCTTCAGTATTATAGGACACAAAACTTATGATCATATTATTTTAATCTTAAAATACAATTAATTCAGATTTATCTAACTCACATTTTTTTAAAATCTTACATCCATGAACTGCATTTATTTGTATGAAATAAAAATTTATAATTATTAAATTTAAATTCCTAAAAGGATTTGCCTAATTAGTCAATGGATCATGTATGAGAAGTCAAGAAATTTAATTTGCACATATGGGCCACCTATTGAGAGATTTTGTTAACTTTCTTTTTTCCTATCATACAACCATTTAATGAGAGATTTTGCTAACTTTTTTTTCTGATCTTTATATTCATGTATATTTTATTCTAATATTTTATTCCAAAAAATTCTAAAGATATCAGGATAATTAAAAATGCGGCAACTTGAAAGATTTTTAAACTCCACATTGATAGCTTCCATTGTTTTTTAAAAATCTTGAACTTTGCAATATTACCTATGAGAAAATATTTTGAATGAATAAAATGTTAAAATTGGTTGTTTTCTTAATAATTATTAATATTTACTAAGGCTGTAACCTCAAGAATGTGCGCATAAAAATGCGATAGTAGGGACCTCTACAGGTCTTAACCACAAGCTTATGTTTTGGAAGAAAAGAGGGGAATCCAGGGGAACTCTTCTTTACTTCAACTTACTTTCTATATAAATAGGTGAAGCTGAAGCGGTTAGATCTGAGAGCGTGAAGCTATTCAATACTTCACTGATTAAGTCCACATTTCTTATTACACATTAATACTCGTGAAATCTTTCGATTTACAATGAGTCAATGGAAAGATCTTATAGTTAGAAATCTATTACGATAATTTAAAGTTGTAATTATAAATTTCTTTAAACTCACATTGATTATGTAAGTAATATTTACTAAGGCTGAAACCTCAAGAATGTGCGCGTAAAAACGTAATAGTAATAGTATTTGTTTTAGATATATGCATTAGAATACTTTAATGTATTTTCTATATAAATGGCCTTTAGTTTAATACTATATATAATGAAAAAAAATTAAATATATTTAGAAGTGATTAAAATATTTTTAGAAATAAAAAAATATTTTTTAGAAAGATAAAAAAAAATAGTAATAATATCATAAAGTATTTTATGATTTCTATCACATATTATTGTAATGATATATATAATTTTAATCAATTTGATGTGCAATGTAAACCTAATATATAAAATTACAAAAAAAACTTAAGTCACATGACCTAATTTAACAAGTTTGTATTACAAATGTTATATATAGAGCTCACAAATAAGCTCATAACAAGTCTGCTACTGGTGTTTTTAATCTAATGCTTGAATATCCTAGCACCTCACTGAGGAAGCCAGTAGCAGAAACTGGTCTGGGATTGGGGATATTCTGCAAAACTTGTTAAAAGATTATTTGTGAGTTCTCTCTCTCTCTATATATATATAGTAAATAATGTCATTTTTTATTTTTTAATATTCAGATATTTTTCATATTCCAATTTAAAAACTGAGAATCTAAACAAAAATATTTAATTTTCTGCTAATATCAATATAATGTAAAAAGATTACAAAAATTTGCTTTATAATAGTCAAGTTTTAGAAGTTATTTCCCTTTATTGCAATGATTAATTTTTCCTCTAATTACAGATGCCATCTAAGAACAATAATTAAAATTAAAGTATAGAATATTATATATTAGAATTCATAATGAATGAAATTAATCATAAAATTAAACTTGGTTGGAGTGCTTTTGGTAGAAATAACTTAATATTAAAAGGAAATATGCCTATGTGTTTGAAAAGGTTTTTAGTAAATGTGGATTACCAGTTCCTACTTAAGGATCTGAGAATTGGACACTTAACAGATGAGCAATACAGAGACTTCAGATAAAACAAAGAATGGAGAGCTGTATATTAGGAATAACATAAAGAGATTAAAAATGAAATGAGAAAATAAACCAGTGTTACTGATATTATTGAAAGAGTTAAAGGACTGAAGTGGAGTTGGGCTGGGCATATTGCTAGAAGACATGATAATAGATGGACAGTTAAAATCTTAAACTGGATGCCAAACGATTGTAAAAGACCTAGAAAAAGACCATCTATGAAGTGTATGGATGGATAAAATAAGTACCATTCACTGCACATGCATAAAAAATAAAATTTTATGTACAGCACTATGAGTTTTACTTCATCCTATCACATAATAAGTTTCTGAATTTTACAGATCTTTTCTAAGTAGTTCTACATTTCTGTATGCCTGTACTCAAATTATAATCAGTCTAGAGCTTCTCTTGCAATACTTTTTATTATTTATAATATGACTCACTTGCTGCCATTTGCAATATCGAATGTTCAGTGGATGTGTTTTTTCATGTTTATATCCCACAATTCTTTTGATATTATTCTTAGATGCCATCACACCCAGTGCTACTTGGCTTAGTGTATTAGTAGAGGGGCAATAAAGTATTCGATTAATTTATTCTTCAAAACACCCAAAGTATTATAAAACATTTACTGATAAGATCTCTTGGTATAATGATTAACACACCTTCTACCTATGTTTATACCTTGGGGTTCAATTCTGTTCCAGTAAACTTTGGATTTTTTGTCAGGATACTAACAGGCTTCTTTTAGGTGGTCATCTTAATGGATAATTAGCTATTTTTAGCTGGGGGATAAAGATTTAGCGTTAACCTGAAGTGGTCAGATAAATGTTAATACACTGACTGCAAAAATGAAAAGTCTGATTGGCATATGATGTGGCTTTCACCACTTGACGGAGACGGTGTCATGAACATTGGTTCCTTTACAGTTCCTTTAAGTAAACCAAACATATTTTACTTTACTCTCAATAATCGATAATTTTATTTTTATTTTTAATTCTGGATTCAAACTCAGACTTTCACACGACCCACAACTCTCAGTGTCATTTTATATTGCTGACCCACCTGATCACACACATGTTGAAAAGATAAATAATCACCAATATACATATTTCGTGCTAAACCAGCACTCATCAGTTGGTCCAGATTGAATCAATTCTGTTAACTTTCATTTCTATTGGCAACTGATAATTACAAATTTTTAAAAAGCGATCTACTTAAGGCAGCTTTATATTGATACAAAAATATCGTTATTTATTGATTTAAAAGTTGTTTAGCTTGTATCCCAATCCTTTCTGACCATGAACTACTTTTTTCTCTGTATTTTGATAATTTATTAAAATATGTGATTCAATTTATCATTGCAGTGTCTGGTAGTAATTTAAATAATATTTCTATTAATTTGATAAATTCTTTTCTATTTAAAAACGAATTAAATTCTTAAGAGAAGTTTATAATAAATAAATGTGATTTTAAAATATTAAATGTCATATATTTTGCGCAGATTTAAATAAAGTCTGAAAAATCGTTTGGTATTTGACATTTGATAGTTCACGGCGGCTTTAGCGCTGTCATTTCCGGTGTCCAAACTTCGTATGAATTCTGGAGCAATACACCGTTTTATTATTTTTTATTTAATATAATTTATTTTAAATAGAGGGATTTGAACTTAGGATTTTCAGTTTATATTTCATCCTCCACTCTACCTCCAACAACCGATACACATGACCACACACATGTGAAAAAGATAAATAATCCTCAACATACGTATTTCGTGCAAAAACCAGCACTCATCAGTTGAGCCAATCCTAATCTCCCACACATATGGTTGGCCTATATTAAGATAGCAATTCCTTAAACTTTAATGGATAGGTTTCAATCTTCTCATCCTTCCAAGAATTCAACCATCAATTTCATAATGTTCCATAGTTGGGTTTTCAATGAAATGGACATTTGAATTGTTGGAAAGGTGAGAAGATTGAAGTCTATCCATTAAAGTTTAAGGAATTGCTATCTTAATACAAGCCAGGCACTGATATATATATATATGCGTAGGAGATTATGATCTGGCCCACTGATGAGTGCTGGTCCTGCACGAAATATGTATAGTGGGAATCATTTATCTTCTTCACACGGTTGTGGCCATGTGTATCGATTGTTTGAAAAGGTGTCGAGGATGAATATAGATTGGAATTCTAAGTTCAAATTCTTCTATTTACTATAATAAATATTCAGTATATTGAATGAATAGATTAATTATAATTTATTTTAATTATCTCAATTTTATATTTACATCAAAAACTTTAATGATTTCTTATATTCTTGAATTTTAAAGATTTTTTTTTTTTTTGTCTTTACGGTGAGTTGGATTTAAAATATTTTACGATTTTTATTTGTAGTCATAAATTAATTGAAGATATTTATGCAAATTTTTGAGAATGGCAGTAAAGAAATTTGAGAAAAATTAAGTTGATTTTAGGCTCAAACAATTTAGCTTAGTGGCCAAAAGATTGGATTAAATTAATTGAAGATATTTATGTAAATTTTTGAAAATTGGTAACCACGTGGTAGTAAAGAAATTTGAGAAAAAATAAGTGGAAATTTAAGTAGTTTAGCTTCATGGTAAAAGAATTGGTTTTAAGAATTACAAAATCTTGGGTTTGATATCCCAACTGAAGAAAGTAAAAAAAAATCATTATTACCAAATAAAAAAACTGTTGTACTCAGTTAATCTTTTTGGTGTTCAAGCATCACCTCATCTCCTGAGCAACTGATCATACGATACATGAATAATAAATATTCAAATGTGTACTATCACCCTTTGATTGCCCAATGCAGATCAAAGGCATTTTCCCATTACATATCAGAACCTATTACAAACCTTTTTAAATAAAGATCTGGAAAACATTTTTATTTCAGACTCTCCCACAAATGTACTTCCTGTCTTTTGGTATTCAGTCAGAAACTGGTTTAGACCACCAATAGGTCTTCAGACCCCAATCATATCTTGTACCTGTGTACTGATGAAAACTGTCTAGTCTTTTGATTATTATCTCTTCATGTCCCAAGTATGTTTATCAACATAGTATTAATTTTTCCTTTCGTATTTGTAACTTGAATTTGCATAAGTTTGTTTGTCTGCATAATGAGATGGTTTTTTTCTTCTTTATAACCTAAAGCTAAATGCACTTTCAGTGAAGTTGATCATAATCAGGGTTATCATTATGGTAAGCTTCACTGAAATTACACTCAGCTTTATGTTATAAAGAGGAAAGAAACCACTTCATTATGCAAATGAATAAACATATGCAAATTCAAGTTATCAGTATAATAGTATACATGGTGGTAAATTCAAAGAAACTTAAATTAATTGTTTTAGCTTCTCTAAACAATGTGCCAAGATTTTTGGAAGTAAATAAATCTTACTTATATAGAACTTTTAGTTAACATATATACACAATTTACATGTATTAATTCAAAGTCTGTATACTTTTTAATAATATATTAGGTAGACCAAACTTTATAATATAGTTCTAAATTAAAAAAAAACAACAACAACAGATACATTGATCTTTAATTGAATTTTAAAGTTTATTCTGTGCTAGAGATAATCTCTAGTTTAATAAATGATTAGTAATAGTCATTACTATATTTATCTAAAATGGATGGTGTGAAAGATCTGGGTTGAGCTATTTGACACTTGTAATTCAAAATGTAATTAGTTCTAAATATTGAGATTTTCCAATGACCTAAGTTAAAGAGATGAAAGGGAATAAAAAACTAACTTGACTGTTATTTCATTCATTAGTTACTTCAGCTTACCTTTTGATATTTTTTTTACATCTTATTATTTTAAAACCATTACAAACACACTATCCTTACAGTGGGAGAAAAGTCTTATATTTACAATGTAGTATTTTGTATTTCAAACTGTAGTTCATTCTGTATTATTTTATTATAAATCATATTAATCATCACATGATCACCATCTCTTATACTAGCACATAATTGTTTACAAACAAGGCAAAACTCTCCATACAGTAGTGCCACCCTGTGACAACCAGAGTAATCAATGGATGCCAGAAGGCTTGTGCATAAAATCCCTATCTAATGTATACTCATCCAATATCCTGCCAGAAACTAGTCTGGGGATATTGGATGAGTAGGCATTAGATAGGGATTTTATGCGCAAGCCTTCTGGCATCAATTGATTACTCTGATTGGCACAGGGTGGCAATACCATAAGGAGGATTTTGCCTTGTTTATAAATCATATTACTTATTTTTTTCTAGAAATCAAATCATTTATAAAATGTTTTGTTAACAATACTGCTATAACTCAGAAACTCTCTGTACAGGACCACTCCTATTATTCTGAAATCTGATAACGTAATTTTTTATAATCCTTATGAGGTTACTACCTTTCACATTATGTGCTAAACATGAACATAAAAATATTTTGGGCAATATAATAGAATTTCATTATTGGCATGATGCTACTTGTACTGCACCACATTTATAACAATATTTGTTTTGTATTTATTAGAAGTAGATTAATGCAATAAGATTATTGTATATTTATTCCTACTAAAACATCACATGATTTCCTATGCTGTCACAAGCTGTTAATAACAGTAGCAAACTGTCCATATAGTAGTGCCATCCAGTGCAAACTTTAATAATCAATGCATGCAAGAAGATTTGAGCATAAAATCCCTATCTAGTGCTCATTTGTCCAATATACCCAGACTAGTTTCTAGCTTGTTGCCTTTATCAGTGTGGAGTCTTGGATTAGGACCAAATGCAACCTTTCAGCGGCCACCTTTTATCTATTTAGTTAACTATAAAACCAAAGACAACAAAATGTATAGATGCTGAAATGAGCTCATATCTATATGATTATATAAGTGAATAAACTTGGATTGGAAACATTATTGTATTTTCATCTTGGGCTCCTAACTTTATAGTTAATTAAATAGGTAAAAGGTGCCTGCTGGAGGGTTACATTGGATCCTACGCTTTAGGTGCAATGCTCTCACATTAAAGGCTCCTCATTAATAAAAGGTAAAAACTAATTGGAGATTTTGGATGAGAAAGCACAGAGATTTGTCAATCATTGGTGGTCGAGTGGTGAGCACAGCTGCCTTACAAGCAGTTGTCCTGGGTTTATGGTTCACTTCCTGGCTGATGCTTTGACACATGAAAAAAAGCACAGAGATTTTATGTGTAAACCTTTTTGCATCCATTAATTATTAAGCCTTATACTAGGTGGCACTACTAGATGGAGAATTTGCTATTTATTCCTAATTATGGATTGTAATTGGCCCCTGAAGTTTCACAATAGCAACATACATGAATTATTAATCTAAATATATGAAGGAGAAGATTAAATTGTAGTTGATTAACCAAAGGATTGAATCAACCTTTTTTATTAAGTTTTTGTGGCTTTTGGATATGTCTGTGTAAACACTTAAACTAAAAAATTTACTTCAGTAGCGCATTTATTTGTATGTTGAGATGCTCATCCATTGATTCCTAATGTTTATTTATATCTGACCTTTTTTAGATTCTTTTCATATATAAGAGCTAAACGTTATTATTGTATTGGTTAATTCATTGTTTAATGCCATTCTTCAATATATCTACCTTCTCAATGTTATTACTTATTTTATTCAATCACTCCTTACAAACTATGATTTAGTGTATATGGAACTCAACAGACAAATAATTTTTTCATTTTTATTGCTGGTTTTTGTGCCATGATAAACTAACAAGCCTAAGTCATCTATCCTTTGTGAAATTCTTTGTTGTAACAGTCCATGTTTTGTTTCAAAATTTTAGGATATTTTCATTACTGACTTAAAATTCTCTCACCATGTTGAACAAAGCATCCTAAATCATCCATCCTTTGTAAAAATCTTTACCATGTTTTGTTTAAAATATTAGCCCCATTACTTAAAATTTTTTGGCCATGATGAACAAAGCATTCTAAACTACCTATCCTTTGTGAAAATTTTTTTTTGTAACCAAAAACATGGTTTCGAAATTTTAGCATTTTTCCATTATTGACTTATATTTCTCTTTGACTTTTTGCATGTTACTGTTCCTACAAAAGAGCTTTTTCAGCTTCAAATTTATATTTAATAACATTTATATTCTCTCAGAGTCAAATTCTCCATACAGTAGTGCCACTCAGTACAAACCAGAGTAATCATTGGGTGCAGGAAGGTTTATGCATAAAATCCCAATCTACTAGGTACAGTGCTTTCAGATCCAAGTCTCCTCACTGATGAAAGCTACAAGCTAGAAACTAGTTTGCGGGTATTGGATGAATAGACACTAGATAGGGATTTTATGCACAAACCTTGCATCCATTGATTACTCTGGCTTGTGCTGAGTGGCGCTGCTGTATGGAGTGTTTTGACTCTACGAAAAATAGCTTGTGTAAGCATAAAGAATGGTGATCATGTGATGTTTGATAGTTTATATTTTCTGTAATAAAAACTATAAAAATATCAAGTCCAAGTCTATTTTTTTTTTAAAAAAAATCAATAATCTTAAGAATCTGTGTTGAAAAGATTATCAGTATAGTACATTGTTTGTGGAAAATATAATACTTCAAATCATGATAGGTCTGTTTTCAATATCTACATGGTGAAGTAGCACCTACTGTAACTTACTTCTTGATTACAAAAAGAAGAATCAGGTGTAGTTCAGTTTCTGTATTTATCCAATCAGATTTCTTTATGAGGCTGTAGTGCACAAAATCCAGTAATTCATCATATTTATTATTGCAGTATATGCTAGTTCTGACATCATTTTCTACTTTGTCACTTTATTTGCATAACTGTGTTTTTTTCTTTATTTCTCTTTATCAGTTCACAGGCTATTCTTGTCTTGGACTCGTTTACTTCAAGTTTCTATTTCTTTAATTTGCATAATATAACCTTGTAATAGTTAGTCACCACAGTGAAATTTGTTTTTCATTGTAAATATTTTTGTCATACTTCATATTAAACTTACTTTTAAACCATTTTCATCAGTCTTTAAAGATAAGGATGGGTATAACAAGGGGTAAAAACTATATTGATGAATTATTATTAAGGCTGCCAGAAAGAATATATATATATATATATATGATTACAATTTTTAGACAATATATCAAGATACATTTTATTCTCCATCATTTAAATAGTATACAAAGTGTAATATGATATTGTGGTTCAATAACACATGTGCTATGTAGATGTCACTTTAGATGTGGCCAACTACAACTACAACAACAATAGTAATAATATATTTTATTAAATAATCACAGTCTTCTTACAGCTTTAAGCAAATAATTTTTATTAATATAATAACAGTTTCTGAAGATGACTGCAAGGAACAGTCAAAACTGTTATTATATTAATAAAAATTATTTGCTTAAAGCTGTAAGAAGACTGTGATTATTTAATAAGATATATTGTTGTATATGAATAAGCAAAATTACTGAAGAAGAACAAAAAAAAATATAGATTTATATAGAATATAAAGAATAATAGTAATAGTAGTATATTTAACAGATTTTACATCATACAAAAGTGCAGTTAACATTAATCTATATATCACATGATGGTTGGCACTGAGAGGCACTACTGTATGGAGAGTTTTTCCTGTTTAATTAATCTATATACATGTAGAGATTTTTTATACAATCATTCTAAATTGTCCACTATTTGATTCAAAAACATTAACAACAGTAAAATATTTATTATACAGTCTCTATGTTTGTTTTAATAGTGTTGAATTTTTTAAGGTTTAATTTTTAAAATTTGGAATGTTATATAAGTCTATTGATCTCATATCCATTATTTTTTTCTTAAAGTTATTGTTGTCTGTCAATGCTTCACATCTATCTTATTTGATGTCATTTTATTTAAGAACATTATATTATCAAAGATTCATTTTTGATACTGTGTATTGACATCATATATTATTCGTAGTTAATATATTTTAGGATTTTTCAAAATACTTTTCCAATGCTAATCTCTGACTTAATTTACAGGAGTTCCAAATTGCAGAACCTTTAATTAAAAATTGATAAAACCAGTGTATGAAACAAGTATACATGTACTTGAAATTAGTATTAAACCACTAAACATCACATGATCACCATCTCCAGATGATTAGGCACTAAATGGGGATTTTATGCACAAGCCTTCTGGCATCCATTGATTACTTTGGTCAGCACAGGGTGGTACTACTGTATGGAGAGTTTTGCCTGTTTAATTTATGAGAATCAAACCTGTTATTTTGCAACTTTTTGCAACAATATACTAAAAATTATTATTAAATGTTCCATTTCTATTAAAAATACTACTCAAGTCTTTATGATAAATTTATTCTTGGAATTCTTTTTGAAGTTAGTATGTAATTAAACATGTTTGTAGATGATTTTTCGGAGAACGATGTGGCACATTTTTAAACATTAATTTCCATCTTGAAATCTTTTGATATCAGACATAAAATGTATGATCTTCAAAATTGGTAATAGTTTTATACAAATTAATATCATTCACAAAACAAAGAATATTAATACCAACTGCACATTGCTCAACATTCAAACAACAAATTGAAAATAGTACTGAACCAAATGTGCTCCCCTGAGGCACTCCAGTAGTACCGAAATAAACATATGATCTTGTAAACTAATGAGGCCTAAAATTAGGTCTATTTGAGTGAAAAATATAAACCTTTGCAGAAATTGACAAGTAAAACCAAAAACCAATAATGTAGAATATATAATTTAGAAATGAGTATAGAGTGATCTATCCTATCAAAGGCTTTGCTTAAATCAAAGTAAATAACATCTAGTTGCAGTGCAGCCTGTTGTTAACTGCATTCACAATAGCTTTATGAGTATGTATCAAACTACTTTCAATGGATCTACCTGATATGAAATCATGTTGTGTCTTAGATAAAGAGATAAATACTCTATTATTTTATTATACACACATTTTTCAATGATTTTCTGACTATACATAACAAAAAAATAGATTCATAATTACCAATATAATATGATTTGGATTTTGGTATTGGTATAACTTTTGCAACTTTCTGTGGAACAAAAAGTATCCTGAAGCAATGTGATGTTAAAGATGTAACTATGCACTGGATATCATATATAGATCAGAACAGGTAACATATTACACACACATTTAATTTTTATTTTTAACTGTTTGATTGCCACGAAGATGTCACGAGTACTTATCATGACAATATCCACCAAATTGACAGTTTTAGAAACAGTAATTTTGCAATTTGGATAGCACGTTTTTATTTGTGCATGATAAAAAATAATTAGCGAAGTTATCATCTGTAAGATTCCTATTATCAATTGACATTTTATTTTTAACTTCAGAATACTTTCAATAAATGACCAAAAATAATTAGAATTATCTCTTATATTATCCTCTAGTTTCCCAATATATCTTTTGAAGTCAATTTTTTCTATGACTTTAAATAAGTCTAAAATTTACAAAGTTATTATAACAAATTATCGACTCTGATTACCTCAACAACTTATGACGTCTACGTTTCTTTCATAAATACAAATAATTTTTTTTGTTTTAAAACCAAAGGGGGTGTTTTTTTAGCTGATACATGATTCATAGTTATTCTGTCATTTAAAATTTTATGCAAAAATCAACTGCCTTATTTACATATATGTTCCCAAATAGCATATTTGATATCATAATATAAATTATAATAATCACCATGTTTTCTTTTAAAGTTATCTTATTCTTATTACACAACGCTCAATATAAATAAAAAACTCAATTGGTGGATAGTGAGAATTTGTCTTCAATAATAGATAGATTTCATGTTTGCATCATTAAAATTTTAATCGAAATAAAATTTAGCATGTAGTCATTCTTATTTTTTAATTATTTTTTGATATATACCAGTTATATTTATGAATTCTCAAATTTTTTGACCTCTATTAATTTCATCATTTCACAGCACAGTTGTTTTACTTTGCTGACACTATATAGCATGCACTAAAGTCATCATCGATCAAAATATTGTATTTATACTTAAATAATATCCACTGAGGCTATAACCTCGATAATATGCGTGTAAAAATGCGATAGTAGGGACCTCTACAGGTGTTTTAACCACAAGCTTAATGCGATAGCTTGTGGTCTAAGCTTGTGGTTAAAACACCTGTAGAGGTCCCTACTATCGCATTTTTACACACAATCTTCCATAGCGTAAGCTTGTGGTTAAAACATCTGTAGAGGTCCCTACTATCGCATTTTTACATGCATATTCCATAGCGTAAGCTTGTGGTTAAAACACCTGTAGAAGTCCCTACTATCGCATTTTTACACGCATATTATCGAGGTTATAGCCTCAGTGGATATTACTTACATAATCAATGTGCGTTTAATAAATTTATAATTACATATTTATACTTAAATAAATATTTTTCTAAATGCTCCAAGTCATTATTTAGCTTGTTTATATTAATGAGGGGAAAGGGAGATCACAACGACATATATATTATCAATTAAAAAGACTTTCTAATATTTCAATTCAAATGGAAGCAAGGAAATTCAGTTATACTATCACTTGCTTTGTTATAATATTGTTTTTAATGGCTAATAATAGACCTCTATCTTTTGAAAGTTCAGAGTTTACACGATTATGCTTATACAATAAATACCGATGGTCTACAGCTAATCATTAACAAATTGATTATTCAACCATGTTTTTATCAAGGCTATCAGATAATACTCATCTGCAAAAATACTAGGTTTTGATTGCTGACATTTAGTTTTTAACTCCTAATATGTTTTTATCTTGTAATATTAATATTGTTTATGTTCTTTATTACTTTTTACAATGCTTTTTATAATCCACTATTGATGATTTCGATTGCTCCAACAATCTTCTTCATAGAAGTTCTGAAGAAGATTGCTGAGACAATTGAAATGGTCAGTAGTGGATTGTAAAAAGCATTGTAAAAAGTAATAAAGAACATAAATGATATTAATATTATATGGATTTGGCAATGCAATAAGAAAGATAAAGTTAATAATACTTCATAAAGAAGATAAAGAATAATGGAAATAGAGTTGGATAAGAAGAAGAAACATTTGATATATATATATATGAGTGGATACATGGAGCATATAAGGAACATCAAGAAGAGTTAAGATTCAAAAATATAAGTAGAAGTTCTGAAGAAGATTGCTGGGGCAATCAAAAATGTCAATAGTGGGTTGTGAAAAGCATTGTAAAAAGTAATAAAGAACATAAATGATATTAATATTATATGGATTTGGCAATGCAATAAGAAAGATAAAGATGTTTTTATCTTCCTGAGTATAATTTTTAATATTACATTTGTTTTTAAATTTGAAATTATAATTATTAATTAACTTTCTGTTACCATTTTTATTTGAAGAACTTTAATAATGATAATGATGGCCATGATAATAATAATCATGATGATGATAATAATAATAATAATAATAGTTATTATTATTAAAAGAACAAATCTTTGCTCTCTCATTGTAAATAAAAACTGCTGAAAGTAAACATTAATTTTAGTATCTATAATCTTGTTTATATAAAATTATTTTCTGTATATTATATAAATTTATTTTATTGATAAAAATTTAAAACTTTAAAATATGTGCTTATTTTTATATTAATGTAAATTTTTTATGTCAGTAACTACAGCAATTAATCCAAACAATAATTTAATTTTTACTAAATCTTTGTTTTTTTAACACCTCCATTAAAATGCAAGTCACTCATTTGATGTAATATTTTTTAAAGATCAATTATAGCACTGATAATAAAATAAACACAATTATGGGATTGAAATTTAAAAAAGTACAGGAAGCTGATAGTTAGACTTATTAATTTATGAATATTTACAAAATGTATTTTTTTAAAATTTTATTTTCAAATGTATGTATAAATTAATTAATTTATTCTAATTTACTAATGGTCACCTTTGAAATTTTTTGTTTGGGTAACAAAAGTTTTTAAATAATAGATATTCAGATAAGTAATCCAAAGATTACTCATCAACAAATTTATTATATTTGAGCTTTAGGAAACAATAAGTTGAGTTACAATAAGAAACTTTGGCTTGTAAATTTACTCCTTTATCAGTATGCTAAACTATAAAGATTCATAAAATAATAAGTAACCATATATGTGGAAGCATTTGAAGTCCATTACACTTTTCTTCTGTAAAAACCTTTATTTAAATATACATAAATAAAATAACTTTATATTTCTTATTACATTGCCAAATCCACATAATATTAATATCATCTATGTTTTTATTACTTTTTACAATGCTTTTTTTACAACCCACTATTGATGGTTTCGATTGTCCCAGTAATCTTTTTCAAGCTTCTACTTATATTTTCAAGTTCTGAAGAAGATTGTTGGGGTAATTGAAACTGTCAATAGTGGATTGTTGTAAAAAATAATAAAGAACAGATGATATTAATATTATATAAATAAAATAAAATACACTTGTTTTTTTAAAGTAATGTGTGTTAATAGTAAAACTCAAAATCACATTGATTTTCTGATTTTTTTTTCCTTCTTAAAAATATTTGGATGATTATAAATGAAATATGATCTTAATATGTTAATAAATAAAAAAGAAAAAATCTAAATAGAACAATAGATGACAATCTATTTTGACATTTAGTAATTTCAAAATTTTAACATATATTAGTAATTTATACTTATTTACTTAAATTTTTTTTTTTTAGAAAAACAAAAAATGTTATTTCCGCATATCGCATATCTGAAAGTTAGTATTGTTTCAATCATCATGTGATATTTTAAAGTTATAAACAAAAAGGAAAAAAAGGACAAAAATGATCGGTGACACTCTTTTTTGATATTTGATCATTTGAGTGATTAACATACAAATAATTAAAATAATTTAATTATTGTAATAAAAACCATCCTATTTTCTGCATTATTTTGTGTATTTCCAGCATTTCATTGAAGACAAATTTTGAACTTTTAGGCCCATATATATAAGTAAAACAAATTATAATAGGAAATTTTAAAAAAGAGAAAAATCTGAGTTTCTTCTACTTAATTTATCTTATTAATTAAGCAGAATGTTAGAAGCTTTTTAAAACGATAAAATTATTAAAGCAATTGGCTCTTTTTATATTTAAAATATCTTGCAGCAATAGTTTTTTGTTTAATAGTGATTCTCTATCGTAGATGTTTTTAAAATTATGCGTGTACACTTTTTTGATTCAACAGTACACATTTGCTGTGTGAGTCCGATAATTTTGCGAGACACCATTTTTCATTTTGAAGCATTGATTTCTTTTTAGAAACTATAAGTAACTGTTGCTGAACTTCATTAAGTTATTATATATTGTAAATTATACAAATATTTTTATGTTAACTAAATTAGAATTACATCTAATACTTATGATGAAAAAAAAAATACAGTAGCAAACTCTCCATACAGTAGTGCCACCCAGTGTAAGTCTTAGCAATCAATGGATGCAAAAATTCATTGATTACTAAGGCTTACACTGGGTGACACTACTGTATGGAAAGTTTACTATTGTATTAACAGTTTTTGAAGGAATAGAAAATGGTGATCATGTGATGTTTTAGCGGTTTTAAAAAAAAAAGTTATAAATATATCTTACTTATTTTTTTTTTTAAATTAATTAGTTTATCATAGTATTGTTTATTT
This sequence comes from Epiperipatus broadwayi, assembly GCA_028023455.1. Taxonomy (NCBI): domain Eukaryota; kingdom Metazoa; phylum Onychophora; class Udeonychophora; order Euonychophora; family Peripatidae; genus Epiperipatus; species Epiperipatus broadwayi. Next base: position 1,774,840 of record JAQFVV010000052.1, read on the forward strand.
CTTTTTTTAAATAGGTTACTTTACCATAATATTATTGTTTTAAATTTCTTTTTGATTCCGAATATTAATTTTCAATTAATTGCTTTCATAAAGTAAATTATAACTATCATATTAATAAAATAATATTACAGTATAATAACTGTTATTAAAACAGGCAAAACCCACTATAAGTATGATCATGTGATGTTTATTAGTATAATAACTTTTGGTAATAACACATCACTTGTTTCTTTATACATTCATAAGTGAGCAAAACAATTCACTTCATGGTAATATTCATTTAATAACATCATCTGATCCCCTTTCTGTCCATTATTATGAGGTGCTATTGTGAGATACATTTTCCACATAATATTGTAGTTATCATGGATAGTTTATGCATAACAATTGGAACTAATATCTTCCAGATTTCTCTACATTTCAAGGTGTGTTAATTTATTACATATTTAAATGTTATGTTTTCTAATCAAGATTTACTAGTTAACTGAGTTTCTGATGACTCAACCTTGGTTAGCATGTAACCATATTGGAATAAAACCATTGAAACATCACATGTTCACCATTACTGTATGGAAAATTTAGTATTCATATTGGAATAGACTGATTTACAGAAAATGACCACAATATCAAGTTTTTATGCTTTAACAAGTCAGTTAACATAATAGTATTAATATAAGAAATGCAGTTGTTATATTTATGTGAATAATTGCAATCACTCTAAGGTAACTGATAATGGATTGTTTCCTGAAATGCACAGACATTGCAAAGGAATTTGTCATTTTTTTCACATAGTATTGTAATAATAATGGAAGTTTTATGCCTAATGATTCCCATATTTATTGAAATTGTTTGAACAAAATTAAAAAAATGCTTAGCTGTGATTTTAAAAAAATTGATGAAATAGAATTAGTTGAGCAATAAATAAATTCAAGATTTAAAGATTTTAATAAAATTGAAATAATTGTATTTTTTTAATCAATAATTTATTTCAAGAAAACTTGAACATTAAATCACTAAACACCACATGATTGCCATTCTTTATGCTTACACAAGCTGTTTACACAGAGGAAAAACTCTCCATACAGTAATGGACGGTTGCATTAGATCCTAAGAACTAAGTGCAGTGTTCTCATATCCAAGGCTCCTCATTGATGAAATCCACAAGCTAGAAACTAATCTGGGGATATTGGATGTGTAGGCATTAGATAGGGATTTTATGAACAAACCTTCCTACATCCATTGATTACTTTGGCTTGCACTGAATGGCGCTACTCTATGGAGAGTTTTGCCTCTAAAACTTGAGCATCATAGAAATTTCAAATAAAATAATGGGCTGTTTGATTCAAACCAAGCTCAAGTAGAACTTGAGATAATAAATGGTTGACAGATAGCTTCTAGTTTTAAAAATAAAGACAATAAATTAACATTAATGAAAAAAAAATTCAAAATAATTTTTGAGATTTAAATAAATTATTCAAACTTGTGATTTGTGCTATAATTTTATTGTTATCATAAATTTATTTAAAAATATTATCAAATTTATCAATTCATTTATTTTGCTGTCATATCTTATATGCATACACAATCTTATGTTTCGACTGACCTGCAGTCTTCTTCAGAGCCACTTTTACTTTAATTTTTTAAAAGCAAAGACTGCAGGACAGTTGAAACGTAATTGTGTATGCACCTATGTACAATAAAAGATTTTTGCTAAAACGTGTTCAAAATAGAGTGGATAAATTACATTTATATAAAATTTATTTAAACCTATTATTTTCACCATAGATAGTGCATAAATAATACCCCAAATTTTAATTTCTATTTGATGTTAAGCAATAGAATAATTTTTCTTTTTAAAAGATATATATTATATTGATATAAAATAATACTTTCTTTTCCATATGCAAATGATCACTAAATTCTTAATATATCAATATATAACACCATTATATATAATTAGAAGGGATTTGAACTCAGACTTTTAAACTCTACAGTTATTCACTTTATCTTATACAACTGATACACATGACACATTCATGAGAAAAAGATAAATGATCTCCAATGTATGTACTTCATGCTGAACCAACATTTATCAATTGGTCCAGATCATCATCTCTAGCATGCATATATAATCAGTGCTCAGTTTATATTAAGGTAGCAAATCATCAAACTTTAATTGACAGGCTTCAATCTTCTCCATCCTCCAATTCTTCAGCTTCCATATCATTGAAAATCTGATGATGGAATACTCAAAACCATTGTTTATGCCAATTTAGGATAAATTTTCTGTAATGCTTTGCAATCTTATAAGAACCTGAATTACTGTTACACGTGCCGCCATTTTGACTGCATCATAATAGTGGCAGAGTGTAATTTTTCACTCTTTCACAACTAATTTTGATTGGCTGCTAGCTTAGTTACATCATGACTGCACATTTTTAATTAGTATTAAAAATGGAATCCCTATTAATTAAAATATTTACAATCTATAATGTTAATTAAAATGTTAACTTATATAATATAATGATTATTATTTTGAAGTAGTGAAGAATTTTGTAGCCAAGACAAATATATTCTTTATAAGACCCTTCATAGAAAAGAATTTAATTCTATAAGGTTTATATTTTGAAACAAATCTGACATGTATTTTGGTTAATCTCTCTCTATCTTAATACACAATTAGGCATGACATTGAAAAATGTGTCCATATGCATATACATACTCCAATCTAATGATGAGACTGCTTGTATGTATGAAATGGTAATTGGAAAATTATGTATGCTTCTGTAAGTTCATGTTTTAGTATCTCTTGTTCTAAGATGCAATTGTATCTTAAATACAATAGAGATTGAATTTTAAAAGTATAAAAATAAAACATGAAGGTTAGTGATGATGGTATTTTAGATGTTATAATATGTTTGACTATTTTCATCATCTATCATTAAATGTTGAATGACTAGAAAATTTTAAGTTTTAAACTTTTCAAATGCAAACCACTGTTAGTAATAACATATAAAGACCACACAGATTAGCAGACTATGCAATGTTTCGAGTGATATTATTTTCCGTTCTTTTTCAAGTGTTTCTGGCCTGACCAGTGACAATATATTAGCATAGTAGTCAAACTCAAATTTTAAAATTCTTGAATACTGAACTTGCTCTAACTAACTAAGCTATTCTGTCAAAGCATTAATCAGTAGAAATTTTATATACTTAATGTCGTGTAATCTACTAATCTATTGTCTATTTGTGCGTTATTACTAACAGCTGTTTGTATTTGAAATGTTTAAATAAAGTTTACATTTTTTTAGATATACAAACATTTAATGATAGAGGATGGAAAGGAGTTTTGCTATTAACTGAAAGGAGACCCTTTGATTCCTCTTGGAGGCCTTAAAGGAACCGAGCAGGGCAAATTCCTAATGTCCACTCCATACGTTCTTGTCGTTGCAGCTGTTATTACTATGTGATTATTCATATAGTATACGAATATGGATGGGCTGCTCACCAACATGCATTAGCCAGCATGGTGAGTTTATTGGCTTTTTACCTCTGAGTTTAAGATCAAGAAACACCATGGTCTTTCTTCTCAGTGCCTGATAAGGCAGAATGAATGCTTGTGTAAATGATAAATATTTTCCCTAATACATATATACAATTATGACAGACAAAAATAAAGCATGGCCCTTATTCCCAGGAGGCTGTAAAGTCACCAACCAAGGCAGCGGTTGGTGGCTGAAGGTGGAGGGTGCTAAGAATTCCCTGATTGTGGACCCAGGCTGCCATTTGATGACGACATTTTATTTAGGTACTTACAACTGCAGATCACTTTCAAGTGAAGGAAGATTGCAAGAATTAGAAGAAGAACTCTCTTATATTAAATGAGACATTATTGGACTTTGTGAAGTTAGAAGAAAAGGTGAAGAGACAATTGATTTAAAAAGTGGACATATACTCTATTATAAAGGTACAAATATTGGAAATACAAGTGGAGTAGGATTCATTATAAATAAAAAGTGGAAGAACAATATTGTGGAGATTGATGGTGTATCGAACAGAGTGGCAAGATTAGTTATACAACCCAATAGCAGATACCAAATGGAGATAATTCAGGTTTATGCCCCAACAAGTTCTCATAGTGATGAAGTAGTAGAAGATTTTTATATGGATGTACAAAAGGCTTTTGATCAGAGTAAACACCATTTTAAAATTGTTATGGGAGACTTTAATGCTAGAATTGGTAAAAAAATGAAAGATGAAAGTGCTGTGGGTAATTTTGGTTATGGTAATAGAAATGAGAGAGGACATAGACTTGTGGAGTTTGCAGAAAAAGAAAAACTTTATATTATGAATTCTTTTTTTGAGAAAAATGTTAAAAGGAAATGGACATGGAAGCATCCAAATGAAGGTACAGCAGAATTGGATTATATTTTGACTAACAGGAAATACATATTTCAAGATTGTAATGTTCTTAATAAATTTAACACAGGAAGTGATCATCGATTAGTAAGGTGTAAGATACGTGTTAATGTAAAACTAGAGAGACAAAAATTATTAAGAAAAACAAAATTTACAGTTGATATTCCTAATCTTCAGAAACATTCTAATGAATTTAAATTAGAACTTACAAATCGGTTTCAAGTATTAGTAGATTTTGAACATGATTCAGATTTGAATGAAATTAATATGAAAATAACTGATACACTTTTGAAAACTGCAACAAAGATAGCTGGTAGAAAGAAACAGCAATTGACCAATAAAATTTCTACTGAGACTAGAGAATTTATGAAGAAAAGAAGGAATATGAAGATATACAAAAATGATGCATTAAAAAGAATTGAATATCTCAAATTTTGTAAAATGGTGCGGAAAAGAGTTGAAAATGATATAAGAAAGTATAACTGTGAACTAGCAAGGAAAGCTGTAGAAAAAAATAAAAGTCTTAAGAATGTAAAACAACATTTTGGTATTGGTAGGAAATTTATATCTGCAATAAGAAAAAAAAGATGGAATTATTACTAAAAGGAGAGATGACATCATGAAATTGGTAGAAGATTTTTATCAAGAATTATATAGTAATAAAGAACAAGTACCTCCTATATCTATTACATCTTCCAAATTGCCCAGAATTTTAAATGAAGAAGTGAGACATGCAATTAAATGTATGAAGAAAGGAAAGGCTCCAGGTAATGATGGAATTATAATTGATATATTAAAAGAAGCAGGTGAAGAAATAGAAAATTTTTTAGCAAAGTTATATACCAAATGTCTAAATGATAAAGATGTATCGGATGATTGGAAGAATGCAGTAATAATATTAATATTTAAAAAAGGTGATAAAGAAGATATTAGAAATTGCAGACCTATCAGCCTTTTATCAGTTTTATATAAAATTTTTACCAAGATAATTACTACTTGTCTACAGAGAACATTCGATTTCCACCAACCAAGAGAACAACCCGGATTTAAAAGTGGTTTTAGTACAGTAGATCATATCCAGGTATTGAGAGAAGTTATAGAAAGAACAAATGAATATGAGTTGCCATTATGCTTAGGATTTGTAGATTATGAAAAGGCATTTGATTCTATAAACATTTCTTCAGTGATTAAAGCATTTGATCATCAAGGTATAGATCCAGGATATTGTCATATTTTAAAGAATATTTATAAAAATGCAACAGCAACAATTAGATTACATAATGACACTGGGAAAGTCAACATTGAGAAAGGTGTAAGACAAGGTGACTCCATATCTCCAAAACTTTTTACAGCAGTGCTGCATGAAGTATTTTGTGGATTAAAATGGGAAACTAAAGGAGTGAAAGTAAATGGTGATTATTTAAGTCATTTAGATTTCGCAGATGATGTAGTTGTTTTTGCAAATAATACTTCAGATCTGCAGGAAATGTTGCAGGAATTATCAGATGAAAGTAGGAAAGTAGGACTAAAGATAAATGTTAAAAAGACTAAAGTAATGTTTAATCGATTTGCTCAAAATATGAAAATAAAGATTGATTATGATGAATTAGAAGAAGTTAACAGTTACAAATACCTTGGTCAGATTATTAATACAGATGGAAACATAATGGAGGAAATTAATCATAGAATTAAACTTGGTTGGAGTGCTTTTGGTAGAAATAACTTGATACTAAAAGGAAATATGCCTATGTGTTTGAAAAGGAAGGTTTTTAACAAATGTGTTTTACCAGTTCTTACTTATGGATCTGAGACTTGGACACTTAATAGAAGAGCAATTCAGAGACTTCAGACCACTCAAAGAAGTACGGAGAGATGTATGTTGGGAGTTACAAGAAGAGATCGTAAACACAATGTATGGGTAAGAGAACAAACAGGTATTACTGACCTCATTGAAAAAATTAAAAGATTGAAGTGGAGTTGGGCTGGACATATTGTTAGAAGAGATGATAATAGATGGACAATTGAAATTTTAAACCGGATTCCAAGAGATTGTAAAAGACCCAGAAAGAGACCACATGTAAGATGGATGGATGAAATAAGAAAGTGTGCAGGGGTGATGTGGAGAAGAGAAGCTAAAGATCGGAGAAGATGGATTAAACTTGGAGAGACCTTCATCCTGCAGTGGATTGATAATGGTTGATAATGATGATGATGATGATGATGATAGAAATAAAAATGTGTTTATTGTGCAATAAAAGTTATTTGTAAAGGCTGTGACTATTTAGGGAAACTAAAAGGTAACCAGGTCATTTCAAACAAAAAATTAGACGACAAAGTTCTGTCTTTATCCTTAAGTTTCTTTAGTGTTTGTAGAAAGAAAATATCTATATCTGGCTGTGGTACAGTGAATGGTCTTTTACACCTAGACAGCCACATGGAATAGGTTAAAAAAGTAGATAATCTAATAGTAGGAATGTCTCTAGTAGCTACGCAGTTTTTGATGGACATAATTTTGTAAAAGTCTACTCTGCAGTTCTGGTAAATGATCAATTTGATCTTGCCAAGTCCATTGCATGAGCAGATTATATGCTCAAAGGTCTCATCCTGCCAGTGGCAATTTAGACAGAGTCGATCAATGGAACCAATCTGTCTCCTGTAATTTAGGAACCAACTAGTCGGCATAGCCTGGAGATTTATTTTGACTAAGTAGTCCAAATATTTAGGCTCCAAAGCCCAGAATTTGAATAAGATTATCAGCTTCTGATTGGTTATTCTAAGTGCTGGCTTACTAGTGCTAACTTGTGGGTTAATAAGTTGATTTGCTTCTCACAGAGATAGCTTGGACTTGAATGCATTGCTTGATATGTTGTAATGAACATTAATGTCAAACAGCAGGATGTCAAGCCAACAACTAGTAGCAGGAGGAGGCCTGTCTGTAGGTGGAACAATGTCGGCAATCTGCATATGCCCATATCACGCTGTTTCATGTTTTGTTCATTTTCTTTTCATGTTTTAATCAATGATGCAGTGTGTGTATAATTCTCACGATACTAGATTATATTGGACATCTTAGTGAACTCATTTAGAGCAGACACGAGGAAAATATAGAGATGACCATTGTTTGTACCACAAATGTAATCTTGACTTATTAAATCAGCTCTAGCTCTGTGATAGACATTGGGTGTATACCCTGTTAAAAGTACTCTTGTATTATATCATAATACATCAAATGCAAGTGGGTTATACATACTGGTGTAGTAATACTTGTGTATTAATATAACTGATTTCAGTCCACCTTTTTATAATGTATTGATTACCTATTTAGCAATACTTGTCATTTATTGACATTAAATGCACACCTTCTGTCAAATGTAATCATATTATATTTCCTAAGATCCTACTCAATTTTGGGTTTTATACCCTTTTATTGTAATTCAATAATTTCATGCCTTTTTCCTTTTGTCACATATAACCTTGTATTTTTTTATCAATGTAGCAAATGTAAACATGCATATACTCTGTTAATAAAGTTTTGGAATAATAAAAATTATTTGTAAAGGGGTGTATTTGTAATTTATTGTGGGTGTGTGCGTGTTTGTTTTTTAATAAAGAATATTTTCCCACTAAAATTAAATGTGTACTGTAACCCTTAAATATAACACTGATATGCAACAAAAGCTGTGATATAGCTTACACTATATAAATAATATATACAGAATGTTTTAAATTTCTTTATAAGATGCTACTTGTCAAGCGTTCGTAATCGAGTGATCAGCACAGCAGCCTTACAAGCAGTTGTTCCGTGTTTGCGGGTTCGCTTCCCGGCCGATGCTTTGACACAGGAAAAAAAAGATGCTAATTGAAATATTTAATAAATCACTGAAGAGAGTGCAATATATATTTGGAGATTTTCTATCTGTTAAACTAACTCGTCTCATCAACTAAGCTCTATTAATAAGATAATCTAATTTACAGAAAACTAAAAGAATTTTTATTTTCTAAGTATAATATAAATTGGTTTAAATTTGCTTATAAACTATTATGAAATAAAGACATTAAAAAGTTGCATAATAAGTATCTCAAGGCGGACAGCTGCAAGATTAGTCCTTGAGTGATCTAATCAATAGCCTTGTATTCTTTTTCTTAACACTATCATAATACAAATTCATACAGTACTTTTCCATTGCTTGCCACAACCTTAATATGATTTATTCTAATATTTAAATATTTGAGCTATATCATAAACTTTAATAGACACATATATATTGTAATGGTACGTACATGGGTGGTCATAGGCTGATGGGTAAGCATCACCATTCCAAAATAAATAAAACGAATAATAATCGAGAATCAGCACTGGAAGTAAATAATAAAGCATTGCATTTCCAGTGTTTAGCAAATCAATCGCCATCATTTTTTTTCTCATGTGTCATAGAGTCAGCCGGGAAGCGAACTCGCTAGCCCGGGACAACTGCTTGTAAAAGCAGCTGTCGCTGACCTCTCGACCACCAATGCTTGACAAATTATAAAACAGGCTACTCATTCGCTAGTCAATGCCAAACTAAGGGCAAAATATGAAAACAATTATCAATAACTATAAAAATAATTCATCAAAATTGCTGGAATCATTCTAGCAAAGCTGATCATCATCAATGCTGGACTGTTAGGTGCAACAAGACTAGTAGCCATCATAAAACAATAATTATCATAAAATAAGTGGAATTTAACCGTGATTTTTATTTTTGCACCATCCAAATCATTCTACATAAATGATTTCTGGATGTCCAAACACAAACATATATCCCCATATACATATATTGAAAACACTATTACTGCTCAAAACTAATTTGGGATGTAATAAGAATCCTAGGGATTGTGACCGTGAAGAAGAAAAAATACAAATATATAGGACTTAAATCTATTTTAGTATGGAATAACTTCACTGGGATAACTTAAAACAATGATAGATAAATTTATTAATTGGTAATAAAAACAATAAAAATGAAATTAAAGGTCTGTTAACTACTCTATAATCTAAATACATCATTCTGATTTTCATTTACAAATATTTGAAAACACTTCCATAGATTGAAAACATAACATCTTAATTTACAAATCTATCAACATGATAGTTTACTGGACGCGCGCACACACACACACACATATATATATATATATGTATGTGCACAGATGTGCCCATATGATACTATAAAATTAACATATTCTATTTATTAATAAACTAATAATGATCATTTTCTTTTAATAAGAAATACATAAATGGTTTTACATATACAGGTACACGTGTAAATATGTGCCCACGCTGGCATTTATATCCTAACGATATTTCATCTGTCAATAATAAATTTATTAAATCCATATATCAGTCTTATTATATTTCGGTCATTCATGATTAATTCAGTATTGAAAGTATATATAAAACAAACACATATATATGCATAATTGTAAATAAAAGTTGTTGTTTTTTTAAAAAGTTCTTTAACAGTACATCTAGCTTAAGTATATATGCCATCATCATCAACCATTATGAATCCACTGCTGGATGAAGGTCTCTCCAAGTTCAATCCATCTTTTCCGATTTTTAGCTTCTCTTTTCCACATTACCCCTGCACCCTTGCTTATTTCATCCATCCATCTCACATGTGGTCTCTTTCTGAGTCTTTTACAATCTCTTGGAATCCAGTTTAAAATTTCAATTGTCCATCTATTATCATCACTTCTAGCAATATGTCCAGCCCAATTCCACTTCAGTCTTTTAATTTTTTCAATGAAGTCAGTAACACCTGTTTGTTCTTTTACCCATACATTGCGTTCATACTTGTATTTAAATATAATACTCCAGTTTGAACATTCTTTTGAAACTCTTCAGCTTTTGCTTCCCCAATTAGAATCTTTAAGAAAGATTTCTAAATTTATTTTTCTAATACCAAAACAAAATATTTTATGAATGTTGATAACACAAAAAATCCTCTGGAGACAAATATTATTTTCTTCCTATATTTTCTTTTTAGTTGAATAATTTATTCAACAATTATTTACTTTTAAAACTTATAAATTAAATATTTAACTTTAACATTAAAATTAAATATTTGGAAAATGTCATTTTCAATATATATATATATATACCACTTGTCAGCTAATATTAAATAGATCTCCGATATGCGCAATTTATATACGATCAGAAGTGGCTTCAGTCGTGCTTCCCATGCATATATCAGTCAGTGTATATGAATACAACACTGGGATCTTTTAGTTAGCAGATTTTATAAAGTTTTGCCCATAATATAACAGTGACTGCTTCTTATTCTCATGTCTGGGATATAAATACTGCAATGCAGATTGTCCTCAACTCCATTCAGCTTTATAATTTGATGAATTGCAGCCAGGCACGTGGTCTATTCCTCACATGTTGAGCTATGAATTCACAGAGAACTTGTCCCCTATTTCCATGGAAATTAACATGGGGGCTAGAGATTATTCTTTAGATCTGGCTTTGGCACACACTAAAACTGCATTCTTTATAATCCAATAATATAATAATAATCAATTTCTTTTAATCCATTGTTTATAATTTATAATGGAATTTTAAAACAGGATAACTAAGTAAGTTTTTTTTATTATCTTGATTAAGGCTATAACTTTAGTACATGCACCTTGAGTGCTTAATTTGCCTATATAATTGGAAAAATAGTTTGAAGATAAGAGTGGCCGTTCTTATCTTTATAAAGCCGAATCATGCATTTAGATTTGTAGAGGTCTCTCTTGTAATAAATTAAGCACTCAAGGGGCATATACTAAGATTATAGCCTTATTTAAGTATTACATGCTGACATTGCATTTAATAAGAATTAATATTTATCTTGATTAATAAAAAAACCTGATAATTTAATTACATTGCCCTGTTTTTCAATTCACATTGATTAAAACCAATTTTTATCTATAAATTTGTCTTAATTTTTTAAGTAAAAACACATCATAGGATTAAACACAATTAGTGTACATTCCAAAAAAAAAAAAACCCACAATTTTCCAAAAATAATTTAAATTTATCAAAACTAAGTAGTTTAAATTATGAATTTTTTTTTTACATAATCTAAGTAAAAATAGAGAGGTGTTATTATTGAGCAATGACAAAGTTTCTCTTGTTTAAAGCCATGGAAATCACTGGATACTTATGTTTAAAGGTATCATTTTGCTCCATATGGAATGGCACAGTTCAAAATGCTCCCATGGAAAGCTGAGTCCGTCATGTGGTCAGGTAGTAACAGTTGCAGAAGTTCCCATACACCTGGACTTGTGATTATGACTGGTCTTGTAGGGTCCCCGGCAGGAAGCCTGCCCATGAGTTTATATTTCCCTCCTGGCTTGCACCTCAAAGTTCACTCCTTTATTATTCTATGGCATCTCTAACAATATCACCTCTTATCCAGTTAATTATTCCTTTACTCTCTGCTTATGATTTCACTTCCCAAGCCTTCCACATTATTTGCCCTCCAATAACAGGCCCTTTTTAGAATTAATCATGCAAATGAAACTTTATGTATAATCTATTGTTGTGGTGAGTAAATTAGCAGCCATATATCTCGTTCGATATTTACCTCACACGATAGCTAATGTACTTAGTCTGGGACATAAAATAATGGTTTGCTACCATTAAATACCCAAAGGGACAGGTCGAATGATTAATGTATTAATAATGTGAATTCATTCCATATTAGGAGTATTGACAAAGATCAAACTCCCAGCTTGTAAATAGATTTATATCAATATTAAATATAGTTTTAATTATATCTACAACTTCATGTCTATTTCCTTAATGCCCTATAGCCATAGTGTCTTGTGTCAAAATAAATTAAATATAACAAGGTCATTCATTAAATTAGTAATAATATTAGTTGTAATAGAATCAGTTAGAGTCTCTTGCATCTCCCTGACCCCCATGGCCTAAAAGATGTTTGCTAATGTGGTGGCAGGTATGTTATCCTGTAGTTATATGTTGTGTAGTCAATCTACTAGGTTCAAGCTCAGCATTGCAGGCCCTGAACCCACTTGCAGTGCTGCTGTTGGACTATAGTGGAGGGAAGATGCAACTGGTTAATGAGATATACAAATTCTGACCATTACAGTAACACTCAGTAAAATAATATTGAGAGAAAAGCCATAAAAACTTATAGGCCCCTGAAAATGTGTAATTCAGAAAAATGCAGGTCTACTATGCTTGGATTATGGGTTAACACATTAAGTATCAATGTCTTTATTCTTGGAGTTGAAATGATCACATTTATTTATGAATGGCTGCTGTATGTATGTATTTTGACTTAGAGGTTAGAATAATTTTTTCACATTATAACAAGCTTGGTTTATTTCAGACTAAGTATACAAAATGTTATATACTTTTATTATTATTTTTAAGTCAATTAGCACATAATTTTTACATCTTTTTACATCGCAGTTGACTGAGAGGAGATAATTTATTACACTTTTGAAAACCTTTCATTATAAAGTATGGTAATAATATAAACACACATAGGTATTCAATCCTTTGTTTAGATTCATATCTGCTGAATAAATAGTATAATCAAAAACAATAGTTTATAACAGTGATTATAGTTTACAAATGTCTCAATAAATTTTTACATCTTATGTTTAGGGCTACATTAGCAAAATTAAAAAGATTTAATGCTTTTTTAACATTAATTACCAGTCTAAGGACAGTTGCCTCAATACATTTTTTTAAAATACTCATAACAACTTATTTTCTAAGATCATATATTCATTCTTCATTATCCTTTTTTCTTTTTACATCTGTTGAAATTTTTTCTAACATATCTTTCATTTAATCTACTGTCTCTAAAATATTGCCCGTTCCATTTTTTTTTATCTTGTTTCTTTACGATATATCTATTTAGATTTATTAATATCTTTAAAAAATTAACTTACTATTTTTAATACTTGTGTTTCCAATATTATCAAATAATTTATTTATTAATAATTTAATATCAAATAATTTATGGCTTTAAATTTTTTCCCTATCTCTTCTGAGTTCAATTTTTTTACTCTGTAACAAACTATGCTTTAATTAAACAAAACGTTTATCAAGCCTACTGCTAGTTAGAACCTTTCCATAACTTCTTTACAAAAGTATTTTAAAATACTAGGGTGGGGGCAAATTAGTGTTTTTTATGACATTTTTTTTTGGTCTTCTTGTGAGTTTTCTTATCTATCAAACCGTAGCCTGTATTTTTGGTCAAATCTTTTTATAATGAATCTTTACAAATAAATAGCTGGTAGGAAACGTCGTATTAATATTTACATTTTTTTTATTAGTAGTATTATTTTTAAAAAGTAAAAAAATTGCGCAAAAAATAATTACAATATTTACTATTATCGAATATGTTTAATGGTTAATTAGAATTAACGATAATAAATAAAAGTCAAATATTATGACGATATATATAACACCGATGTATATATATTGTACGTACATATGCGAATATGGATATAAGAAAATACTTTTTTAAGACTTTCCAACCGAAAGCTTGAATAGAATAACGTTATGTGAAAAAAATTTTTTTTATGTAAAGTATTTAAATGCATGGAAAATATTTATTAATTATGTTATAATTTTCCTTTATATTTAAAGTGAAAGTAAAAATAGCAACAGGTTTTGCTGAAGGCAGTTTCCGCATTTGAGTAAGCATTCATTTTAAACAAAGAAAACACTCGGGCAGTTTGCTTAAAAGGCAAATAAAAAGACTGAAACAAATTACTAGGTCATTATGCTATATATACACCGTGAAGTATATAATTAAAATTTTATCCATTAAAACCTATCTATTTGATATTAACACGTTATTATATATGTAATAGATGTAGTATGTATAAGATTTTAATTCAGTACTATATTGCCGTATGAGTTTTAATGAATGTGGAATTTTATTTTTAGTATACGGAATAATTCCCCAAATACAGCATAAAACATTTGCAAACGACTGTTAGATTTCTTGAGGGAATTTTTATTTCTCTAGGTAGAACACCTTTCTTGGTATAGAAACTTTATTATAAAATAAATTGACAAGGCTAATATCTATGTGTTAGAAATAGAATGACCTCTCCTTAATTACTGATCAGAATTTAGGGCAAGGCTAATTCAATTCAGCACCCCTTTCCTAACTTTCATTATTCAAAAATAAAAAAAAGATTAAAATTTGCGATCAAAGAATTTTAAATTTACATTTAATACTATAATGTATAGTTATATTAAAAGCTGAATAGTAATAAATAACTACATTTCAAAATTCTAATTTTGCGTAGCAATATAAAATAATCGCCATCTATCAGTTTACGAAACTAGCAATCATATCTCTTAAGTTCGAGGTCATCGTGAACTCGTTACTGCAAATTGCTTTAAGCATAAAACTCGATAATTTTAATATTTTTTTAAAAACCTGGATTGCAGTTTATTTCAATGTTACTATGACATGAAATCAGGTTTTTTTCTAAATAAAAGATTTAAATAGGAAGGAAAGTCAATAAATGGGTTATAAAAAAATAAAACAAGCATAATATAAAGAGAAGGATGATTATTGATTTTTTGATATAACCACCAATGTGATATACGTAACAGCTGAAAATTCATGAATCGATTCCCGATTGTGGAAAGTAATAAAGAGTATTAATTTGTTAAAAAATAAAATAAGAGTGGTTATTATTAGAGAGAGCGCATAAGTTAGCGCCGGAAGTGAAAGCTGAACCGTAATCCACAGACTCTAGTTCCATTGTTTGCCGTCCTACCATTCCCCAAACTAGACGGAGCATTAATGAATTTCGTAAAACTGTTGTGTCAGCTGATAAGCTGACATAACAGTTTTACGAAATCTTGGTATTTAAATTTCACATAACATTCTAAGAAACGCTACATGGTTATTATTATCTCTACTAACTTCGAAATGTTCATCCCATCATTTTACTATATCATTAAAAACAAAAGAAGTCTTCTATCTCTAAGTTTTTTTGTTTTTATCATCTTTAGCTCAATCACAACCATCCATTGACCCAATAGCCAGAACAATATACCTTTTCAAGTAATCCATATAGCACATGTTACAATTTAACCGATATACGCATTATTATTTTTTAGGGATACTTAAATTTAATATAATATTTATTTAAATATATTTCAAACTTCTATTCCATCACACATTACTGAACCATACGATGAAAGACCTGTGGAAAAGATAAATGATCTCCGAGTTGCACATTTTGTGCTGAACAAGCACTCATCAGTTGGCCCAGATGACAATCTCTTACATATATCTTCATCATTTGTTCAGTATATATATATAAAGATAGCAAATTACTATATTTTAATTGATAGGTTTCAAATTTTTTGTTTTACAACTTTGATACAAAGCACTTTATAAAAATATATTAACTTTTTTGATCATTTATTAAGTTAGATATTATCCCTAACCCAAATATATAAATCTTATTTTATTTTTTTTATTCATGAAGTGGAGGCTTTATATAAATATTTTTCTCTACGAACAACAAAAATCCTTTTTTTAAAGCCACAAGTTAGAAACTAATCATGGAATATTGGCTGATTAGACACCAGATAGGGATTTTATGCACAAACCTTTTTGCATCCATTGATTACTAAGATTTTCACAGAGTGGCACTACTGTCTGCAGATTTTGTTACTGTTTTAACAGTTTGTGGAAGTGTAGGAAATGGTGATCATATGATATGTTAGTGATTTTATACCAATTCTTGTAATGGGATTATGGCCACTGTGGTTTTTGAAGAAAACAATGATGCCAAAATATATGGATCCTGAGCCGGTTTCAGATCTATAACACTATACAAATGAATGAGCATGGATTGGAAACATTATAGTGTTTTCATTTTAGACTCATAGCTTTACAGTAACTAAAAATATAAAAGGTGGCTGCTGGAGGGTTGGTTTAGATCCTAAGATCTAGATGCAATACTCTCAGATTCAAGGCTCCTCATTCCTGAAAGTCCTAAACTAGAAACTAGTCCAGTGATATTGGATTAGTCTAAAAAAGGTAAAAAGTGGTTCTGAAGAGTTGCAGTAAATCATAGGATCTAGATGTAGTGCTCATAGATCCAAGGCTCCTCACTGCTCAAAGCTATAAGGTAGAAACTAGTCTGAGGATATTGGATGAATAGGCACTAAATAGGGAATTAATGCACAAACTTTCTTGCATTTATTGATTACTAAACCCTGCACTGAGTTTTCTACTGTTTTTAAAAAATAACAGTTTTTGAATTATATTCAATTTGAAATGGGCTTTGATAGGACTAAAGCTGATAAAATTACAGAGATTTAATACTCATTAAACAAAGTGATGAATAAATATTTCTGAAGTCAGATAAAAATTTACATCACAGTAAAGATTGCTAAATCAATTGGTGCAAAAAATTAAGAAAATTTTTAAAAGTACAAAATCAAGCTGTCTCAGCTTATTAATAACAGAAAAGCCATTTCAGATCTATAATTAAAATTTCAAGGACATGAATAAAAGGCTGTGCACAACTGACTTAAAAGGTTTTTATTTGCATGCAACAATTTTTTTTCCATATGTCAAAGCATATGCCGGGAAGCAAACCCGTGACAACTGTCTGCAAGCAACTGCTTGCTTGCAAGACAGCTGTGCTGACCTCTCGGCTACCAACACTTGACTACATGCTACAAATTTGAATCAAAAATATAGAAAATATCTTTAATCTTTAAGAGAACAGACTTGAAGATAGTTAATAGTCTAAGAAATTGATTGTGAAATTTTATAAATTTATAATAGCAATTAATTATTATTAGCAGTCACTCAGTATGGCCATTTTAACTTTTAGAAGAAAAACAAAGAATGTAGAAGTTGAGTTATTTTAACTCTTAAAAAGGAAATACAAAGTATTCAGAAACTGTACATTTAGGGCGGGGGAAGGGTGGGGGAGGGAGAAAATAGAAAAACAAAGAATATAAATATTGATAATTTTAATTATTTAAGAAAAGAAAAAAACAAAGATTAAGGCAAAAAATACAGAAATTAAGTCAGAATTGCTGTCACATATTTAAAGGATGAAAATATCGCAACCCAAATATACAATCTTATTGCCACATTTAACATTTAGTGATAAAAGAATACTGTAGACATGAAACTCTAATGATAACCACGCCTTATAATAATAATTTTTATTAATCATTCATTAGACTAGAGATTATTCAATAATGAATAATATTTCTGTGGTGTAATTCAGTATTGGATAATCTCTAGTTTAATGATTGACTAATAAAAATTATTAATATACTTCCATTATGTGGTTTGTGTCAAAGTAATGAGGGTGGTTTGACACATCAATTAAATTGTAATAATAACATAGCTTACTCTGCTGCAAATGCACTTTACAGATCAAACACTAATTATAATGAATAGTGTCCTTTCCAAACACAAGATAAAATCCTTTTTAAAAGACAAAATGGATCCACTCTATCCTTTTCATCTAAACTATATGTATAGGCAAATCTGAAGCATTTGCAACTAAGAGTGTGAAGATTTAATTAATGACTTTAAATTACTTATAATATGATTTTTGTCAATGACGCTTGCAAAATTTGTACAATTTATGATACATCACTATCAAATGAAGACTTAAATATATGTAAATATTTAATTTATATAGTGCAATGTTTTTATAAATTGTAATAATAATGTAGCTTAACCTGCTGCACATGTGCTTTACAGATCAAATGCTATATAAATTAAATATTTACATATCTTCAAGTTTTCATTTGTAACGACTTATCGTAAATTGTAAAAATTTTCAATGCGTCATTGACAAAAATAGTATAAGTAATTTAAAGTGATTAATTAAATCTTCACACTCTCAGTTTCAGATGCTTCAGATTTGCCTATACATATAGTTTAGGTGAAAAACATAGAGTGGATCCATTCTGTCTTTTAAAAAGACTTAACTTGTGTTTTGAAAGGAGAGTATTTATTATAATTAGCGTTTGATCTGTAAAGCGCATGTGCAGCATAATAAGCTACATTATTATTATAATTTATAAAAACATCATGCTATATAAATTAAATATTTACAATTAAATTGTAGTAGTGGCTACATGTACATTGAACAATTATAAGGATATGTGCAAGATATTATGATTTGGATTAGCTGATGAATGCTGGTTCAGCCCAAAACATGCATCTTGGGGTTCACACATCTTTTCACATAATCTTTGGCCATATGTTTATAATTACATCCTCACACGATGCTAAAATTGGATAGAAACCATTACGTACCTTGTATGAGAGTGGTACAATGAAAATTATAGTGCAGAAATATTCATTATTAGACTTTATATTAATTTGATGATTTAAAAACAGAAGGTAGAAAGAAAATAATCCACAAAAAAAAAAGCATAATATAAAATTAAAAAAAAAAGGGGACTATGAACAGAGCAAAAAGACAGAAAGAGATTGTTTGAGACAAAAATAGCGTTAAGCCTTTGATAACCCATCATATTAGTCTACAAGCTAATAGGAGATATTTAAAATTAATATAGAAACTACACATTTAATAATTAAGTAAAGGATACCTTGGAACAAAAAATTAAGTCCTTTTATTTTTACTGTAGAGAAAAGAAGCAAAATCATTTTAATTAGATTTTTTGATTTTGTCTTTTTTTGAAAAATAATTTCTATCAAAATCAAATTGCAATTAAAACTCCATTTTGTTCAAACAGACAAATGATTTCAGTGAATTGCTAAATTTTTATTTACCACTGTCAAACTCATTCCACTCACAACTTTGATACCATTCACCTCAGATAAATACAATAATGATTATTCCTAATCATTTTCTAAACTAGAGATTATCTCTATCACAGATATAAACATTAAACCTCAGTTAAAGATTAATATATCTGATTTTTTTAATTTTAAACATAAACATGCATGGAGTTATTAACCTTTCTCTTTCCCATGTGTAATATCTTTATAGATATATTAAACAACCTCCATATTTCCCCAATCTTTTTAAATTCATATAAATAAAGATATAATAAAAGACAAATGACTCCCAAGATACATTTTGTCCCTGAACCAGCACTCATCAGTTGGCCCAGGTCACTATTTCTCATATATATTTCTATTATATGAAGAGTATTGTCTATAGTAAATTGTTACATTTTTATTTACCGTTGTCAAACTCACTCCACTCACAAATTTGACACCATCCACCTCAGGTAAATACAATAATGATTATTACTAATCATTTTCTAAACTAAAGGTGAATAACTCCATGTGTGTGTATGTCTAAAATTTAAAAAATCAGATATATTAATCTTTAACTGAGGTTTAAAGTTTCTCTAGTTTAGAAAATGATTATTACTAATCATTATTGTATTTATCTGAGGTGGATGATGTCAAAGTTATGAGTGGAGTGAGTTTGACAATGATAAATAAAAATGTAATAATTGATTACAGTTAAATACTCTTCATGTAATAGAGATATATATATATATATAAGAGATAGTGACATGGGCCAAACTGATGAGTGCGGATTCAGGGACAAAATGCATCTTGGGAGTCATTTGTATTTTATTGTATCTTTATTTATATGAATTTAAAAAGAATGGGGAAGTATGGATGTTGTTTAATATATCTATAATGATTCCAATGTAAAATAAATCGGTAATTTTGATTCTCATTTCATTTGGGGACAGTTGGCCATCTCTAAAGTATCAACAGAGAGAAACATAGATTCATATTTGACAATATTCTTCACTTTCTTGAAAGAGTTAAGTTCTGGTGTAAAAATATCAATGACAATTGAATGCTCTTTTTTTTTTTACATTTTGTTTATTCTAAAAAGAAATCTTCAATTTAACCATTTTAGAATGAGGCTCTTTAACCACAAAGGTTTCAATGTTATTGCACCCAAAACATTGAGATTATACAATTGTTCTCATGTGGTCAGCATATATTGGATATATACTTTTAAGCATTTCCAAAAATACTTACATCACAGTGAAACCATCTAAAAGCTCAATCACAGCGAATGAAGAAAGGCCTAAGCAGATTCTATGGGAATATATTGAATCGATTTTTTAAAAGCAAGTTTAAAGCTTCAAAAATTGAAAGCATAGCAACTGTAAGATAGTACTGCTAAAGTGTGATACTACGCTAATTTCTATTGGCTGAAGGAAATATTTTATTTCCATGATATCTGCTACTGAATCCTGAATATTTTGATGTCTAATTTGTTTTTGTTGCTCAATACTTAAATTGACTCCTTGTAATAACCTATCATTGACAATCTTATAAATGAGTTAGAGAACTATTAGATAACTTCAAAATATCTCACCGAATGTATTAAATATAATATAAATAAAATTTAATTTTTATTTTGGCAGATTTGCATTTAATTTATATTCATTAAATTTTTAGTTATGAAGTCAATATTTAAGAATTTTTGAAAAAATAAGATGGCTATTAATAGCAACTATGTAAATCTCGAAAATTATATACTTTTCATAAAATATATAATTATACAAAACTTATACTGTTCAAGTTAATATGAAACGGTAAATTTAATATAACATTCAAGAGCACCGAACTAGTTTTTGGAAGGTTGTGGCCAGAATCATACTGGTAAAACTAACTGCATCATTAAAAATGTATATAATGTGGTGAAGATGAATATGCAAATAAACGCAGTATGTAAATTAGATTTTCCATATTTTTGACAATGGAATACTGAAGTCTTTTCTATTAATGGAATAAAGATCCCTAGCAATAAATAATTCATGCTTTTTTATATTTTCTTTTTCTATCATCCCTCTCTGTGGATATTGTTCTAACATTAGGGGGAGGGGAGATATGTCCCATAGTCTGTTCATGATCAAAAAAGATCGATTTATATTTATGATTTGACTTCATTGGATTCTTATTATATTATATTTACCTTTTCATATTAACATGAACAGGGTAAGTTTTGTATAATAACACCTATGTCGTTTATTGGAATATTAAAAAAAAATCATAGAATGAGTTTTGATTAAATTTAATCGATTCACTTACTGAATTTCATTCAAAATCGGATACTTCTGCTAATCATTGGTTCATTTTCAATTCTTTTTGCCATCATATTATTATTTTTCTTCGGACTTCATTTTTAAAATTTTTTACTGTCTTTAAAAATACTTTTTGTTTCTTTTACTATTGATATCACTATACTCATTGGATTCATTTTTGTATGTGTTCTTTTCATTTTATTATTCAATTAAGGATTTATTTATTTTTTGAGCTATTGTTTTTTCTCCATTTTTATTATTTTCACTCATTTTAAAATAACATTAACGGAATGAATGTTGGGTTTTATTTATTACATAGAATATATCTTTGATTTCAAAATAATATAAATTTATTTTGATGTTACACTATTCTTTATTGACTGGACACAAATTATTGTTGTGTGTGCGTATATATATACGTGCATTATGTGCGGTGTGTAAATTTTATACTATTTTATTACGATGTAGTGTTAAATACCAGGCATAGCACAATTAACATAAATATTAACTACCATTTGTATTTAGGCACCATTGTTTATATAAAGTCCTTCATTATTTATTTATTTGTGCTGGAATAATGTAATAAGGAGCTGGCAAGCAGTGACAAACTACCTTTATGTGATGTTGCATGATCATACTTCCTTTTTGCCTACCTGCCATAGAACAATATTAGTAATGCTTTTATGAAAATTTAATAATAATAATCTACTATTTATATTAGAAAAGTAAATATAAATAATACTCCTATTATACGTACATAAAGTACTACAGTACAAAAGTGCTCCAAATTATTCAACTAGCAATTTTTTTTTATTGTTTTACTTTTTATCTAAGAATGACTAGATATCAGATAATAATTGAAGAGCAAACTTGGATGGTTGTAGATAATTGCCAGCTGACTGCAAAAAAAAAAAAAATCCGGATTTTATCTGGATTCGAACCCAAGATCACGAACTATGCAGTCGTCACACTAACTACTGATTATTTTATATATGTAATTGCGCAGTTTAAACGCTCAATTTGTTACTTCCGAAGCTCAAATTTTGCATTAGCTCTCCGACAATAAACTGATTTTTTTAAAAAAATCATATATTAAATATATATAGGGAACTGAACTCAGACTTTCAAGCGTCCTTTAACTATCCACTCTATCTCATACCATTGATACACAAGACCACTAACATGTAGAAAAGATAAATAATTACCAATAACGTATTTCATGCTGAAACAGCACTCATCAGTTGGTCCAGATTATCATCTCCCACACACACATATAATCAGTGCTCAATTTTATATTAAGATAGCAAACACTCATACTTTAATGGACAGGCTTCAATCTACTCCAATCTCCAACTCTTCAGCCATTCATGATGATGAGCTCATCATCCGATTTCAATGGTATGGCTGACTGAAGAGTTGGAGTAGATTGAATCCTGTCCATTAAAGTATATTTGTTATCTTAATATAAAACTGAGCACTGATTATACATATATGTGTGGGAGATGATAATCTGGACCAACTAATTGAGTGCTGATTCAGCACGAAAAACGTTTATTTGTGATTATTTATCTTTTCTATGTCTGTGCTCATGTGTATCAATGATATGAGATAGGGTGGATAGATTAAGGATGCTTGAAAGTCCGAGTTCAAATCCCTTTATTTACAATTAGGCTCCAGGTATGTGAAGAATGCGTGTCTTTCAAATATATATGGGTTCAAGTGTATCAGTGTTATGAGATAGAGTTGAGAGTGGTGGGTGGTGTGAAAGTCTGTGCTCATATACCCTATATATTACATATATAGACACAGGTATATGATAAACCTGTGTTTCAGTTATAAAATACATGTAAAATATAATTATTGTTCTAGTTGCCTTTTGTGATTTGGTGCAGGATACAATAGGAAGACCTCGAGTTCAGGGTTCATAGATCACATCCGAGCTCTCCATTCCGGTGATTGAATTTCTTGTTAACTTCCGAGAAATCAACTATTCGATTTAATTAATATTTAAATACTTTAAGCTAAATGTAATTAGAGGGGATTTAAACCCAGACTTTCAAACAACACGAAATACATATATTGGAGATCAGTTATGTCTTTCGCGTGTATGTTGTGGTTATGTGTATCGGTTGTATAAGATGAAGTGGATGATTAAAAGGAGCTTGAGAGTCTGGGTTCAATCCCTTCTAATGACATTCGATTAATTATAGTTCTCGTATAAGAAGCATTTATGTCAAAGCAAGAATTTAATAAACAGCATTATAGAGAAAAAATAATAATATAAATAATCCTTCTTTTAAATCTTCTGCTGGTTTTACAATAGAAAAATAAATAATTAATTCTCTGTTATTTCATTTATTTATAGTAATAATAATAATAATAATAATAGAACAATATTAGGTTTGTTCATTTTTGTTATCCAACTGATTTTATTTTCAAGGTATTTTTTTTTATTTCGCTCAGTGTCATTCAAATTTAATTTACTAGGCTAAAAGAAATCTGTTTATTGTTTCTATTTCTTTGTTTTTGTTAAAAAAAGAAAAGTTTTCTCTATATATTATCTAAAGAAAAGATGCAATTAAAATAATCAATGTATTATTACTGTTTCCAACTGAACAGTCAGCCCCGCTTGAAACTAAGTGCCTTCTGATGAGAAGGAAAAAAGGAAAACAGTTTCAAGGTTACTACTACTTTCTATCAGAATATTTCAGTCTTGCCTCAGGCATGCTTGTAGGTGGTTTAGTATATATAAAATCAGTCTTAAGTATATAATTAGAACGTGAAAAAGTTGTATCTGATAATGGACGACTTTCAAAGATGTTTAAATAATCATTACATATGGAAAAATTAGGAATAACGTTACTTTTCTTATATAATGCTATTCTTATAAAAAACTGAAAAGTTTACTATTTGCAAAGTAAAATCATCCACGTATTACTTTAGCAGCAGATTCAATACATGCACACACACACACGCACACATATGCAAAGTCAAATTAAAAGACAGTCAAAATAAGAGTCATAGATCACATGATCCTATCTCTTAAGCTTATAAGTTATAAACAATGAGGTTCGTCCTCTCAGGAACATATCTGTTTTCCATGTTCCAGACCTAGCTTCGAATTATTCAAGCTGAAAATAACTGACTCATAACCAATCCAGCTAATAGATGTAAGGTTATCTAATTATTTTTAGCTAGAGAATAAAACAGACGAAAAAACATACATAACCTCACCACACCGTAATTAGCAAATCCTTTCTTTCACTATCCATCTATGAAGATCTGTTGACGAAAACTTTACCTTCTAAGTGGGTTACTTAAAAATAGTTTTAATTTTTTTGAAGGTTCAGTAAATTCCACCAAGCCATTCATCTCTCCTCTCCCCCTCCCAATGTGTATCTAAGGGTGATGTTTGTTAAAAGAATGTTATCAAAATTTTGTTGATATTTTCTGCAAGTACCAACGTCAATATGGTCACAAAAGGGATTTTCACTTCTCCATTCTCTCAATCAACATGACTTATGCTTTTTCTTTTCTCAAAAATATATAAAATCTTTGTAAAATCAAGTATATCTATAATTTGACAACTGAGTTTTTGGAGTGTAAAACAATCATAAAACTTTAATAGGAAAAATGATTTTCTTATTAGACATCATCAAGATTATTGAAAAATCATGTGATTCTTAGTATTGCATTATAATTATAAACTACTGATTGCACGTCAAAGGATTAAGACAACAATAAAATAAAACAAATTAAACGAACTTTCATCAAATGTCTCTGGTTAGAACATACTTTACATATTGTCAATAAGTTGTTATAAAAGTAATTTGTTAAAACTGTGCAATGCAGATTCATTAATGAAGACAATATTTTCAAAAGGCTTGGTATCAAAATATTAATGTCAGTCCCTATAGGAAGATGATACTTCTCCCTCTAGTGGTAATAATTTGCCCCATCTCATCACTATTGTATTTTTTTTATGTTTACAATTAAATGCATCTAATTATTTGTTAGTTCAGATTAATTTTTAGCTAGGAGTAGCTGAGTATACATTTATTGATCATTATTGCAATATAGCTGCTTCAGTTTTAGGCTACCTATCTAAAAAAAAAAAAAAATCTCAAACCAGTTTATCCATTAGAAAAAATAATTCAAAGTTCACCCAACCCAGATTTGCATTCCATATTATGAGTATGACAGATAAATGCATTTACCACTATCTGAACTTTTTTAGATAAATATTAAACGTAACTATTCCTTGTCTCTCTCCAATAAGAATGCTTCCAATCATTGAATTGTTTGTTTACTATATTAAGCTGCCCTATTATTTTTAAACACATTTTTATATAAAAACTTTTAATATCAATTTTTTTAAAAACATTTTCAAAAACATTTGGAATTAGATTCATCAGAATTGTTTGTTTGTTCTTTATTAAATATCTTATATCATATTCGCAGACACCACATAATTCCTACATATATCCAAGAGTTTCATAGACCACGTCCCTATTCATAATAGATTTCTGTTTGTATTTTACTAGGTCCCTAATATATGAATGATTGATTCAGTACTGAGATAGGCACTGTGCTTTCCTTAAGCAATTTTGCTTGAAATATTTACATAGATCCATAAGTTTTAGTTGGAAAACACTAATGTATCTTATATATAAAATCCCTATTTTCTCTGTTCTCTGATTTGTGAATGTATGTTTGTCTGTAAGGCTGTCATGTGTTAAATTTACAACCAATTAAAAATATATTACATTTATGTGATGAAAGTATACACTCAGAAAAAAAATCAGCACTTGTGCTTTTAACAAAGAAGTATAGTATTTAAATCATGAAGAAAATGTGATTGCAGCACATAAATTCAAGATATCAATAATTATGCCGCTTATAACGCTTGTTATATATATTATTAAATTTATTTAAAGCTTAGCGCTTTCAAAGCTCTATGGCTTCATAATCATAGCTGTGTGCGGTTGATTAGTGTGAGAGAAAAATAGACACTATAGTACCATATTTACATTTAATTTTCATTAGCATATTATTACATTCCAAGAGACTGTAAAAGACCCAGAAAGAGACCACAGGTGAGATGGATGGATGAGATGAGAAAGTCTGCAGGGGTGATGTGGAGAAGAGAAGCTAAAGATCGAGAAGATGGATTGAACTTGGAGAGACCATCATCCTGCAGGGAATTGATAATGGTTGATGATGATGATGAAGGAAATCACCATTAATAAAAAACAATCAGAAAAAAATCCATACATATGCATTTAACTACAGAGGTATAGTATTTAAATTACAATGAAAATGTAAATACAGTGCATAAATTCATGTTTGAAATGTGATATTTAGTAAGGGGGGAGGGGTAGATGCTATAATACCGTATTTACATTTAGTTTTGATTAGCGTATAATTTAATTCAAAATGATGGTTTTTCAGGCCAGTGTACAATCCTCACATTTATTCATATAATATTAAAATCTTTTATTTAATTTATATTAACTTTTAAAAAAAAATTGTTAAAGCAACCAATTAAAAAAAACCATGGCTTATCTAGGTTGGATACATCTGGTTATTATATAGAAGTCTTCATTAACAGATCAAATTTTTTATAACATTTTTGAGCATGCATGCAATGTGACATATGCCAAAACTTATTTTAATTATATATTTATTTATTTATTTATTTATTTCTCATCATAATCATCATCATCATCATAATAATAATAATAACAATAATAACAATAACAACAGCAACAATAATAATAACAACAATAATAGTAATAATAATAATAACAACAACATCAAGCATCATCATCATCCATAATAGTAACAACAATAACAATAACAGCAATGATGATGACAACAGCAACAAATAGCCACTCAAAAATGAGTATGGCCTTTCCAACTTCAAAAAAAAAAAGGGGGGGGATACTCTAAAAATGAGTTTTTGAGGTAATTATACAAACCGATCTGTGACCCACAAATACATCCGCATATACAATGTCCTGTTCCATCTTTCTGTTTACTTGATATTTAGAATACTGTCTTTTATTAATTTCCTCAGCAAAAAACATTTCCTTCTGGAATGCTTCAATACCATGTTTAATTGTAGCTCCCAATGCTTCTATTCTCTGCCATATCTCCCCAATGGAAGCAACTTATTATTGCATGGTTATAGAATGTCTTTGAGATAATTTGTATAATGTAAATGGGATCTACTTCTCCTACAAAACCCATGTACAAGTTCACTATAAAACATCATTTCAGGAAGTGTTCCATTGTTTTATTTTTAATTACATAAAGAATATATATTTTTCTTTTTTAGTTTTGCCTTAGATTAATTTACACATATATTGAACATCTTTGTCTCGGAATGTGTCAGAATATTTAATATAGTTCTTTCACAAAAATAATGAATAACAATAAGCAAACCATATGTTCAATTTATTTTAAAATGGTTTGTTTTTAATTGCATAATAAATAATAATTGTGTAGTATTTGATGTGACTATTGCCATTTTAACTTATGCTTTTATGAAGCCAACATCCTGAATCTTTAGTAGTTCTATAAAATGGCCATTTTAAAAATGGCTGCCATTAAAAAATTGAAAAGATTAAAAAAAAATAAAAATCTGTGTAGTGAATACTTTCCTGTTTATTGAAGTAGTGTTTACAAATTGATAGAGATTACTTTGGCTAACTGTTATATAAAGAGTTTATATATGCAGAGATATAACTATATTAAAATAAATTGTAATTAAATTGCTCTTTATGGAGAAAAGTCTTTTCAGAAACACTCTGAACAGTAAAGAATTACTGGGGACATTGTATTGTAGTAACTAATGCAGCCACCTATCAGACAACCAAATCAAATTTTGATAGAAAAAAATTATTAAAATTTTTATTTAGGTAATAACCAAGCGTATGATCTTGTTTTATGTATTTGATCTTTAGCTCTCTATATGAAATCTATATGAAATATTCAAATTATTGATCAGCAAAATGAGTGATTAAAAATGATAAATATTAAATTTTTCAACATTTAACACTTTGTAATCTAATAAACATTGCTGTCCCCTTTTCTGTTTCTCATATACAGGGGAATTAAGAGAGGGAGATACTGTCTTCAGTTTTGTATAATTGATTATTAGTTTAATAATTATTAGGTGCCATATTCCATCAGGCTGATATATTAATTTCACCTTGAATTACCACCAATGTTGACTAAGGTATGCATATAAACACCAGAGCTCCAAGAATAAATGGATTCATTCTATTCCTGATCCCTTGTTTAACATTTAGAATTCTTTTAATTCATAGCCTGAGGGATGATAATTTACTTTCTTTGTTTACACGTACATTGAGTTATGTTTAATTTAATGTTATATATATATATATACTTTAGTATGTATATATATATATATATACTGAAGTAAATATTTTTATGGATTGTTATTCTAATAAAGAATAGAAATAAGCAGATTACATCCATGTAAACAAAGATAACATATTGCCTTTTGTTGTTGCCAGAAAAATATTAATTATTACTAATTGATAATCTCACAG
This sequence comes from Epiperipatus broadwayi, assembly GCA_028023455.1. Taxonomy (NCBI): domain Eukaryota; kingdom Metazoa; phylum Onychophora; class Udeonychophora; order Euonychophora; family Peripatidae; genus Epiperipatus; species Epiperipatus broadwayi. The sequence goes on from JAQFVV010000052.1 coordinate 1,803,958, forward strand.
AGGCTAAAGAAGTTTCTCCATTAATCTAAAATAGCTAGTTTGTTGGGATCATCCTTAAATTTCAAATGATCATCCCAAAATATTGACTTATATGGGGAAGGAACCATACCAATGGATTCTGCACTTTTATAAAAATATAGCTATTTTGAACTTTATTAAATTTAAAATCTCTCATCATCATCATCATCATTTATCAACTATTATTAATCTATTGCAGAAAGACATGTTTACCATTTAATCCAGTTTCTCTAATCCATAACTTCTCTTCTTTACATCACACCAATAATTTTTTTTAAAATTTCATCCATATATCTCATGTATGGTCTCTTTCTAGGTCGTTTACAAGCTCTTAGAATCCAGTTTAAGGTTTCAACTACTCATCTATTATCTCTTCTAGCATTATTAATTAAAATGAGTCACTAAAAGAATAAAAATACATTGACATTAATCAAATCATTTAGATTTTGGAGACAATGTGATTGTTTTTGCAAATAATGCTTAAAGACTTTATAAAATGTTTCAGGAGTTATCAGATGAAAATTAGAACGCATGATTAAAGATAAAATTTAAAAAAAACTAAAGTAATGTTTAGAGGTTTTTTTTCAAAAAAATAAATGAGAAATGAAAATAATGAATTACCAAAAAATTAAGAACCACAGATGCCTTCCTTGGTCAGATTATTAAAAAAGATGGAAACATAATAGATGAAATCAATAATAAAATTAAATGTGAAAGGAGTGTTTTTAATAGAAATAATTTGGTTTTAAAAGCAAACATGTTTTTGTGTTTGAAAAGAAAAGTTTTTAATATATGTTTTATCAGTTCTTACTCATGGATGTGAGACATGGACATTTAACATAAGAATAAAAGAGACTTGGACTATAGAGTTATGTTTGTTAGAATTGTTAGGAATAACAGAAGGGATTGAAACTGAAAGAATAACAGATTTCATTAACATAATCGAAAGACTTAAGATAAATAAATGGAGCTGGGCTGGATATTAAAGTTTATGCCTAACATTAAATGAAATACAATAAATCTTAATCTACTAAAGAATGATTAATAATTATTTGTGTATATTGAAAAAGTAGTTATTATGGAAAAAGTGCTTGCAAAAAATTTATGCTTACTATATATAATTAATCAAATTCACAATTAAACCAGACTAGCCAAAGAAAATTAACTCTAAAACATAACCAATGGTTTCACTCAAGTGCAAAGGACTAAAACATAACAAATTTATACTACATATTATCCACAATTCCCACCTACTTCCTTATTAAAAGAACTTTTAAACAAGTTAATTGCTTCAGAATCATAAATTTTAATCATAAAGATTCTTTTATATAAGTAAGATATGCAAGTTCCAGAAGCTAAACACATGAAAAATATTAATCACTCAGTTAAGGCTGAGCGCTATCGAGGTTCTGTGCCTCATAATCATAGCCATATTGTAAACTGCGGTATTGCTTGTAATGTAAAAGCAATGGGGTGTGTGTGTCCTTGTGATTCCTATTAAATGAAAAGATTGATAATCAAGTGACTATATTACAAATATATTATCAATATAATTTTATTTATGGCAAAACTTCTCAAATGAAAATATAACTAGTAATAAAATTGAGTGTTTTCTTTTTGGTAGCTTGTTATAAATACCGTCAATAATATGACTGTCTTACCAGGCTAACTTACTTTAATATATAATCATCATCATGATTGTCAACCATTATCAATCCACTGCATGATGAAGATCTCTCCCTTCATCCTATCCATCTTTTCCTATCTTTAGCTTCTCTTCTCCACATCATCCCTGCACACTTTCTTATTTCATTCATCCATCTCACATGTGGTCTCTTTCTGGGTCTTTTACAATCTTTTGGAATCCAGTTTAAGATTTCAGTTGTCCATCTATTATCATCTCTTCTAGCAATATGTCCAGCCCAACTCCACTTCAGTCTTGTAAATTCTTTCAACGATGTCAATAACACCTGTTTATTCTTTTACCCATATTTAAAATAAATGTAATGGTTTTTACTTTTTGAATAATTGTATATTATTGCATGATTTATGGCTTGCAGCCATTATCTAATACTTTAATATATATATTTGCAGAACTTGTACCAAATTTTTTAAAATAAAAACTCTGAAATACATATAAACATTACATTTCTTGGGGGAAAAAAACATTATTGTAGTTTAACATTATTATTTTCAAGGACTTGCTCTATGATTTAATTATATTTAGATATAATACCAACAAAGATTGTTTTTTTTTTTTTTTTAAAAAAAAAATGTTAAGATTTTAATCCTTCATAATTCTGAATAATAAAATTAAAGTGACCTCTATGTTTTATATCTTGTACTAGTGTTAAAATTAAGAAAGGTCAAGAGCTTGTAGAAAAAAAAAGACTCCAGTGAGGTAGTGGTCATTTATATTATAAACTTTTCAAGGTTTAAACCAATAGATTGACAGATCTAAAACTAAGATGAAAACTTCATAAAAGTAGATAATTTTTACGCTTAAGTTTCAAATAAATAAAAGGACATCAGAAATGGGAATTATTTTCTTTTAAAACTCTGAATTCAGGATAGGCATCCTCTGAGTTTAATTATATTTAATCTGATAAGTGATCGAATAAGTGGTAAATTAAGCACGTGACACTGTTAGCAGATCATTAGCTCAATCATTCGATCTTCTCATCCTAGCAAGTCAGTTTATATATACGTAATAAGTATGTGCGTGTTTAGAAATAAAAAGTTATATTTTAAGATGAGACGAAAATTAAAACTTAAGAAAATGTTTAGCTATTAAAGAAGTGATAGACTGTATATTGAAAAGTGAAAGAACAGTTTCTAAGGAAATCAACGCGCCTCCAGAATTTTATCTTTAACTAAAATAGCATATTGCATTTTTTCAAAGATATGTTTCGAAAGTAAGAGATCAAAGTTTTATTTTTATTTAAAATTTTGATATGAAAACTGTCAGTTTTCAATTTACTTCTCTTCCTTGTTTCTTCTTCTTTTTTTCTTAAAAGAAATTTCATTTCGTTGAAAAGTTTTAATGTTCACATAAATTAATTCTATCAGTAACGATTTTTTTTTTTCAAATTCCTATCTATAGGCCTTTGAAAAAAAAGTAAAATCTATTTTATTTATTTAAATTTAGACTTATATGAAAAAATAAATTGAAATCATCTTTTGTCTTACGCCATTTTTGATCAACAAATCTTTTATAATTAAAAAAAAAAACGACTTGTGCAATTTAAATTTTCAAACAAAAATAGTAATGAAATCAAAGTAAATGTTAAATAAAAAACAATCGCCATGTTTAATTTTACATACCACTTTATAAAACGTCTTAATTTTTCTCCCAAATTATCAAAATGATCGAGTATTATAAACAATGAGGATTGCCAATTCCTCAACAAGCTGTGTGATAAATGCTTAGCCAGAGAAAGCATTTAAAATATCTCTGTCTGCCCCATATAGCTATTTGAATTGGATAGCTGGGTTTGAAAACATGTAGGTGTCTGAAAATTTCAGATTTTCAACTCAGTAGATAACTTTTAGATAAATGCTGGCTTTGGGTTGGTGTTTTTTTTAGATCTAGTGTATGAACCTACCCTGGCACCTCTCTGAGGAGTGCCAAAGCACGAAACCATGGTCAGGGGTTTGGGGGGGGGTAGAGTTCCTGACAGAGATATTTTAAATGCTTTCTCTGGCTAAGCATATATCACAAAGCTTGTTGAGGAATTGGCAATCCTCATTGTTTATAACTTATAAGCTTAAGAGAATAGGGTCATGTGATCTATGACTCTTATTTTGACTATTTATGATCGAGTATTATGTTTTTGATGTTTAAAAAGACTCAAAAAAGAAGTCGATAAAAATATTTGTTAAGAATCACCTTTTTAAATACTAACAATAGGGTTAGGTATGACTAATATTAATTTTATCCTTAATTTCATACGTGTTCTTCCTTCTATATTATTATTAACATCTTTTTTATATACTCTTTTACGAATTTTTATATATCAAAGCTAAGCATCACAATAGAATGAAAACCTTAGAACTTTTTAATACATTAAATTAAATAGCATAAATATTAGAAGTTATGGTAGCAGAATGAATATAAATGGAACAACGTTTGCTATTTTGAAAAAACAGTTACGTATTAGTTCAATGGTGAGCAATCTTTTTACAGATGTGAACCCCTTCCTCCCATGAAAATTTAATGAAACATTCTTTATTTTTACAATTCCTAAATTATAAATATAATATGTAAAGATATTCATAATAAAATGATAGTAGTTTTAATTAGTATACAAATTTATATTTCATATTTTAGTATTGAGCACATATAATTTGAAATGAAATTTTAGAAAAAAATCGTATACTTATAATATATACAAAAACAATCTATTTTCATGTGATTTTTATGTATTTTAAAAAATTAAATTCTTTAAATATATATATATCATTATGAAAATTTAAGAAAGTTTCTTAAAGAGTTCGCGATCCCCATAGATAGATAAAGTGGATAATGTAGTTTTTTTATGGTTTATGATTCTTTCTTTATAAATGATAATATTTTGATTATCAAAAATCAAATTTCTGATGTTATATTAATCAATATATATCAATAACCATAATATATTCTTCTTGTTATTTGCATCTAACCATCATTATATCCTTATTATATATTTTTATTTGTTTTATGCAAATAATATCCAGTGGTCATTTATTAAAATAAGCAAAACTATCTATACGCATTGCCACTTAGTGCAAGCCAGGGTAATCAATGGATGCCAGAAGGCTTATGCATAAAATCTCTATCTAGTGCCTACTCATCCAATATCTCCAGACTAGTTTCTAGCTTGTGGCTTTCGTAGGTGAGGATCATGTGATGTTTAGTCATTTATTAGTTTACAAATCCGCGTCATTGATTTCTTACAGTTTGTTCATGTACTATGTTATCATATTTTTCATTATTTGTAAAAAATGTCTAGTGTTCATTTATTGCGATATGATTTCTTACAGCTTGATTTTTAAAGATTGAAGTGTTTTGTGCTAAATAATACAGGTTAAAAAGTCGTTTTTTCCTTTTCATAACAGTTTAAAAATCATAGCAGATGTCTTTATAAAATTCGTAATCTTTTGGTAGTCAAAAAACTGTTAATTTAAAAACAATGGAAATCAATGATTTATTAAATAATTAAGATTTTATAAGATTTTCCAAATAACAACGTCCTAGGAGGAGAAGGGATTAGCAGTGTTGTTTTTTGACTATTCAGTTGTCTAGAAAATTTTATTTTTGATGTTTTTAATTACAAAATATTGAAGCTAATTTAATTTCAATTAAGAACAAAATATCTTTTTATATGCAGTAATAAAATTAAAAAAGATGTGCCAATCAATATACTAAATGTAAATAAAAATTGTGAATCTAAAAAAATTAAAATATTTATAATTGTCTCTAATTGACACTGCTTTTTTTTGTTTTTTTTTTAAAAAAGTTATATTGACTTTTATTACAAAATAATAATAATTAAAATATATAATAATTATTTTAATATATGAATTTTTTCTACAGTACAGATGTTTTCATACCTGCACTTTAATATGTAATACATAGAGAATTTGAACTCAGACTTTCACACCACTTTCAACTATCCACGCTATCATTATTGAGGTTATTGTTGTTATTATTATTAATAAACGGGCTTAAAAATTTTATGTTCAAATTTATTCTGAATTTTTGTTTTTGTTTTATAGGATTATGGTCATTTTTATTCTTTTAGTTTTGCTAATATAACCTAAATACTGTAAATATTTTTAAATTTTATAAATATGAATTTTGTACTTTAGAAAAAAAAGTACATCCTATTTAATAAAACGTTTTATTTATCATTATTTTAAAAACTTATATATTTTTTATAATCTTTTATTTTATTGTCAGTTTTGACTAATCACACAGATTTCATCAAATATGTGTGTATGTAAGTGCATATAGTTATGTACATATACTAATTTTTATCTATGTATGAAATTAGAATATAAACTGTTAATCAATTGATAAATTATAAATAAATTTAAATAATAGACAACTCGTTAATATATAACTTAATTTAATATCATCAAATTATGGTTGTATAATTTAGTGAAAACTAAAAACGAAGTTAGAATATATATATATACACTTTTTAAATTGTTAAATTTATTTAAAATTTATAATAATATTTATTATCAAATTGTTTTAAAGTCAAATATCCTATATAAGATTATTAATAATACTTTTAATATCTGCCTAAAATTACATTTTTTAGCTCTGATGAAAGCTGTGAGTCAGTTGAAATTTCTAGTGAAGTAAACATTGTAATAATGTGCATAAAAGTGGATTTAAAATTTTTTTAAAACAATTTAGAAAAAGCACCGTAAAACTTATGTTTTTAGCATTTTATTAAATTTCTTAAATATCAGTGATGGCTGGTCCATAGGCACTGTGGGTGCTTCAGCACCCCCAGAAAAAAATTAAATTTTAAATTTGTGCTTGAAAATATCAATAATATAATCATTCAATATTTTGCATAATTATTATGTAAATACAATTTATTAAAGTTTTAAAAATAATTATTTTAAACAATGATTTAGATTCTAGCATTGGTGGCTTAGTGGTTAGCAGAGCTGCCTTCCAAGTAGCTGGCCTGGGTTCACTTCCTGGTCAATGCATTTGACATATGAAAAAAAAGGATGTTGCTAATTATAACAGTGATAGAAATGTCATTTTCAATGAATTTCAGCAAGTTCTGTTGAGATTTGTTTGCTTTTATCTGCGTAACTAGTGCCATAAGAGCTGCTGGCTTCCACAGTGCCAATAATTATTTGAGCACAATATGGTTACCTCTTTTGGTTTTTCTTCAGCATAAATACATTTTTATTGCTCTTATTTATGATGAACAATAAAATATTTTATTTTTTCTTGTAATTAACATTTATAAATTAACATATAAATATTTATTACAGAAAAATATAACAAAGTAATAAAATAAATATTATTTTAAATATTTATCATAATGAGACTTAATGTTGAATATATATAAAAAAATACAGGCACTTGTGGGTTACGCTTATGCATGGAGAACATCACCACCTAGCAGTTTGAACAAGAATTGCTGCTTCTGGCCCTCTATCTTGAATACTTCTGTGCATTGGCAACAGCGCCCTATGTGGCCACTCTAAGCGTAACTCACAAGTACCCATTTTCCAATTGACATTATATGAAAAAGTTGAAATAAAAAATGATGCTTTAGTTACTCCAGGTATTATTATTTGTCAAACAGCAATTAATAAAAACAAAACATGCATTAGAACTTGCTATATTCCAAGTAAATTATTATCATGGCAAGTTTAAATAAACTCAGTACAATTTGAAGTAACAAAACAAATTTAATGTCAAATAACAAAATCGAAAAAGAAATAGAGTAAATAGCAATCAGAAATTTCATTAAAATATATGTAAACTTCTGCGTGTGTCTCAATTTGTACACATGCACAGTCAGTAAATAATTATAACCCATTGCATTGTGTCTTAAATGTAGAGAGTTATTCACACCAATTCAGGTATAATACAATTATATATATATATATGTGTGTGTGTGTGTGACACACAATGATTTTAATCTTTGACAAGTTATCATATCAATGGCACATGAATCATACTCACAAAGAGTAAGCTTCCATACACCTACAAATGAATAATCCTTAGCAGGTTTTTTAAATAAGAGTCCATTTTTGCATAATTATTTCCTGTTAACGTAATTGATGTATAATATATATTTAAATGTATGATTGGCATATGCAGATTTTCAAGAGTAGCATAATAATAAAGAGATATTTTATTTAAATACTGTCTGCATGTGTTTACATGATTAAATAATAAACTTTATTTACATTCACATATCGGAAAGCTAATATCAAAATTTATATAAATGATTTAGTCAGAATAGGATACTGCGAACAATCCAAACGCAATCAATCGAAGGAATGCCCGCTTTACAATATTGAGAAAATGGACAGGATAATGATTTGCATAAATTTGCATTCATTACACTTAACACATAATAATGGCTATGAATATGGAGTAAATATACTCCGAAAGCACTAAGCTAAATGTTATTTGTGAAAATTTTATTAACGTCACCTATATACATTTAAAGCATATTATAAGTATTAAAATAGTAATATAATGTGTAATTGCATTAGTGAAATTACTTTTAAAATAGAAAATATAAAACTGCAATATTCAACAAAAGTTCTTCTGATCGATTGAATATTCTTCATTCAGGCTGCTATTGTTTTGGTAGAATATGTTTTGACATTTAGATTTGAGTGAAATATCTTTTTACTAGATTTACAAATGATAAACTGGGCTAGTTAACTGGTGATTGGAATTTTATTATTGAAAAGCAAATAAACAATAAATTAGTCATTTAATAGACTCAAGATTATCCACTTAATGATTGCTACTTTTCTATTGTAACTTTCACTACACCACTCTCACATGAGATAAGGATTCATGTCTATCTGCTTTTAAAACCACGAAAAAGATGTATGATTCCCAAGATGCACATTATGTGCTGAACCAGCCCTTATCAATTGGTCCAGGTCATTAATCTCTTCTACACATCTTTATCATTTCCTAATATATGTATATATAGATAGCCAATCTCCTACACATATCTGAATCATTGCTCAGTATATATAGATAGCCAATTAATCACAGTTCAATTGATGTGTCAAATTTTCTGCTCTTACAACTTTGAAACAAACTACATACTGGAAGTATATTAATAATTTTTATTAGTCATTCATTCCACTTGATGAATAATATTTCTGAAGTCCAATCTGCTTTTAGGACCTTGTGGGGGGGGTATAATCACAAACATCTTACCGAAGACCTGCAAAATAAGTATATGATCCCCAAGCTGCAGCACTCATCAGTTAACCCAGATCACAATCTCTCCACATATTTTATCATTACTCACTATATATAGATAGCCAATTAAAACAATTTAATTGATAAGTGTCAAACTTAATTGCCCTCACAACTTTGACACAAACCACTTAATGGAAGTATATTAATATTTTTTATTAGTCATTCATTACACTAGAGATTCTCCACTTAATGAATAATATTTCTTCACCACTCTAATGCAAGTTAGGGACTGGTTTGGAGCAAGTAACTAAGATTAGGGCAAATGGATGCATAGTTGAAAGTTTCTTCATGGATTTACAACAGAGAAAAATGGGGGAAAAATCGTAGTCTGAGTAAAGCTGTTGTGTTGTCTACCTACCCCTTTCATATTAAAATTCGCTGCTTAAACTTTTAAAATATCGCATTGCATATCAAAAGCTTGTTGAAAGAATATTTACCGTACAGAATAAATGAAGGAAGTATTTCTCATCAGATTTATCATTTTCCATGTTTTGAGGATTTGAGTGGTTTTTCATCCTTGGTTTTTTGCTTTAGATAAGAATAGTTAGATATCCATTTACTGACCAATATTGGAATGTTGGCTGAGTTGATTATCTAACTGAAAAAAACTTAAATCTGACTAAAATCTGGAAACATTTTCCAGATTTACTTTGTTAGAATTTAAATCCTAATCTTCAATATGGAAGATGATAGTATTGCCATTAGCTAAGTGCATGAGCATTTTTTTTAAACAATTACGGTAATGTTTTATAATTAGCTTTTGTATATTTTTGATTTATTACTTTACCATTTTTTATGGTTTATTTAATTGAATGGTGTGCTTTTCCCACATAAAACTCATTTTTGTTTTTGTTCTGTTATTTCTGCTTATATATGAACAGACTCAAAAGTATTTAAAAATATTTTGTATATTAAAAATATATTATGTATCAATTATATGCCATCTTCACATGATCACCATTTTCTATGCATACATAAGCTGTTAAAACAGTAACAACCTCTCAATACAATAGTGCTACTTGGTACCAAGCCTTAATAATCAATGAATAAATGATGTTTGTGCATAAAATCTCCATCCAGTGCCCACTCAGAATCCAACATCTTCAGACTAGTTTCCAGATTGTGGCCTCTATCAATGAGAAGTCTTGGATTTGAAAGCATTACTTTCAGATCCAGGGCTTCTTGCTTTTAAAATCCATAATATAGACACTACGAGTAGGTACTAGAAAGGGATTTTATGCACAAACCTTCTTGCATCCATTGATTATTAAGAACTTTCTCTGGGTGAGACTACTAGGTGGAGAATTTACTACTGTTTTAACAATTTGTGTAATCAAAAAAAAATATGATCATGTGATGTTTTAGTGGTTTTATGCCAATCCTATCCATAGGATAATGGTGACTGTGATTTTAAAAAAAAGATATCAAAATATATCGATACAGAACTGGGCTCAGATTTGTATGATTAGATAAGTGAGTGAGCTTGAATTGAAAACATTATCATATTTTTATTTTGGACTTTTAGTTACATAGTTAACTAAATAGATAAAAGATGGCTTCTGGAGAGTTGCATTCGATCCTAAAATTTAGGTGTGGTGTTCTCAGATTGAAGGCTTTTTACTGATGAAATCCACAGGCTAGAAACTAGTCTGGTGATAGTGGATGAGTAGGCATTAGATAGGGATATTATGCACTAACCTTCTTACATTCATTGATCATTATGGATTGCACTAGGTGGCACTATTGTATGGAGAGTTTGCTAGAAGGTATACAAGGAGAGTTATATATGGCTTTTATAGATATAGAGAAGGTGTATGATGGAGTAAATAGGAATAGATTATAGGTAAATTTAGTAAATTTTGGAATGGATGGAGTTTTAGTGGATATTATTAAGAAATTATATGAAAATAATTACTCTACATATCAATTAGGGAATATCAGTTAAAGTTAAAAATGGGGTGGGACTAAGGCAAGAATGCCCTATGTCACCTATTTTATTTTTTGTTGTATTTGAAAGAAATGGAGAGAGCAATAGAAAGACTAGGAAAAGGGATAGAGATACCATTAATAGGTGGCAAGGGAGTATATGCATTATCGGGTCTTTTATTTGCAGATGTCTTTTTGTGAGCAGAAAAAAGGGAAGATGTGAAAGTTATGCTGAGGACATGTGCAAGGGTGGGTAAAGAAATGGGGATTAAGTTTAGTGAAGAGAAATCAAAAGTAATGATGATCAATAGTGGGGAAAGAGAAGACAAAGAATTTTTATTGGGGGATATAAAGTTAAGTGTGGTGAATAGATATAACTATTTGGGAATCATTTTAAGTAATCAGAGAAATTGCTTAGATGAATGGGAGAAAAAGTTGATAAATGAAGCAAAGAAAAGAAAGGGATTGATAAAAAAATTAACATATGTTTCCCTATAATAAATATGATGTAGCGAGAATTGTATGAAAGGGAGTGACAGTAGCAAGGTTAACATATGGTAATGATGCGTTCTGTGTTAGTAAAGGGGTATTAGATTACTTAGAAAAAATACAAAGAAAAGTAGGAAAACATGCATTAGATGCAGATGTGTGGATGGCAAAGGAGGCAATTCAAGGAAAAATGGGATGGTCAAGTTTTTATATGATAGATGCGAAAAGCAAAATGAAAATGTTCGGTAGATTGCAGTTTATGGATAATAAAAGAATAGCCAAAATAGTATTTAATTGGATTATGAATAAAGGGCAGGTAACAATTGATAAGAAAGGTAATGTGGTATGCAGAATATTTGGATAAAGAATTTATGTCAGTATACTTGTATTAAAGGTGGGATGATTGCATTAAGAGCATTGTTGAGTATTATAGTGGTAAGGAATGGTATAGAATAGATGCATTAATAAAGAATAGGGAGTTGGAGATATGGAGAACTAGTATGGAGAGTAAAAAGAGTTTAAATATATATAGAAATAAACAGAATATTGGTGCAAGTTAATTTATCATAATAGCAAGGAAAGTAGTTTACTCTTTAAGGCTCAAACAGGATCTTTAGCAATGGGATTATACTCATAAATTGAAAAAATGTAGGTGATTTAGTCCAAGTTGTGTAGGCATCTGTTAATTGAATGTAAATTCCTGAAAGCAGAAAGGGTACAAATAATGAAATTGTGGAAGAATAAATATAAGTAAAGTGATTATACAGAAAGTGGGTTATTGATTTTTATGCTGGGTTTGGGAAAAGATAAAGGGGATTTAGATACTGTAATTTGCACATGATCACCTTCTCTATACTAGCACATAATTGTTGATGATGGCCACAAGCCAGAAACTAGTCTGGGGATATTGTATGAGTAGGCACTAGATAGGGATTTTATGCACAAGCCTTCTGGCATCCATTGATTACTCTGTTTGGCACAGGGTGGCACTACTGTATGGAGAGTTTTGCCTTTGTATACTGCAATTTGGTTTTTAAAGATTGACTTTAAGTCTTTCAATCCCTGTACTTGATTTATTTTAATTGAAACAAAATCCTTGTTTTTACTTCACCCTTGAGTGGTAAGTTTTAAATTGTGCTATACGCAAAAAAGTGAAGCTTAGTATTATTAGAAAAGAATAGCACTTTCAGATAACTAAATAAAGGCCATGGAGTTAACAAAGATCTTGTTATGGAAATGGAATGGAGCAGGATCTGGGAACATGTAGGTTGGGGAATGGAAAGGGAAGATAAAGTGGCTAACAGGTTTCTCTGGGCATAGTTGTTGAGAGTTTCCTGACTCCGTATAAGGAAAAGTCACAGTGTGTCACATCACATACTATTTAGATTGCCATCTTCCTATTTCCAATTACAATCTATTATCTTTGTTACTTACTTGCAGTTATAGTTGGTTGCCATTTGTTTTTTAATTGCTTATAATAAAATTTTACATTCAAAATGTATAAATAAAATAATATATTGTAAATATTTAGAGAAAATGCAAATCAAATTTATGGTTAGAATAAAATGGTAGAATGGAATTTAACATTTTTTGAGATAATTAATTAAATTTAAATTATTTCTAATTAATATCGTATTTCAAAAAATGCAGACAAATAGAAATGTTATCAGAAGAGAATACTCATTATTATATACAAGCAAAACTCAATCCATAATAATAGACAGATTGAGCAATGCTTATCAGGATATTGTACCAGGATGCATTTAAATTAAAATCATATTGTTTAAGTTCTGTTTTGAATTAATGAGAGAATATAGTAGTAGTGTCAGGACATTGTATCAGGAAGTAATTATTTATTATATGGACTGTTAACAAAATATAATGTAACCTTCAGGGATTCCAACCAGAAGGTAGAATTGCTAGTGAATTTTTTTAAAATCCTTTATTTCTGCCACATAACTATAGATTTGACAATCATTAATTATGTAGTACATGTATTAGTGTTGGCCCATATCTACATAAGTCCATGCCAATTAAATTCCATTTATGAAGTAGATGGACATAATGGCCCTGATGTTTTCTAAATCTATTGACAAAACTCCATTAACAGCTAGAAAAATAAAATCTAACTGACTCTAGTGTTGTATCTGAAAACATTATTTGAAATCTATATGAAGTTCAGTTTTATGTCATAAGTTTTTGGTTGTAGATTCATGATGGTATATTCAGTAGGGAGAATGTCTTGATTTAAGATAGGTCTTGATGGAAAAACTGCATCTTGAATTATTGGCAAGCCTAATCCACTTAACAGCTCTTTATAGATTTTATGTGAAGCAATTTACTTTATCAATATCTTATAAAGCAATGTATGAAAGAACAGGAAGCCACTACAAAAAAGTAGATTTGAATGCATCAGTACTATTTCTGATGTCAATATTTAATTGAGTATCCAGAAGTTTAGTGTGGACTCTTTTTTTTCTGAACAAGGGCACATTATTCACTGGTAGAATATACTAATGCTAAAAAAGTTGTCTGTAAAGTGATTGCATAATAATCTGAATTAAGGTAAACCGGCTTCCCACAGAGATTACTCCTATAATTATTTTAGATATAACCTTAGTTAAATAAAGAAAATAAGATAAGCTAAGATACAAGACCACTCTTAAATAACATGGGATAAGATTGCATTTTAATTATCAATAAAGCAAATCATATATAACATGACATTGCTTTTAAATATTACTTAAATATTATGTATGAAATAAATGCTGAGTTTTGAGTTGATATTTTAGATGTAGGGTTATAAGCTCAAAACCAATTGGTCTGGGGATAAGAGTATTTCAGATAGAGATTTTAAATATTTTCTCTTACCACACTTATAAATTAAGAGCTTGTTTGAGCTATTAGTATGCTATCTGCATTGGATTGTATTTTAATGTATTGTTGCAAATGTTTATATTCAGATTATGAGGTATTAGCTCATTGTTTGGATAAAATGTCTTTGTTGGATTATGAATCTTTTCACATCCTTATTGAACCACTTTTCTAGTTTAAAAAGAATTTCTTTTAACGAGTCACAGCAAGAATTTCAGTATAGATGAATTTCCATTATTATGTATCTGGAAATTCACAGCTAAATGTATTAAATAAAATAGGCAAGAGAAGTAAACCCTAGGATTGACGAGTCTATAAAATTTTGTATCTAACTGTTATTATCATTTAGTGTCACTTTAATTTTTCTATTGAAGTGTATTTTGTCAAGTAATTTGGTGGTTTCCTGCATTTAAGGATTTAAATTTTTTTTTGGAAGGTCATTTTTCCAAACAGAATCATAAGCTGAAATTAGATCATAAAGGTAACAACAACAATTTATTTATTTTGGAAACCATTTCAATGTGAATTGTTCACAGCAGCTTCTTCATGGCTTAAATTGAGTCTGCTCTGTAGGAATATGGCTTTCAACCTAACGGAAAAATTCTTATTAATATGAGTCCTTTAAATAATTGTAGGGGGCACATAGTAATAAAATTGGAATATGATTTTTTGGATAATTATTGGGTTTATTTTAAAGCAAGTAATATTTACTAATGCTGTAACCTCAAGAATGTGCATGTAAAAATGCGATAGTAGAGACCTCTACAGGTCTTAACCACAAGCTTACGTTTTGGAAAAAAAGAGGGAGCTAAATTATGTGATTGCTTTTCCTAATTAATCCAAAATAGTTTATATTATTAGAGAGATAAAAAATTTAACTCAATAATTAAAAGAATATGAACATACATTTTTAATCTTATAATGACAGTAGACTCGTATTAGTCAAAAGTTAGCTAAGTCTAGTTGTTTCAAATTACTTTTTGTTAGAGCTTTTCTCCGTACATTGCATGAATAGGCATCTTTTAACGTGTAGAAGTAAAACTTAGCTGTCTTTTGCTAGAAATATAAATTATTTGGGAATAGCAGAAATTAGGTGATAGAAATGAGTTTTTAATAGTCATGAAATTATCCAAATGACATTACTACTACTAGTGCTACTATTATCATTCCACTACTACTATTACTACTCCCACCAACACGACTATTGATAATAATTATTATGATAATTTAATTTCAATTTAATTTATCCTGAAAAATAATCACACTAATAATTAATAAATATATAAAACCTCCAAACAAGAATAACCGTATGTGAGGAAGTTACATGTCATCTGGATAATTTTTTTAAAATTAACTTTCTACAGCCGTAGGAGAAATAATAAAATAATCAGTTTTTGTGAAGGTACAAAAGAACTTACAGAATAAAAGCACAGATTAAAAGATTACAGTATAAAAGATTATAGTTGGGTAGTTTTACTTTTTAAACTGTTACTGAACGGGAATAACTGAAGCTTCCAATGAGTTATAAAACATACTCTCCAAATATAATACTACCTATCTCTTAGCATTTGTTCTTACATATATATATGATCACTAGATGGAGCTATTGGTAACGCTCCATCTAGTGATCATAAAATGCAAGCTTAAAGCAAGTTACGAAATTTATAACTTGTTTTGATTATATATATATGTTTATTTATGTAATTTTAAAATAAGGTACTGAAGTCAACATAAGAATTACCATTTTAATATTCAGAGGATCAAAGCAGGGCTTTAGTTTAAACAACATCTAAATATGAAATAATCAGTATTAAGCTATTGCACATGCGCTTTGTACATTTAAACAATAAATGAATACTCCCACTTCAAACACATGATAAGTCTTTAGAAAAGACAGAATGGATTCATTCTATCTTTTCTAAAGACTTATCTTGTATTTGAAGTGGGAGTATTTATTTAGTGTTTAAATTTACAAAGCGCATGTGCAATAGCTTAATGCTGATTATTTATATTACAGTTTATATACATCATGCTATATAAAATAATAAATTGTTTAATTAAATATGAAATGAAAACTCAGTTTTAATAATTGTAAACAATAAATAACTCAAATTATATATAACTGGACAGGTAATAACTGAAGCTTCTGATGGGTCATGTAATGAAAATAAATTTTCCAAAAGACAGATGATATCACCACTCTCTTAGCATTTGTTCTTATAACTTGGAAACTGTACTTATCACAAATAAATGTTTTAAAAGCAGAAATTGATAGCAGAATTCAATATTCAAATAAAACTTATTATGAATAACTTTTATTAGTCATTCATTAGATTAGAGATTATCCACTTAATGAATAATATTTCTGTAGTATAATTTTCACTACACCACTTTAACGCAAAGTAGGGACTGGTTTCAATCCAAATTTAACACCTTGTGGAGGGGTGTAATCATAAACATATGGCCAGAGATGTGAAAAAGATGTATAATCCCCAAAATTCACACTTCAACCCTACCACAAGGTGTTAAAAGTGGATAAAAACCAGACCCAAAATCTTGCAAGAAAGAGGGATAGTGAAAATTACACTACAGAAATATTTTCCATTAAGAACTTATTACGTTCTTCTGAGAATTATGAAAAATAAAATAATTTCCAGAAATTCAAAGATATAAACCTATAATATTTTGATAGAGCCAATATTTGTGGTGGGGTGTGAGACTTGATCAATGTTTAAAACGGATGGTCAGAAATAAAGTATATTTGAGAGAATAACATTGTACGAAGTAAAATATAGTAAATATCAAATAGTATTATTGCGTAGGAGTTCATAAAAAGTTCATGTGCCAGAAAACCCACCTCTAATGTTCCAGAGTCCAGCACTTTTCCATGTCCCTAAATCGGTAAAAAATCATGTTGATGAAGCTAGAAGGTCTTAGAAACCATGGATGTGTATGATATGATTAAGAAACATGATACTGTGCCCAAAGTTAAGGGTAAAAGAATTAAATGGATATCTTGTTTTATAAGATCACTAGAAAAAAAAGAATAAGAAGTTACGAAGGAAGTTTCTGTGGGGAAAAAACTAATAGCATATCTAAAGTTACAATAGTTTAATGGTATAGAGAACTATCTAAAGTCATTGGAGTGCATGTGTAGAAAAGTGCATGCATGAAGAGAAAGTCATAAGCCACATTATGTGAAATCAGTTGCAAAAAGCTTATACATGGCTTATAATTACTTAATAACACTATTGATAATTGTAATACTACTAATAACAAATATGACCAAAGTTGTATGTATCTAAAATTACTACTCTCTTGTTTATTGAAATCTTATGTCAGAGTAAAACATTTCTTCATAACGCTTTTCCTGTGGACAGTTAGATAACCTTGGAAGCAGTTTTGTAACCCCATAGTTTCAATGAAAATGTATTTCACCCGTATATCTTCTTTCATGTATTTTTTAAACCTATGTATATGTAATCAGAATAACTCATGGTGTATTTTCTTTGTGCAATTAAAAGTTTTATATCTACCTAATATAAGAAAGGAAAAACTAAATAAAGTAGAATTTATTTCTTAAAATAAGGCAATCAAAAATAACTGTGTAACTAATAGATTTTTTTTAGAGCATAAAAAAAATAAAAAACTGGTCAAGAGGATGCATAAGAAAAACCCTCCTTTCCCAGTTCTATTTTTTTAAAAAAAGAAAACAATATTAAACTAGCAGTGCTGAATGGTTGTAAATTATATATTTTACTTTCTTGCAATGTCAAATTGAAGGTTAAGTTATGTAGGAATATAAATAGTGTGAATGTATTTATTTATATAGAAATGTCATTCTACACATTGCTAATCAACAGTTTAATTTTTTAAAATGATTTATTTAGAAAGTGAAATCTATCTATAAATTTTAATCAAAACTTATTAAAGTTGTTGCTTTAGAAGGCAAGGTTTAGCAAATAAGGCCATAGCAACCTTCAAACTTTCACTTAATGGCACATGCTTCAGGCTACAATAGATCTGGTTTTTGAGGCCATGATCAAGGACAACTTTCTCATATCTTTTGAGTAAATCATATGAGAAAATAGATAGCCATTGTGTTCTAAATTAAAACTAGTTATGTTTACAGTTAACAAGGAAAAAGTAGGATAGGCTTTAAATTATAAAAATTATTAGAATATTAAAATGCATTTTTAGTACATGTAGTTATATATTATTATATTTATTAAATATAATAACTTATACATATATTATAAAATATATATGCTAACAGTAATATCAAATTTTAGTAGAATTAACAATTCCATAGTATCCAAGCTTTTAATATGGTATTGCTTCTGTGAATATTTTGGGACTGGTATTAGACCCATCATATCAAGAATCACCACCAATAATCATGATCAGTGTAACAGAAAAAGGTCATTACTTAAAACAGATTTAACATGAAAACTTTGAATAATTTTTAAATACTGGATGAGCATTTTGGTTGAAATATCAGACTCTGAAGACAAGTACTTGATTCTTTTATAGAATAAAGTTGAAAGCAGCTATAACTCAACAAACCAGAAGAAATATTTAACCTGTAATAATAAAATAAACTATATTTATTAAATTAAATATAATATTAATATCATTTATGTCCTTTATTACTTTTTACAATGGTTTTTTACAACCCACTATTGACAGTTTCGGTTGCTCCAGCAGTCCTCTTCAGAACTATAACAAACACAAAACAAATACATGAATACAAATATACATGAATGTATAATTTTATATTTTATATACCTATCAATTTTCTTTAGAACTATAAAAAACCCAATACAAATACAAGAATATGAATATCATCATTATCAACCATTATCAATCCACTGCAGAATGAAATTCTCTTCGAGTTCAATCCATCTTTTTTTATCTTTAGCTTCTCTTCTCCACAACACTCCTGCACACTTTCTTATTTCACCCACCCATCTCACATGTGGTCTCTTTCTGGGTCTTTTACAATCTCTTGGAATCCAGTTTAAAATTTCAATTGTCCATCTATTATCATCTCTTCTAGCAATATGTCCAGCCCAGCTCCACTTCAGTCTTTTAAAATATACATGAACATATTATTTTACATTATATATAAAATATAAAATTATATGTTCATATATATTTGTATTCATGTATTTGTATTGTGTTTATGTATATATATATAAAATATAAAATTATATGTTTATGCATATTTATATTCATGTATTTGTATTGTATTTGTTACAGTTCTGAAAAAGATTGCTGGGGCAATCGAAACCATTAATAGTAGGTTGTGAAAAAGCATTGTAAAAAGTAATAAAAAACACAAATGATATTAATATTATATGGATTTGACAATTCAATAAGAAAGATAACGTTTATTAAATTATTTATAATTAAATCAGACACCTGGTTATGTAATTATGGATATCAATCATATTTTAAATAAAATTATCAGACTCAATTTACATGCATTTAAATAAAACAATATTTTATTTTCAAATAGAATTGTAAGATAGAAAGATAATAAAATGCTTACAATAAAGCAATGTATAAATATTTTGCTACAAAGCAAAGATCTTCCCATTATGCTTCCAAAAGAAACGAATGGTAGAAAAGCAAATGTTGAAGTTAAAGTTTTAGCAGTTCTTTTTTCTTCTGAATAGAATTGTTGCATATCCATTGATTTACTGCAATTGGATGACTTATTAAATTAGTTATCTGAAAAAAAGAAAATATTGTTTTACTAGATTAAAAATTCAAATCATGAACATGACAGGTGAACATATTAATCGCAAAACTATGAAATTCTTTGATGAAATGATATATATATATATGATCACTAGATGGAGCTTTACCAATAGCTCCTAACAAGCTTTGTTTACATAAATGCCAAGAGAGATAGAATTCAATAAAGATATATTGAATTCTATCTCTCTTGCCATTTATGTAAACAAAGCTTGTTAGGAGCTATTGGTAAAGCTCCATCTAGTGATCATAAAATGCAAGCTAAAAGCAAGTTATGAAATTTATAACTTGTTTTGTTTATATATATAATTAACTTATTCATCCAGTGTACTGACTATTTCTTATAAAAGTAAATAGAAGAATTTGTTCTTAGAATTTTTCAGTCTATATTAGTCATCCACACCATTTCAAAAACTGACAAAGATGACATATATGCCAAAAAGATATATGATTCTCAATATATGTATTTCATGCAGAATCAGCATGAATATAGACTGAAAATCCTAAGTTCAAATCCTTCTATATATATATATATGTGGGTGAAGTAATAAATAATCATAACTTTTAAATATTTGTAATTGAAATGAAATAACTACCTAATGTGATGTCAAAAATCACAAAAAGGCAAATGTTACCACCCTGTCTTTAAACTCTGTTGTTATGTAAGCTTAGTTTTTTGATGCAGTTTTTAAATTATAGGGTGAATTTTGTCCAGTGTTTTAATTTATGCACACACTAAATGACCTGAAATCATATACATAAAAATTGCTTTGGGCCTTACTTTGCTTCTGAAAATGAATGTTATTCATTTATTCAATTATATACTTTACTAAAATGCACTATACAATTTTAATTTCTACTGTTTTTATTTTAAGTTTTATTGACAAATTTAGACGGTGTGTATTTTTGTAAAAATCTATGATTCAAATTTATTTATTTTTTAAATTATAATTTTCTGTATTAAAAAAAATATTAACATACTCTTCCAAGCATAGCTGATAGTTTCGATTATTCGACAGTCTTTTTCAGAATTAGATGTAAATAGATATTCCATTACCATTATTATAACAAATATTATAATGCATACAAAATAAATTGTCTATTCATTAAAATGCATATTAAAACAATTATTTATAAAAAATTAAATTTAGTTAATTGATTTTTATATTAATAATAGTTATGCTTACGTGCGCAATTTTATTTATGTTTAATTTAATGCATCATTACAAAAAAAAAAATCAAGTCAGATGTCACATGACCTAATTTAATAAGCTTGTATTTAACGTTTAATGCATCATATACAAGTTTTATATATTATTTTTGAAAAATATTACTTTTAAAACAAGAACGTAAATATATTTTTCTTTGACCTTTTTTTTTTAAAAAAAAAGTGATCGATCGTTGACAGTTTCTGGACGGGGAGGAGGGTATTATTGTATGCAGATAGTAAATTCTATTGTTTGATTACAAATATAAATGATACTTTGATGAATTGAATTTATTACAATTTTCTTGAATTGATAAAATGAAATATCATAGGACAATCAACGTTTTAACAAGACATGCAAACGAATCAATAAGGCTTTTAAACATTTTGATGTTAGAAATTTCAATTTTTTTCTTCTAATTTTTTTAAAAGATATTTACTGTAACTACTATTAAGATTAGATTATCTTAATTGTGTATACATAAATATAACAGCCAGTTGATTTAAAATAATTATGTAGCTTACGAATTTTAATTTATAATCAACAAATTAAAAAAAAAACACACCAGTTTTTAATCTATTATTTTTAATTTGTTAATATATATTAGTCTGTCCCTTTATTTATTTTTAATATGGAGTGTTTCTAGACACATTTTAGTAAAATTAACGTTACATGGATTAATAAAAGTAACTCGTAAAAAGAATATATTAATAGAATAGTAAATGCTAAATATGTATGTGTAGAAATATATATGTAGATCTATCTCGATATATTGGAGGTTACATACCATTAGCCAGATCGTAGATTATGGAATGATACAAGCTCACTGTTATATTTCGCACTCAAAAAAGAATAAAAGATAATAAGTAATAATAGTAGATATGTATTTACAGTATATATGGTTAACGATTTACTCATAATCATCATTACTTTTAACCATTACAAATTCTCTGAAAGACAAGTCTCTCCAAGATTAATTCAGTAATGGTTGGCAAATGGATATCTAGATAATTTTATGAAGGAAGAAGGAAACGAATATCCCAAATTAATCTGATCTGATAGAAATTAGTGCACTGACTGTAAAAATAAAAAAATATAGCTGTAGAAAGGTGCAATTTTGGCCATTAGTGGAGGCAAGAAGGAGAGATGTGAAATTTAAAATTTTTGAATAAAAAAAAAAAAAGGGAAATAATAGCCAAGGTAAATAGGAAGGATAATATCACAAACAAAATTAAATTAAAAAAAAAAGTTATTTCATTAACAAAAGAGGTTATGATGTTACTATCAGCAATTGTGAAATGCCTTGTATAATGTAGCTTCTGCAGTTCAAATTTAGAGTAACGCTGAAAAATTCTTACGTAAGTTCAATGTTTTTTTAAAGCAGTCAGGTCAATATTTAGTCATTTAGAGAAATGGATATCTTAATGTGTTTTAATGGCAGGATAGAGAAACAGGAATAAGCTATAGCAGAAAGTAATGATAAATGAAAATATTTTTCTTTATTTACTTCTTAAAACAGTCTTCAAAATATCAAAGTGGAAAATAGCAATACAGTATATAAAATTAAGAAACATATATTAAAAACAGAAATTAAATGGCAAAGTAAAAAAACAACATTTCAAATAGGTGAAAAGGATAGAATGCATAGAAAATATTGATTAAAGATAAACAATGGACTTAGTATCCAAAGAAGCATGACACAATCTCACACCTAAAGTGCAAGGTGTAGCATATTTTAAACATGTTCTTTTTTATGCAGCACATATTAAAACTCTGATGTTCAGATTAATCGGTGACTTTTATTCTCTTCCTAATAATGGCTAGATGAAAATAATAAGTCCTGTCTGCTTGAGACTCAAAAAAATTTCTAAAGATTTATCCAATTTAAACTTCAACCTCAAGTTATAGGTGTGGTGGGTGAATGCAGTATTCGTTCAGAAGCCCTTTTAAAATTGATTGATAAAGATAAAATAAATTTGTTATTAAAATTATATTAATTTCTATTTTAACATTTCCTAAATAAAGGACTTGCACATCCTGGCATAATTAGCAATCATATCTTTATGATATTATTTAAAATCTAATTTTCACAGGACTACTTTAAAAACTGAAATTAAGTAAGAAATGATATTTTTGTTTTCTTAATCCCTCCCATCCCTTTATCATTGTTCACTTAATAGAAGGATTGTCAAATATAATTTTAAAGAGGGAAAAGCCCTCATATTAGTAGATAATGAATTACCTTTTACCGTTAAATTTAAAATACTGGGTTAAATTGCATTATCAAAGTGAAGAGAGGATGAAAAAGTGTATTAGTGATACTCATATGTTTACCCATTTGCATTGAATTTAAAAACCAACCTGAATAAAAGTTTAAATAATCACTTCCTAGGCTTGATTATCACATGATTTCCTGAATAACTAATCATGTGACTATGTAGAACCTTTTGAAATGATGAATCTGTTATTATTTAAAGTTTAAATAAATGAATCTTTTCTTTGGAAGCGAATAAATACTTATCATAGAATTAAATTAGAGATTGTATAAATATATATATGAGAGATGGTTTCCTGGGCCAACTGATGAGTGCTGGTTCAGCATGAAATGCATCTTCAAGGTCATTCGTCTTTTACTGTATCTTTAATCATAACATTTGAAAAAAAATGTGTTGTAGTGTGAAGGTTGTTTAATATATTTATTTATTTTAATTATGGCTAAATTATAAACACGAGAATATAAGGATATTCATAATAAAAGTATAATTATTTTAATTAATATATAAATTTATATTTCCTAATGTTTTAGTATTAAGCACACATGATTTGAGATTAAATTTTCGATTACAAAAAAAAATTATGATACATTAAATTTATTTTCATGTGATTTTTATTTACTTTTAAGGATTAAATATATGGGATTTGAACTCAGATTTTCAAGCACCCATTAACTATTCACACTATCTCATAACCCTGATACACATGACCACACACTTGTAGAAAAGATAAATATTTACCAATATACGAGATAGTGCGGATAGTTGACGGGTGCTGAAAGTCTGAGTTCAAATTCCCTATATTTACAATTAAGCTCCAGGTATATGAAGAATGCCTGTATTTCAAATATTTTAAGGATTAAATTCTTCCAAAAAAATCTTATCATTATTCAAATCTTAAGAAAATTTCTTAAAAATTTCATGATTCCCAACAATTTTTACATGACCCCTTGAGGGATTATGAACCATGGATTAGTACCACTGCGTTAAAAACAAAGATTTTCATAATTAAATTGGAATACTATATATCAACATTTTGATTGGATCTTACCTATCAATATCTAAATAGCATGGATAACTCTGTAGCTACAAGTATTATTAGTGACACTGGTTTTCATTACCTGTATCTCTACCAATACCATCAGCTATTGAAACACACCTGGATAATGCAGGTAAGATCAAGATGAATAAGCAACCACACACATACAGGAGTATCTGAGACTGCATTCACATATACGCACCTATATATTAAATGGTATGAATTTTAAAAAATTAAAAAGTTGTATAAAATGACACGTTTATTTCAGCTAAATTAAAAAAAAAAGCTTTACTTTTAATTAAAATTTATGATTTCTATATACAAACAGCTAAAAAGACGCCATAGGCCACGTTTGTTAATTAGTATAAAAATGTTACCTGCAAATCAAACTATTATTTAAAAATCCATCTAAAAATAATTAGAATGCTTGGTTTTTCAAATGCGTCAAAAATTATACTTTCTCGTTATATTTAATTATTATTATATATATATATTAAAGAAATTCATAATAGAATGTAATTTTTAAAATGACTATCAAACAATGGTAAACATTGATAATGATTTCAATTTGTCTCTTTATTCTTTTCCTATTATTTTTAAAAACTACAAAAAATTACAATCTAAAAATTAAAAAATGATGTCATCATGAAAGCTGATTTTTTAAAAAAATTCTAATCATTCACAGGTTTTCATTCATCAGATTTTAATTTGATCATAGTTGATTAATCATAGAATGATGTAACAAAAGGTTTTATTGTTTGATAAAATGAAATTTTTATAGACTAGGCTCTTTCACTCAAAATATTTTTACAATGTGCAGACTCATTGAAACGAGTGATTTAAAAAGACGTTGAGTTTTGTTCATGTGCTAAAGGATTCTGGATCAAAACTCAAATGGTCATTTCTGATGCTTGAATATCATAAACAGTTAAACAGATTATTTTAGAATCTTTATTATAGTGCCTTTTCCAGTTGCAGAACATAATCAATCATTTCTAAACTTGAATGAAGTTATAAAAAAAAATAAATGGTAAACATCATCTATACATAGTCTATGATTTAAAAAATATAATTAGGTCTTAAATACTAAAATTGTAAAGATCCAAAGAGAAAATATAATGCAGATACAAATTTAGTGATAGTTTATCCAGATGAAATAAACTTATTAATGAAGGCAATTACATTTCTGTCATATCTGACCTTGCCTTTAGAAATGGACTATTTCAGATTCCTTACCTGATTGGCTAGTACCCAGTTGCTATCCAAAGGGTTTAAATCCTTCACTGGGATTCGCACACCAAATCCGCATGTTTCCAGTAAGGTAGGGGATCTTCCATTAAATAGTCAGCCTTTTGGAGGCAAGACAGAGAGCAATTACTTCTGTCAACCTGAATGACTGAGTGTGCTCTCCATTAAACCCTCTGCCATCAGCACAGGTAGTCTCTTCTCATTATTGTGACATCCACACAGTGAGGCAAGTCCACCTACAGACTGGAGACTGCTACATCTGCACTCCAACTCGAGGCAAGTTAAATACATAGCTGGAAGTCTTACCAGAGACCACAAGGCAGGCTAATCATTAGTTAGAAGTGAATTCCATTACTCGGTATGACTACCTCAGCATTAACGTGTATAAACAATATATGTATATTATTGTTTAACTAACAAGTGTGTATATTTTTAGTACTAATAAATTGTACATATTAATTGTTGAGTAGTTGTTTCTTTTTACATCTGTTGGTTTGGAACTGAACCTGTAGGCCTAACAAAACACAACAATTTTAAAACAATTTTTTTAAGTTTGAAGCACAAAGCAAAGTTTAAAAAGAGAAAATATTTCTCATTTCTAAACATTAAAAAGTTACATAGCTTGGGCAGATATATAAAACTGAAGTTATTTTTAATTCAGTAAATAGGGAAGGTCCATTATACAGGAAAGATTAAAAATTGTAACTGTTTTATACTTAGCACTGCTTTCAATCAGGTCTGTCATATTCATAGTACAAAGACAGGTATGTGGGAGAACAAATGTATAGATTCATTAATATGGAAATTTGTAAATTTACAAATACCACTTGTGTGGACAATTCAACACATGAATTTTTTTTATTTATTGTGTGTGGGTTGTTTACGATAAACCACAACTCTTTGTATTTTCTCTTTCGATCATTGTGCTCAGTGCAAACCACTTTAATGTCAAACAGATTGAAATTGTGACCTGAGTTGATCTCAAAAGGTAAAGTTTTGAAAAATGTAAAATATGATTATACTATTCTTGTTATTTTTCTTATTTGCATATTTAATTTGCCCTCTCATTTATTGATGGAATTAGTCTCTTAAAAATATTTTCTCTCAATATTATCATTATTTAAACTGGTTTACATGTTAGATTCTGGAGTGTAAAAGTATTGAATGGATTCCAGTTTTGGCATTTCAACATTCAAATTTCTTATGACCTCCTGTGTAATAAAGCCATTTCATTTTATATATATATTCTTTAAACTGTTATTTTATCACATTAGTTATTGAAAAATTATAATTCTGACATAATATTGTTCACCTAAATAGTTTCTTTAAAAAGTAGTGCCGAATAATCCTATTCAAGATGTCCAAAGTTCTTCCAATCTTATTATACTGCTTTGTGATATCTTTATAAAAGCACATACTCACTTATCATATGTACTCTTCACATTGTTTTATGCAATGCTAAAAGTATATAGAATTGTGTATTTTTTTAATAAAAAAAATTAAACCAATGTATATAATCTTTTGTTTTTTCTTTGCATTAAGTGAAGGTTTGGTAACATATAGTTAGAAATAATGCTTCATCATAAATAGTTCCAAACAATCACTATTAATTTTTAGTTCACTACAAATTATTGTTGTTGTTACTACTACTACTGCTACTGCTACTACTATGATGATGACAGTGACTATGACTACTACTACTATTATTATTAGTAGTAATAGGAGTAATAATAGTAGTACTATTACTATTACACTACTACTACTATAAGAGTAATAATAGTAGTAATAGTAATAGTATTATTATTATTATTATTATTATTATTATTATTAGTAGTAGTAGTAGTAGTAATAATAATAATAATAATAATAATAATAATAATAATAATAATAATAATAATAATAATAATAATAATAATAATAATAATATTCAATTATTATTTATTATGTGCATTTCAATACTTTTGCTTTAACAGAAACACACAAGTAAATATTCGTACATTATTAATAATTACAAAATAAATATATAATAAACAAAACATTATTCAGTATATTAACATTTTAACAAAAATATACAATAAAGATAATTACAATTCATAATCAAAATATGAAAATATATATAAATACATATTATCTACATATATAAATACATGTTATCTATAATAGATTCAATTTTTTTTAACATTATTTATAAAGTAATCACAAAAAATATCAATGTTATTGAATTTTTGATTATATAACTTTTGTAATCTGTTAACCCTATCACGTTTTGCTTTTTCTGATGTTTTTCTTTGTCTCACATGTCAGTGTAAGATATGTGATAAAATGATTATTACTTATCAGAAAAACATAAATTTGACTTCATTTGATAGATATTTTTGTTTACTACTGAAATAAATGTTAAATGTTCACATTTTGTTTCTGTAAATATTAAAAAAATGAACATGTAATCAAAACAAAGACTTTACACATTGTTTCTAGAAAGATTATTTTCAGTTTATAAAATCAACAAAATATTTCTTGTTTCTGATTATTTTTAAGAATGTGAATGAATATTTATTTATTTCTCTTACATCTAATGAATTACGCTTTAAAAGTTTAAATTTTTTGAATATTTATTGCAAAATTATGATATTTTCTTACTGTAAATATAACATAGATTGTTTACATCAAAACTAGAATTTTTTAATTTGCTTCAGACCATATTTATGTTAGCTGCTAATATAACATTATATTTTTGAAAATAAAGTATTTCAAATCAAAATAAGTTATTAATAATTTATATTTCTTGATATTTAATAAATATAGTGCAAATTATTTTTTAAAAAAAATCTAAAACCATAATAAATTCACAAATGAACATGTTTTTGCATCATTGGAAACTACAATGTCATAAATTGCTGAATGCCTTGACAACACACAATGGCTGAACATGTCAGGGCAGAGCTTATGTCTATTGTAAGAGCAGGAATTTTGAATTTCATGCTTTTTAGCGCAGGATTTTCAGGAAAAAAATTTATTATAATAAAATATACCATTTTACACACATTTTAATGCATAATACTTACGAAAAAATTCATCAGGGGGCAAGTTGGCCAAAAGACATTTCTCTGTCATCCTGACAAATTTGTTTAATTTTTTTTTTATTACTTTTTTTAATATTAAAAGTGTACTCTTCCCTTAACAAATGAAAAGGCACTCTTCATTCAATTTTAGATATACACCCATTAACATCAATTTTTCTATCAATTAACTTTTTAAAAAATACATCTTTATTTCATTTTCTTTCAGTTAGTATTGTTTTAAGATTTAAATTTTCTCCTTTATTAGCTTAATAAATCTTTTCTCTACATTAGAAATTTTAGATTCAGTATAAATCAAATCCAAATTCCATATAGAAGAACCATAATCTGACAAAGATACAACAAGAGAACAGAATAACATGTAATTTATATAAGGAGATAAATCTCTGCCAAATCTCAAAATACATCTCATCCATCTATATGCTTTATTTATAATTTATTTTATATGCTCATTAAAAGTAAAATGATTACAAAATATAATTCCTAGATCAGAAACAAGTTCTTGCATATAATAACATCGTCATCAATCTTATAATAATAAACAGATCTATCTGTTTTATTGGTGTAAGAGACAATACATATGTTACTTATATTTATTTTTATATTATTAAATTTACACCATTCTTTGAAATAAACAATATCTTTTTGAAGAGCAATATGATCATCATATGTAATGATCCTTTTAAATAATTTACAATCATCTACAGAGTTAAGTATTGTACTTTTTTAATGTTTGGATCAAGATCACACATGAAAACATTAAAAAGTAAAGGTGCTAATATTCCACCATGAGGTGCCCCAATCTTATTTTTGAATAGCTTAAAGTTAATTTTATCTATATAAATGTAAGAGAAACTAATTTCCAAATAATTAATAAACCATGAAATTAAATGAGAACTAATTCCCATTAATTTAAGTTTATATATTAGATGATTATGTGCCACATTATCAAATGCTTGTGACATATCAAAATAAATAACATCAAGTTGCTTCTGTTCAGAAAGAGAATGAGCAATATGATCTGATATTACCATTAAATTACTATCAACAGACTTTCCAGGTACAAAACCATGTTGATAATTAGGCAAGACCCTTAATCATATTTGTAATAACATTATTATAAATACATCTTTTATAAATCCTAGCAAATAAAGACAGTACCGAGACAGGCCTATAATTATCTGGATCCAATTTATCTCCCTTCTTTTAAATAGGCACAATCTTAGTAATTTTAAATATGTCAGGAACAATGCATTTTTCGATAGACAAATTAATTATATAATATAATGGAGTTACCAAACAATGTGCACAACCCTTAATAATAAAATTAGGAATATTATCATATCCCATAGATGATTCAGATTTAAGTTTATATATGGCATTAAACACATCAGTAATATTAATTTTATCTACATCAATATTTCAACTTCTTTTATTATCAGACTCAATATTAATCACATCACTTTCAGTAACATCTGAGTAAATATTTGTGAAATGATTAAGTAATTCATTCATAGAAGGCTGTATTAAATTATTTTTGTAACTTTTATTCCCAACAATATTTAAATTTTTAATATAATTCCAAAACATTTGTGGATTGTGTTTAAAATCATTTTCAATGCTATTTAAATGATTATCATAACCTCTTTTCACCATAATTTTTGTATGAACACATAATGCACTAAATTTCTTACATAATTCTTTATCATTGGCTAATTTACATATTCTATGATATTTATGTTTCCTATTTAGTCCCTTACATAATTTTTTAGAGAACCCTTTAGGAATTTATAATTATTATATTGTGAACATCTAACAAGAATATAATGATCCAAATTTTTTTTTAATTATATCAATAAACTTATTTACAGCTTCATTCGGATCATTTTCTACAAAAATTACACTCCAATCAGTATTCTCCAAAGATTTATATAAAACATAATAATTACCATGTCTATAATCTTTGAACATACTGTTAACAGACTTTATATGCTCATATGATCCATCTATTACATATTCCAAAGATGGATGATAAAAATCGGGAGATATAAAAGACTGATTTGCCAAATTACATTTTAAAACATTATTGGTACTAAATAATAGATCAAGTATTTTACCCTTAACATTAGTAAACCTATTTAATAATAATAATAATAATAATAATAATAATAATAATAACAATAATAATAATAATAATAATAATAATAATAATAATAATAATAATAATAATAATAATAATAATAATAATAATAATAATAATAATAATAATAATAATAATAATAATAATAATAATAATAATAATAATTCATTTAATTTATTAATATTTCAACAGTTAATAAAATAATTTAAGGAAATACATTACAACTTAATTAAATATTTGATAAAGTAATTGTTTTCTCAACAAATGTCTTTAGATATATTAAAAATATGTCAATATCGTTAAAGATATATTATGAAAATTTGGTAGTCTATATAATGCTGTCAAATATACAGTTTCACATTTATGATACCTCAAGTTGTTATAAAAACCCAGACAGCTATTTTTATAGATATGAGAATTCAGAAAATTCATATCTACTTTTGACATCCTATAAAAATAATTCATCTTTCTCAAGAGATGTATGTGTTAAATTAAATATTTTTATGAATTTATTATGATATAAACAAAGGAAATTGAGGGAGTATATTTACATAAACAACCAGAGAAAACTTTACCTTTGATGTAGTTAGGAAACTGCCAATTACTAATTATTTTATACTTTTGACAGTATATGGATGGATGCTTTAAAGGTATGCACAATTTTGTATTGAGGAATTAAAAGGAATATTATTGAATTATGACTAATACAAATTGCTCTTAATGGAGTAAAGTAGTAACACGTGGTTATTGCAGAGATAATAATTGTGTCACATGATTGTTGACACAATTATTGTCACTTGATTGTTGACACAATTATTATCTCTTCAACAACAATATGATTACTATTTTACCCAGTTGATGGCAAGTAAAATTAATGTCTTGTCGAAATATTGATATTTTAATTTTATTTCATTAAACACAGTTGCTCCTAAAACATGATTTATAAAACATATGTAGATTTTAATATATATAATACAAATAAAATGCCCATTAATTAAAAACTATTGTAATAACAATAAAAATAATAAATATACTAGTAATTAACTATCATGTATAGTATTTCAATCTTCAGAAATACTTTCGGTTAATTTTATCAGATCTAATTATATTAAAATACTTTCATATATATATATCTCCCCCCCTTTCCCTCCTATCTTCCATTCAAAACATCTCCATCTTTTTCTTCTCAACATCACCCCTCACCTTTCTTATTTCATACATCCAGCTCAAATGTGGCCTCTTTCTGGGTCATATATATATATGTCACATATATATAAGTGTTAAATAAAATTTGTGCAAAAGGAAGTTAAACTTAACTTGAATGTTTAGACACAGTGATTGCAGACAGTAATAATGAAAAATAGCTGGGAAGAATATTGATATAAGATGATTAGATCCGAAATGAAAATATACCCCCAGGAAATAAAATTTAAAAACTAGAATAGAAAAATAAATCCTAATAATTGGAAATCAAATAATAAAGCAGGTAGAAAATGTGATGATGGGGAAAATGATCAAGAGGAAAATTAAGATGGAGTACTTTAAATTCTTTTCATTATTATTACTATGTGATAATTTCTATTGAATCTATGTAAAATAGTTTATTTCCCTCTCAAATTTGTTTTTTTAATTAACTATTTTAATAGTACGATTTTTTTTTCGTCTTTAGTTTACTTTATATGGTGTTTTTAAAATTGATGGACTCCCATGGGTTCAGAAAATATCCTGGGGGACCATAAATCATTTTATTTCTTTTCCTGACTAACTTATGACTCAACATGAAACCCAGTAGCATCATTGTTCTAAATTAAATATGATAATCATCTAAAATATAGTTTTGACTTAGAATCAATGTATAATGATATCTGAAATCTATATAAAATATTTGAAATGCCTCATAGCTATATTATTTTAGCCACACTCTCCCTTTATATAAAGAAACAGCTCACATTTTGGCATGCCATTGAAAAGGAAATCCTTTTCAATGTTGATTGCTATGATCTAATATATATTAAAATTCAAGATAAGTTAAATAAGGAGTATAAAACCAAGATAGTAAAATTTTTTACATGGCAAATAAACAAACGTTTAATTTTAAATATACTTAGAAAGACTATGCAATAATCATTTTTACTTATATTTGAGCTTGTTCAAATATAAAAAATAGAATCCGTGCATAACGTAGCTGAAATCTATATAAAATATTTAAATCAACTTGAATTTTAATATATTTTGGATCATAGAGTTAACATTGCAAAGAATTTTTTTTCAACAGACTGGTAAAATTCAAGTTGTTTCTTTATTTAAAGGGGTAGTATGGCTGAAATAGTATGGTTATGGGGGGGGGGGGTTCAAATATTTTATAATTTTGACTTATATACAGTAAAATTTCATTTTTATATTTTTTAAGAAAGATTTTTCTCACGAAAAAATTTATTCTTATCTCATGATATGCTTTTTAATCATTTCTAAATGATAATTAATAAAACAAAACACAAATTTTGTAACTTGCTTCAGATAAAGATTTTGAATTCTTTCTCTTTCACTTATAATTAAAGTTTGTTTGGAGCTAGTGGTAAGCTCCATCTAGTGAACATTTCTAAATGAGTAAAATTACTTGCAGCAATAGTGGATACTACTTTTCTGTTTCATGATATTAAATAGCCAATTTCTCTTTAAGTTAGTAGGGGCAACATGTGACTCTTTATTATTTTATGTATGAAATGCGTGATTCATGATTAAATCTGCATAATAAGTTTTATTATATTACCAAATTCATCACTTCCTTTATTTTGCTGTAATATCTTATATAAATACAATTTCTCTATTTTTAATACTGTTTAGCAAAAACTTTTTATTGGTCTATATTCATACACAATTTTACGTTTCGACTATCCTGCAGTCTTTTTCAGAGCCGCTTTAATTTTAATTTTTTACATTTTTTTTAAAAAGACTTTAGGATAGTCAAAACGTATTGTGCATGAATATAAATCAATAAAAGATTTTTGCTAAAAAGTGTTCAAAGTAGAGGATAAATTGTATTTATATAAGTTTTATTATAATTTTGTATATTTTGTTCTCATGCATTCATTAAGCTTTCTGTAAAATTAATAAGCATTTTTTTTGTTATGTAAAATTTATGCAAATTTTCTCTAAAAATAATTTATTTTTGGTATATTGTACAATAAACCTATTCACAGAACAACAAAGTATGAAAACGTTACTATGGTAATTCGCAATCCAGATTCCAATGAATCATTTAAATGAACTTGCAAATAATGCCCATATTTGGATATTATTTGGAAGATCATTTAAGTAGTCTTTTGGGAATCTGGATTCTGAATTATCAAAGCAGTATTTTCAGACCTCTTTGTTATATTACCAATGTTACATAAATTCCTTATTTCCATTCCATATGTTCCATATGTTCTTGCTATTGTTATTACGATATAATTATTCATATAGAATACAAACATTGATGGACATGCATCAGCCAGACTGGTGAGTTTATTGACATTTTTGCCTTTGAGTTTAAAATCAAGAAATCCCAAGGTCTTCATTCTGAGTTGTCTGATAGTTCTTAACTGAAATATTGTTTGAGTTGTGTGTGGATTAACATTTTTAAATATACATTTACAATCATAACAGACAAAACTAAATTAAGGCTCCTATGCTCAGAAGGCTGTAAATGCACCAACTAAGACAGCAATTGGTCACTGAAGGTGAACAGTACTAAGAATTTCCCAACGGTGAATCCAGACTGCCATTTTATCACAACCTTTTATTTAAATACTCACCACTGCAAATAATATTCAAGAGAAGAAAGATTGTGAGAATTGGAAGAATTGTGTAATATTAAATGGGACTTTATTGGACTTGTGAAGTTAGAAGAAATGATGAAGAGACAATTGATATAAAAAGTGGACATGTAGTTTACTTCAAAGGCATAAATATTGAAAACATAAGTGGAATTGAATTCATTATAAATAAAAAGTAAAAGAACAACATTGGGGTGAGTCATGATATATCAGACAGAGTGATAAGATTAGTTATTCAACTTAACAGAAAATATTAAATGCAAATAATTCATATTTATAGCCCAGTAAATTTACATTATGATAATGAAGTTGATTGTTTTTATATGGATGCACTAAATGCATACAATCAAACCAAACAATATTTTAAAAATATTATGAAACTCTTTTATACTAGAATTAGTAAATGATTGAAAGATGAAATTGCTATGCATAAATTGTTTTATGATGATAGAAACAAGAGAAGATACAAACTATTGAGTTTTAGACAAAAAAAAATCCTCAGCTTATTATGAATTCTTTCTGTGAGAAAATGCTAAATGGAAATGGACATTGAAGCATCCATATAAAAGTACAGCAGACCTGATTATATTTTTAAATTTTAAAACAGAACAAAATGTTCCATACAGTAGTGTAACTCAGCACAAAATAGAGTAAGCAATGGATGCAAAAAGGTTTTTGTATAATATCCCTAGTCTAATGTCTACTCATCCAATATCCCAGACTAGTTTCTAGCTTGTGGCTTTCATCAGTAAAGAATCTTGGATCTGAAAACATTGCATCTAGATCTTAGGATCTAATGCAATCCTCTCACAGCCACATTTTAGCCTTTATTCTAAGATCTAGGTGCAGTGATCTCAAATCCAAGGTTTCTTATTGATGAAAGTCAAAAACTAGAAAGTAGTCTAAGGATATTGGATGAAAGGCACTAGATACGAATTTTATGCAAAAGCTTTTTTTCATCCATTGATTACTAAGACTTGCATTGGGCAGCACTACTGTATGGAGAGTTTGTACCTTTGTTTTAACATCATGGATATCATTAGAAATGGTGATTATATAATGGATTATATTTTGATTAACAGAAAATACGTCTTTCAAGATTGTAATGCTCATAAAACAATTCACACAGGAAGTGATCTCCAATTCCAAAGATGCAAGAAATGTGTTAATGCAAAGCTAAAGAGACAAAAATTATTTAGAAAAACAGTATTCATGATTGATATTCTTAATCACCAAAAACAATCTGACAAATTTAAATTAGAACTTGTGAATCATTTTCAAATATCAACAGATTTTGAACATGATTCAGATTTGAATGAAATCAATACATTTTTAAAAATTGTGACAAAGATAGCTGATACAAAAAGCAACAATTGACCAGTAAAATTTCTAGTGAGACAAGGCAATGCATGGAAAAAATGGAGATATACTGCTTTGAATATAAGATACTCTCAAATTTAAGATGCAGTAGGATTTTAAGCCTGAAAAATTGGAAAAAAAGTTAATCACCAAATTTAAAATACATATATGTATTTAAATAGGCAACTAATATAAATCCAATAAACTCACCTACTTCATTGCGAATCTTCTTCAGATATACAGTGCTTTTATTTTTTATATCTTTAACTTCCAGAACTTGAATTTTCATCTTCACTTTTCCATCAGATACATCATCTTCAGACCATTTAAATTGCATGTGAATGTTATAATTTCTTTGTCAATTTGCTTTCATGTAAAAGTACATTTTTCTATTAAATTCTGAATAATTCTTGTAAAATACTCTTTATAATTTTAAAAATATTTTCTGAAAAAAATTTAAAATGTGCAAAACAGATTCTAAAACATTCATTTTTGCTTTGAAATTCAAAATAAAAACATCAGAATTGTCAGAATTTACAAAATAATGTTAAAAGATTCTAAAACATTCATTTTCATTTTAAAAATGAAAAGGGACGTATTGGAATTGTCAAAATTTTGAGGGCACTCTCTTGTATAGAGAACAACAATCAACCAATCAGCATCTTGGAAGACAGGCTCTTATCTCATTGTTATATTGATTTGTTAGTTCTAAAAATATTTTAAAGATTATTTGGTAAACTTTTCTTGATAAAATACCAGGAAAATCAGCAAAATAACATTAAAAATAGTGGTTCGAGAGTCATTTAAAGCCATTACAAAATCTACAGAGGAAACTATTATTATATTATATGCATGTATAGCATAAAGTAAAGATCCACAGAAATAAGATATTGAAAATTTTCACTTTGAATTTAAGATACACCCCTCTTTTAGGGTTCCAAAATTTGGAAAAAAGTGCATCTTATATTCAAAGTAATACAATATATAAAAATAATCCATTAAAATGAAATTGAGTATCTAGAATGTTGAAAAATGGTTCAAAGAAAAGTTATTAATGATATAAGAAAATATATAGAAGATCTAGAAAGTCTCAAATATGTGAATCAACATTTTGGAATTAGTAAGGAACTTATTTCTATAATAAGAAGTAAAGATGGAACTATTACAAAAAAGAGAGAAGATCATGAAATGTATGGAGGAGTTCTATAAAGAAATATATAGCAATAGAGAACAACAAAGCAAACTATCCCCTAAAATTTCTACATCTAAATTACCAAGCTTTCTAAATGAAGCAATGAGATATGCAATTAAGTCTATGAAGAAAGAAAAAACTCCAGATAATTATGGAATTATAATTGATATCTTAACAGAAGCAGATGAGGAAATAGAAAAATTATGAGCAAAGTTATATATCAAATGACTGAATGATAAAGATGTATTCAGTAATAATATTATTTTAGAAAGATACTATCTGTGTTTAATCATTTCTAAACAATTTTTTTTACCAGATAATTACAGTTCGTCTACAGTGAATTTTAGATTTTAACTATCCAAAAGAACAAGTAGGATTTAAAAGTAGTTTTAGCACAGTTGATCACATCTACATCTTGAGTGAGATTATAGACAGGACTGATAAATGAGCTGCCATTATGTTTTGTATTTGTAGATCATGAAAAGGTGTTTGATTAAATAAGCATTTGTACCATGATTAAAGTATTGGATCATCAAGATATATAGATTTATGATATTATTGTATTCTAAAAAATATTTATCAAAATCTAACAGCAATAACTAAGTTAAACCATCAAACATCACATGATTTCCATTTCT
Organism: Epiperipatus broadwayi; assembly: GCA_028023455.1. Lineage (NCBI taxonomy): Eukaryota > Metazoa > Onychophora > Udeonychophora > Euonychophora > Peripatidae > Epiperipatus > Epiperipatus broadwayi. Next base: position 1,842,000 of record JAQFVV010000052.1, read on the forward strand.
TATGCTTGCTCATAACTGTTATTAAAACAGGCAAAACTCTCCATACAGTAGTGCCATTCAGTGCAAGCCAGATCTATATGACTATATAAGCTAATGAGCTTAGATTGAAAATATTATTGAGTTTTTAATTTTATTCTCATGGTTTTGTAGTTAAGTAAAGATAAAAGGTGGCTGCTGGAGGGTTGCATTAGATCCTAAGATCTAAGTGCAGTGTGCTCAGATCCAAAGCTCCTCACTGACAAAGGCTACAAGCAAGTCTGGGGATATTGGATGAGTAGGCACTAGATAGGTATTTTATGCACAAGCCTTCTGGAATCCATTGATTACTTTTGCTAGCACTGAGTAGCACTACTGTATGGAGAGTTTTGCCTGTTTCAATGACTAAGTTACATAGTTATATGAAGAAGATTAATATTCAGAAAGGTGTTCAACAGGGTGACTCTGTATCACCAAAACTTTTTTACAGCAGTTTTACAACAAGTAAAAGTGGAAATTATTTATCATTTAGATTTTACAACTAATGTGGTTGCTTTAGAAAGTAATCCTTCAGAGCATCAGGAAATGTTGCAAGGATTATCAGATGGTTAAAAAGACGAAAGTAATATTCAATGGATTTTTTGGAAAAGAAGAGAATGAAGATTGATATTGTTGAATTAGAAAACATTATCAATTGCCAATACCTTGGTCAGATTATTAATATGAACAATAATGCAATGAATGAAATTAATTGTAGAATTAAACCTGAATGGAGTGCTTTCAGTAAAAATATCATAGTATTAAAAGAAAATATGTTCATGTGCTTGAAAGGAAGGTTTTTAATATATGTGTTTAACCCCTTCTTCCTTATGAATTTGAGAATCACAGATAATGAATAAAAGAAAAATATAGAGATCTCAGACCATTCAACAAAGTACTGTGAGATATATATTAGAAGTAAGACAATACATGGGTGAAAGAGTAAACAGGTATTACTAAAATAACTGGAAGAAGTAAAAGACCAACGTAAAGCTAAGCTGGATATATTGTTAGAAGAGATATATAATAGATATAAAATTGAATTCTTAAACTGGTTCCCAAGAGATTGTAAAAGATTTAGAAAGAGAACACAGGTGGTTGGATGAATTAAGAAAGTTTGCTAGTGTGATGTCAAGAAGAGGGCTAGAGATTGAAGAAACTGGATTAAACTTTGAGAGACCACCTGCAGTGGATTGACTATGGTTGAAGATGATGATGATGATAGAATATTTACGGGTTTGTTAAAAACAGTGAATTTTACATTAAATATGATAATTATGAAATATTTGTTCAAATGATATAGTCCCATTCACTATAAACAGAATTTCATAAAGACATGGCTCAGAAAGATTACCCATAACTTCTTTTAAATATATATAAAATAACTGAACGACTGTTCAGGAATTCATAAAAAATTTATATGCCATGAATGTCAAAATTGGAAACAATCTGAGTACATTACAGTCCAGAATTAAATACTCCACCATTGCACTAAACTATATGGGGCACTTCCTTTATATACTAAGTTTTTATTTATTTATTTTTATTTCTTTAATGTAGATTTGCTAATTTCAAAATCACTTGTAAAAGATATTTGTATTATCATAAAAAATGTACACAGTATGAAGCAAAGGGCAAATTAAAATATTTTTAATAATTCTTAAAAATTGATAACTTATTTATTATGTTGCTGTGAACAAGTTATTCAGGAAATAGAAAGAGTACTGCCCCGCCACTACTGGCGTAACTTGATATTATATTTCTCCATCAATTTTTAATTTAAACGTTACTTCAGTGAGAGTAACAATAATACATGAGCTTCCATCATTCTCTTTGGACTCCTGAAATACCATGATTGTAAACAATAATGCTTTTTTTAAAAAAATCTAAATATTTCATTTAATTCTAAAATAGCTATTATTCATCTTTTTTCTTTTGAATGTACTGTAGTTTATCTGGGGGAATCGTTTACCATATTGTTAGTTAACATTGCAAATAATTTAAGAATTTAAATTGACGATGAAAATGAGGCGAATCCAATTTTTAATCTTGTTAAATTTTTCATGAAATATAATAGATAAATCTCCTTATCTGTTGTTTGAAATTTACCGTATAGAAATTTAATTTACAATAAAAGTAAGAACAAAAATAAAATGAAAATACTAATATTTATTATAAGTTGGACTATTTCTTTCCTCTAATGTTGAATAATTTTAGAATAATTCAAACTTTATTTAAAGTTTTTAAATACATTCAACTGAGCAATAGCATACAAATTAGTATATAACACAATGTTTCGATTGGTATTATTCTTCAAACTTCCGGTGTAGCTAACCGAGTAGTAATAGTATTAGCATGGAAATCGAATGTGGATCTTTAGATTTGGAGAAATTGGATTTAAGGTGACACTCTGACCAGCTAAACTCAATATTCATGAATCTAAAGATTCAGGTTTGATTGCTATGCTAATACTTTCACTGATTATGCCAATAACACCTGAAGAAGAGAGGAGAATAATACCTCTCCAAACGTGCATATACTAACCATGGTAATATTATTAGCAGTTAAATATATCTAGACAGTTTAAATAAACAAAATAAGAGTCATAGATAACATGACCCAATTCTCTTAAGCTTGTAAGATATAAACAATGAGGATTTCCAATTCCTCAACAAGCTTTGTGATAAATGCATAGCCAGAACAAGCATTTAAAATATCTCTGTCAGGACCCCCCCCCCCAACCTCTGATCATGGTTTCATGCTGCACTCCTCAGAGAGGCGCTAGGATAGGTTCAGACACTAGGTCTAGTGTCTGAACCTTCTCTCTCTGAAGAGTGCCAAAGCACGAAATCATGGTCAGAGGTTGGGGGAGGGGGTTCCTGACAGAAATATTTTAAATGCGTGCTCTGGCTAAGCATTTATCACAAAGCTTGTTGAGAAATTGGCAATCCTCATTGTTTATAGTTTAAATAAAGTTTGAATTTTTCTAAAAACATTCTCATTTAATATTAAATAAAGGAAATAATCCAATATATAATTACTATTAAAATACCATCACCACAAATCTTCATATATATATATTATTACTATTGCAAAAAGAATGGTCACATCCTTATTAATACGATTTATTCTTAAGTAATTAAGTTATTAGGAACAGTTAACATAGAGAAAAATTAAAAAAGTAACTTTGTAAATGTAGATCAAGGTTAAACTGTTTTTCATTTAATGTTTCAGTTATTAACAGGAGTAAAAAAAAGAAATGCACATCTATAAAAACATCTGTAATAAATTATAAAATATTAATCATTATATATATTCTAAATTATGGTATGTACGATTTGTTAATCCTCATTAAATTAGTCAGTCTTTTTAATGTTTTATTTGTAACTTTTGCAATCATAATTTTCAAAACATCTGTTCTTAAACTACTAAACATCTCACAATCACCATTCCCTATGCTTACACAATCTGTTAAAACAGAGGCAAAATTTCTTGCATCCATTGATTATTCTGGCTTGGACTAGGTGGCACTACTGTATGGAGAGTTTTGCCCCTGTTTTAACATCTGTTATTATCTTCTATAGTTTTTCTATTGATAACTCATAGAAATTTAATCACTTAGGACCAATATCCTATGTAACGATTAATATTTCCAATCTTATTTTTACTTTATATATTATTACATTTTTAAAAGTTATTATTTTTCCTCAAGTTTAATTCATCTTCATCATATAAGTAAAGTATGTGCTTTGTTTGCATCTGAGCATCCCAAGGCACATTCTGTTATAATTGTGCTCCCTAACAAGAGCTGATTTCTGATAAAAAGAGAATAAAAGATCCAAAATCAGAATATGCTGTATATTTTTATGATTGTAGACGTATTACATATTCTTTCTTCTGAATCTACAATTTATAAATAAATCCTAGATATGATATAGACTAAAATATCTTTATATGACAACAAAATAATATATGACAATAGCTGTAATATAATCATATAATCATAACATAAAAAAACTCTTTGGCAATTTTTACTTTTACTCTTTTCAATATATCTTGGTTAACAACAAAAAACAATCTTTATTGCATACATAGTGACATCTACTAGCTCTATATAAAATTAACACAAGCATATAATTATGCTTTAATATCTTTATTATAATACACATTATATAGCCCTCTATTCATATTTTATTATCCAATTATTAGTTAAATTAATTGACATTTTATAAATGTTCATACAATTATTTCTGTTATAATTAATGTAATTAGTTTCATATATCTACCTTCTATTAATTTCTTTAATATAATTTAATGGGCTTATATTCTTAACACAATCTATTCTATGTCTATATTTTAAGTAGTGAATATCATCTCTCCTATTAATAGCATTATTATGTTCTTTAACCTGTTCTTCTAATTGTTTTGCCCAATAAACCATACTGCAAATCCCATAAGTAATTTTATATACTATACCTTTTTTATATTTTATATCATTTACATTACATAAAACTATGATCTATTATAGGTTTACATTAGAAAGGTACCACATATATCAAGTTCTGTTTTAGGGCACAATGTGATGAATTAGGCAATAAGGTAATATGATTAAGACATTAAAGATCCATGGATCATTATTCAGTACCTTTACTTCCAGTGCTTGAATATTATATGACCTCCCAAGGAACTAATCATTTGATTACTTACTAACAACAATTGATCACCACTTGTGGCAATTTAGCAATCTGTGCCACCCCCTCAATATGATTTAATGTAAAAAAACATTATACTGTACATAGATAATCATTTGTAAATAAGAATGCCCATTCCAATCTCAAAGAGGAAAAAAACTGCTCTAGAGATGAGTTTTGTGATGATCAAACAATATCTGTGAAACACACAAATACATCCACATACATATTATGCTGGTCCATTATTTTGTTTGCATTATTTTGTTTATATAATATTTTGCCATATCTACAAGTTCAGCTCATCTATTTCCAGTAGGTCCAACTATGTGAGAGATTAGATTGGCATAATGTCTACATGGATATGACTACAATATCAAATCCACCAAGGGCTGTGAACATTTCATCATTGGTTTTTCAATGGAATGAATGGTTGAATAATTGAAGAGGTGAGAAGATTGAAGCCTGTCTATTAAAGTTTAAGGAATTGCTATCTTAATATAAACTGAGCTCTGATTGTATATATGTTCTTTTATGTTTGTTATCATTTTGTCCTTCACATCTAACATCTTTTCTATATCCATTACATACATATTTAAGATTGACTCTAATTTTTCTCTAGAACTACACACTTTTTCCTCATCATTTAGTAATATTATTTCTTTCCCCTGCATTCCTTCTTTTTAAATATATTTCCAAAATTTTTTATTCCTATCTCTTACACGTTTATTAATATCCTCCAATAATTTACTATTTAATTTCATTTTCTCTATATAATTATTTATTTTAATCAACTTATTAAAAAATAGTTTTGCCATTTAATATGAAGCTTCAAAAATACCCTCAACCTCAGACCGCGGTTTCTGCCTCTAGCGTCATCAGTGAGGTGCTAGGGAATAAAAATACTAGAACTAGTCCAGAATTTTATCAATGCCTAACTATTGAGAAGAAAATCTGAAACTTTCAGACATTTAAATGTCCAAAAATCCAGCTATCTAACTCAAATAGCCGTATGGGACTGAACTAAGTTCAGATACACCATATATTAATAGCTCTAGCAATATAAAATCGCCAAAGCATTAATAGCAAAAAACTAAAATTAAATTGATAAAAAAATCAAGTCATATGACCTAATTTTAATAAAGCTCCTATTTACAAATGTTATATATAGAGTAAGTTAAAAACAAACTCTTATGAAGCTTCAAAAATACCCTCAACCTCAGACCGCGGTTTCTGCCTCTAGCATCATCAGTGAGGTGCTAGGGAATAAAAATACTAGAACTAGTCCAGCATTACTCTATATATAACATTTGTAAATAGGAGCTTTATTAAAATTAGGTCATATGACTTGATTTTTTTATCAATTTAATATTAACATCTTTTTCACTTTCTTTGTTTTTAATAGCACATTTATATTCTCTGCATGCTTTTTCCCTCTCTTTTACACTTTTACTAATTCTCACTTTTCTATTACTTTTATTCTTCTGAATATTCTCACATAAAAGCCTATTTGTCACTTTTTCTACCAGTCTTTATATTCATTCCCAACAAACTCTTCAATGATTTCTTTTACTTTTATTTTATATTCTTCTAACTTATTCTTATCACTCACTCTCCAACCACATCTTTCACTATTTCTTTCTATTTTTATTATTTTCCATCACATTATTAATCATGTCTATCATAAAGAAATTATGATCACTATTACATATTCTCTCTTCATTATCAAACACTTTAATTTTCCATACTTTATTCATTCTCTCTTTCTCGATTAATACCTAATCTATTAAGTGAAATATATTATTTCTAGATCATGTGTTTTGCCCCTCATAAATATTTAATAAAATTTCCAATGCTCAAATTTACTCTCTGACATTTTTTTTCAAAAGATGTCTATTTTTATTATCTATGTCATCAATTTCTTCAATATGCCCATTTATATCCCCTATAACCATTATTTTCTTCTTCTCTTTTGAAATTCTGTATATCTCTAACTAGGCATTCACATGTGTTACTGTTTTACTCTATTATAATTTGATTATTTCCAGTGGCCATATACACTATAGTCATCATTCATTCTTGTCTTCCTAACCTTATCTCAAATCACAAATATTCTTGACACTTTACAGTATTTGAATATTTTTTTGACATAACTCCTATACTATCATTCCTTTTTTCTTTTCTATTTATATTTTGACATTTTCCAGTGTATGTTATTCTTCTCTTAGATGTGCTTTCATTACTGCTAATACTTCAAGCCAATCATTTTTAACTGCTTTGTTTAATTTCAACCACTTTTCTGGTCTCCTACCACCTTGCATATTCAAATATCCAATTTTAACATTTTTTTTTTCTTCTACCCTTTTATAAATTCTTCTTATCTGGATTAGCTACCCTTTGTTTACTTCTTACATTCCATTCATTCTTAACCTTCTTTTTGATAATACTATAAATTGAAATCCTACCATCCTTTATAAGTTTTCCAAACTATAATATTTTTTATAAATCAAACCCCCTAATGCTTCACTTCCTTGTTTTATTAGGTGCAATCCATTTTTACCATATAACTTCATTTTACTATTTAAAAAAATCTCACACATCCACAAACATAACATTATTTCTGTTGCATAATTTGCTCAATTTATAGAACATGCCCTATTCACCCTATACTTATTGTCAAATCTTGTAATAATACAGTTTCCTTTAACCTTATTCAAACTACTAATCAATTCTTTGTACTCATCTATTACTTTTTCTGATGGATCTGACAAATTATTTGACCATACCATAACATAAAAACATCTCTACTCCCCTGTTTCTTACCTTATCTGTGACATCTCTAATTCTAGCTCCAGGAAAACATACTCTTGCATATCTATTTCTATTTTCCCTTGCAATTACATCTCTACATCCTCTAATTAGCAAGTCCCTTATCAAGATTGTCTCATAGTTTACTTTATGTACTTCATATGTAACATTCTCACCCACCTTCTGGACTTCTTTATCCACTTCTTCCTTATGTACTTCTTCCTTATCTATTTCTTCCTTATCTACTTCTTCCTTATCATTTTTATTCATTAATTTTTTGATCTGCTCACCCTTTATGTCTAATGCTTTTAATTTTACTTCTACATCCTTTACCTCTTCCTCTATCTTACTTATTTTTGCCTAACTATTCCCATTGCACTACTTATTTTGTCATCCATTTCTTTTATCACTCCACTAAATATAAACTCCATTCTATCATCCTTATCTACATTTTCTTCCATTTCTCCTGATTTTTAAAAAAAAAATTATCTACACTTACAACCATTTTTTCACTTCTGTTATCACATTTATAATGATATACACAACCATACACCTTTTATGTCTTTCCTAGTCTTACTTAGGCACTTCATATGAAAAACCTTATCTCATTCTGTACATGCTACCAACTATACAGATGTAATCCACATTTCCTTATTTTTCTATTTCCCCTACTCTATATTTAAATTTATGACTCTCTTTCTTTCATCCACTCTCTAAACAAATATTTTCCAAGCAACAGAAATTTTTATCTAGATGTTATTAAAAATATATAAAACTTTAACTTATCTTGAAGAGAAAAATCAGATATATCAGCATAGCATGTGATATGATGCACTGTGGCTTCTCCTTTGACAGAGGCAGAATCTCTGCCATTATGTACAGAAAAAGCTATTAGTCACATTACCTTCCATTTTCATTCTCCACTCTAAGTTTTCCCATATTCTTCTCTATCCTGATCCATCCCATTTTCAGAACAAAATCTTTGTCAACTCTATAACCTTTATAACTAAATCCCCCTTATCTTTTCCCAAATCCAGCCTAAAAACCAAAAACCCACTTTCTGTATAATCACGTTTATATTTATTCTCCCACAACTTCATAATTTGTATCATTTCTGCTTTTAGGCATTTGCATTCAATTAACAGATGCCTATTTTTTCTATGCCTTTCTTATACAACTAGCAGACTGAATCACCTATATTTTTCCATTTAGGTGTATATTCCCTTGTTGCTAAAGATCCTGTTTGAACCTTAAACAGTAAACTACTGTCTTTGCTATTATCATTAATTAACTCACAACCAATATTCTTTTTACTTCTACACATATTTAAACTCTTTTTACTCTCCATACTAGTTCTCTGTCTCTCCAACTCCCTACTTTTATTAATGCATCTATTCTTCTTTCACATTTCTTGCTACTATAACATTCAACAATTCTCCTAACAGAATCATCCCACCTTTTGTATAAGAATACTGACATAAAGTCTTTATCTAAATCTTTTGCATACCATATTACTTTTTTTATTCATCTTGTGGTCTATCATTGATTCATAACTCAATTAAATACTATTTTGGCTATTCTCTTATTATCCATAAATTGCAATCTAGAAATTTTCATTTTGTTTTTTGCATCTCTCATTGCATGCCATTGGTGGTGCCACCAGTGTAAGAATCACTGCACTAAATCATACAGTTGCTAAATATTTTTCTTTAGTAAGAATCCTGAATGCTCTATTCTGTAAGATGAAGATTTGTTTATTTGTTTTTATTTTGAAGACAATGATTTTAATAATTATCTTTTGCTGCTATTATATATATATATATATGGTCAATAGATGGAGCTTTACCAAAACCTCCGAACAAGTGTATTTTTGTTTACATAAATGTCAAAAGAGTCAGAATTTACTATCTCTTTCATTGGCTCCACCTTCAGATCAGCTGATTTCAAGCTAATTTGTTATCATCAGTGAAGGATAGGGCTAGAAACTAGATCTAAACACTGACTCTAAGCATTTATGCGACAAGTTCCTATCAGTTTACAAGCATAAATTTTTCAGACACATAAGATCTTCAAACCCAGCCTAACAAGCCGGATAGCTACATGGGTCTGATATCAGTTCAGTTTCACCACATAGTCAAAACCTCTGCAATATATATCATTGCAAAAACCTTTAAAGGTACATTTATGAAAAACAAAAACAAGTTATAAATAACGTAACTTGCTATCGTTGCATTTATGATCAATAGATGGAGCTTTACCAAAATCTCCAAACAAGCGTATTTTTGTTTACATAAATGTCAAAAGAGTCAGAATTCACTATCTCTTTTGTTGGATTCACCTTTAGATCAGCTGATTTCAAACTAATTTGCTATCATCAGTGAAGGATAGGGCTAGAAACTAGATCTAAACACTGACTCCAAGCGTTTATGCAACAAGTTTCTATCAGTTTGCAAGCATGAATTTTTCAGACACATAATGTCTTCAAACCCAACCTACAAAGCCAGATAGCTACATGGGTCTGATATCAGTTCAGTTTCACCACATAGTCAAAGCCTCTGCAATATATATCATTGCAAAAACCTTTAAAGGTACATTTATGAAAAACAAAAACAAGTTATAAATCATGTGACTTGTTTTTGTTATATATATATATATATATATATATATATTCAGTAATCCATATATCACATTATTGTTGAACCCCAATTGTCTCTCTTTAGGAGCGAACATTATACAGTCATTATATGTTTGATTGCAAAAGACTTTTTATATAATTATATAATTGATACTTATGTATTAGTCTGGAACTGATGAAAGCCACTGGCACAAGCAAATATGTATTTAAAGATCAAGTTAAACACATTTACAATCTTTTAAAAGGAGTTGAATTAATTTTGTAAGTAAATATTAGATAATATTCCAGTGAAGAGAAAGTAATTAGTCAAAATGTTGCATTTGCTCATCATTTTATGCTGTGATGTCATGAAAGAATACTGGCATGAATAATTGATCATCTGGTAAAAGTAACGAATACTTGAGATTTACTGTCCATCTTTAATTATTGCAAAGTGAATATGCATAGTATTAATATTTTTTTTACCAAAAGTAAATGTGGCACTTTATGTCCACAATTTGGACAAACAATGTCCCTGTTTCATACAGGATTGTTGAAAGAGAGTAGCCCTTCATAATGGAATGTGGATCGAGTTAAGAAATTTCAATCTGCCATAATGATGCTAAGAAATAGCATTTTGTAAATGGGAAGATTGATTAAGTTTGTTAGAAGCTCTCATATAGATGTTATTTTCTGAGATCGCAAGATTAGAAAATTATTGCCAGACTAATAGATATGTGATATCTCAGTGACAGATTAATATGTAAGTACCATATGATTTATTTAAAAAGTTATAGTTTAACACACCATTTATAGCTAATAATAACAATCTATTTATTTCTATTACAATGTAATATGTAATATATAGGGTATATTAGCACAGACTTTCACATGACCCACCATTCTCCACATTATCTCATAACACTGATACGCTCGAACACATATATGTTGAAAAGATAAATAATCACCAATATATGTATTTCATGCTAAACCAGCAATCATCAGTTGGTCCAAATTACTATCTCTACACATATATGCCATAAGTGCTCAGATATATATTAAGATAGCCAATCTTCATACTTTAATGGACAGGCTTCAATCTACCCCTCACTCCAACTCTTCAACCATCCATCCAATTGAAAATCTGATGATGGAATGCTCAATGGCCACCCTGAGGCTGAGATTCTTGTCACACCCATGTAGACCTAACATCAATCTGACCCCTCATGTTCAGGACATAATCCATTTAATACACATAGAAGGGATGGTCAGACATTTCTACTATGTAATAACTGAAACACAGGCTTATTATATAGCTGTGTTTATATATGTAAAATATAGGGTATATGAGCACAGACTTTCACATGACCCACCATTCTCCACACTATCTCATAACACTGATACCCTCAAACACATATATGTTGAAAAGATAAATAATCACCAATATATGTATTTCATGCTAAACCAGCAATCATAAGTTGGTCCAGATTACCATCTCTACACATATATGCCATAAGTGCTCAGATATATATTAAGATAGCCAGTCTTCATACTTTAATGGACAGGCTTCAATCTAGTCCTCACTCCAACTCTTCAACTGTCCATACAATTGAAAATATGATGATGGAATGCTCAATGGCCACCCTACATGGGCGTGACAAGAATCTCAGCCTCAGAGTGGCCATTGAGCATTCCATCATCAGATTTTCAATTGAATGTAATATGATGAATTAGTGCAAGCATCTATGGAAGTCTTAAAAACTAACGTAGCTGGTTTTCAACTAAACTGTTGCTCTTAGTTGTTTGTATGGTGCTTGATGTTACATAGACCATACTTGGAGTTGGTTTCTCAATAAAGTTCATAATCAAAAAAACTTTATTACTATAGTTTTAATAATTATTTTTTATTACATAGTTATTATATATAAAACTAATTTAATAATATCACTTTGATCATTTATGATATATATGATATATTTATGATATATCAACTTTTATCAGATATCTAAGTCAGAAAAAGTGGTAAAATGAAGACTTGCCCATTTAAATAAATGATATTAAATGAAAAGATTTAAATATAACTAAAGTGTAATGTACAAATATCTTTTAGTTGATGATACATCCCAAAAATTCAATCACGTTATCAACTGGAAATTATTGATTTATAAAAGTGATAGAAATTATGTTCATGAATGAATCCTTGAATCATACCGGTATCAAATTTCTGTATGCTGTTTCTTTAACTACAACATTTCTCAACAAGACCTTTAAATGATTTTTTGGCATAGTGTAAAAACTTTTCTACATATTATTGCCTCTTTTTCAATTGCTTAAAATCAAATTTAATCTTCCCCAATAATCTACTAAGCAAAATTTTGATATCAAGTCTTTTAAAAACAGATAAAAAGACACTAAGAGCTCCATTACCACTTCTAAAATTTAAATTTCGGTTAAAATGTAATTCAAATTTCCAAAACAAACATTGTTATTTTATTCAACAGTTCTATAAATGCTGGCGGAAGCAGTATTATGGACACTTAAAATTTCTGCCAAAAATTTAAGGCTTTGCTGAGTGTGTGTGTGTGTATATTCATATATACACATAAAATAAGTAGTATTTAGTAAAATATTATATCTGTAAAAGTAAATGTATGTGTGTGTATGCAGAAGGCATACACATTATTTTAAAAAGCATTTAGATTAATTAAATAGTTTTAAATAAAAGAGTAAATCTTATACTTATAAAGATTAGCTATACTGATAAATAATCAGTATTAGCAGAGATATTAATCCTAGCTCCTGATCAGGTTTGATGATAATGAAGATGCATTGCTAAAAATAGATAATTAGAATGTGAACTGCATTATCTGATCACAAGAATCGAATATAGGAACTCTAGATATGGACCACCATGTAGTCAGCTGATGGTCAATCCAAAGGAATATTTTACATCACCCAGGAGTGCGTGTAGAAGAACAAGAACAGGACTTGCTAAATGAAGCTCCATGAATGCAGATGTACCATCTGATGGGTGCTTCAGTCAACTCTACTTCACCTTAGCCTTGTGGAGTTTACCTCTGGATGTGTGAAAGTAAACTTAGAAACTCACAACAGGTTGTATTGATTTATAATATTATTTTGTAAGCTTTTGGGCCCATATATTATGTTTAGTGAGATATGTATATAGAATATGAATTGATATATATAATTACTAATGATTTATTTTCTTCATGTTTAACCCTCTGTAAATAAAAGTCTGTTACCTCTAAATTACTTGCCATGCCGTTTCACATTATTCTTAAGATTTCTTTATTGAATTGTGTTTGTAATCCAGCAGGCAATATAGTGCTGCTGGAGTTAGTAGGCTTGTAATGTGATTACAGGGATTATCAATGAAGACCAGTTTCAAATCACCATTCCAAACAGTGGTTTTCTTTACCAATATCCTCTGTGAATAAATATAAAGTCTGAAGTTCAAACAGACTTTATATTTATTCACAGGAGGGTGCTGCTGAAAAAACACAACGTTTGGGGAGAGTGATTTAAACGTTTTGCATTTGAATTTTCAGCTAGTGAGTTGCATTTGAATTTTCAGCTAGTGAGATGTCTGCCCATCCCTTGTATATGTATTAAATGGATTGTGTTCTGTACATGAGGGGTCAGATTGACTTTAGGTCAACATGGGTGTGATGAGAATCTTGGCCTCAGCATGACCTTTGATCATTCCATCATCAGGTTTTCAGTTGGATGGAGGTTGAAGAGTTGGAGTGTGGAGTGGATTGAAGCCTGTCCATTAAAGTATGAAGATTGTATATCTTAATATATATCTGAGCATTTATTGCATATATGTGTGGAGATGATAATCTGGACCAACTGATGATTGCTGGTTTAGCATGAAATACGGTACTGGTGATTATTTATCTTTTCGACATATATGTGTTCAAGTGTATCAGTGTTATGTGATAGAGTGAAGAGTGGTGGGTTGTGTGAAAGTCTGTGCTCATATACCCTATATATTACATATATTAATACAGGTATATAATAAGCCAGTATTTCAGTTATTTTATATATTTAAGTATTTGTGTTGAGAGTCATGTATGAAGAATAATGACCAGCAAAATTTATCAATGTCTTTTCTAAATGTAATATGTAATATAGGGTATATGAGCACAGACTTTCAGATGACCCATCACTCTCCACTCTATCTAATAACACTGATACACTCAAGCACATATTGAAACAGTAAGATCTGCTTTGCAGATCTTCGTTTCACCTTTTCTCACCTACTTCCTACCTCATACCTTAGTTTGAACCCCAATCTATCGTAGTGTGTCTGCAATACGCTTATATACCGAAAATCCCACCTAATTTTAAACCACGAGTACAATGCTCGTATTATATATATAAGTCATTCCCAAATAAATAAAAGATTATAGATTATGTATATGTTCACATAATTTTGATTTATTAAAAAGTAGGTTATATAAGTCGTAATTGCGCACACACTATGATATGCATTTTAAAACATATCAAAATTATAAATTGTTAAAGTTATTTTGTTTGAATCTATTTACAAATATATTACTGTCATAATATATTTTGATTTAAAATAAAATTCATTTAGTAAATATTCGTTTAGTAAATAGATTCAAATATTGCAATTTAAAAAGTAAAATCATTTTCTTTAATTTAATAAAAGTTATCCCAAATATTTCTTTAAAATAAATGAGGGACAATAGTTTTAATTATTTAATATTATATAAGTTTATCTAAAAACAGCAGATGTCCACTTAAGGCTTTCTTTAATTAATAAAAGTAATTTTTAATTAAATCTAGTTTGTAATTCGAATGTCGACAGGGAAATTAACAAAAGAAATTAATTAATGTTGAATTCCTTTAGACATTTGGATGATTTAATTATAGCTGATAAGTCCGATATATTTTTGTAATGCTCCAGGGCAGTTCTATTGTTAAAGTTTACTATAAAAAGAAGGGTTTTCTTTTGTCCTGGAAAGTTTCTTCTTCTAATGTTTCTAAGAGAAATCATTCTGAGGTCTAATGTTTCTAACCAAAATTATAGTAGTAATTTGTAAATCTTGACATGACAGAGTAGAGTGCAAGAAGGCTATTTCTCTCTGAAATGGTCATATGCTGCCGTAGACCATCGGAAGTTATCGCATAAGGAACCCCAGAACTGCTGCCGCTGCCAAAAATATGAACATTTCCAGATTTTGCTGCTGAATTATAAAACCTGCCGAACATCTAGCTGAAAATGCTTCTCCAGAGGTAAAACCCTAAATTAACCCAAGAGCTCTTGTGATAACTAACATGCTATAGCTATTTAAAAATGTTTTTCTTATATTTCACATAACTTCATTATGTATTTCTTTAACGTGTTTAAATATACTCAACATTTTGCTCTCTATCCTTGGGTTAATATTTTCTATTTATTAAGCTTTCTGTTATTTTATTATAATAATGTGTCAGAATCATCTTTGACCGAGTGAATTATTCTTTTTGTTGAAACTAAGACGCTGCTATAAAGGCATATTTTAAATTTCTAAATAATTTCCAATTTTATTATCTTGCAAATCACTCGTTCGAGGGTGATTCTTTTCTTTAATATATAATATAATCACATAGTTTAAAATCTACATGTTATTGATTTTAATCTAATATAAGAGTATGTGCGAGGTCAATGATTAAATGTGTCCCTTAATGCATGATTGCGTATATAAATCTATACTTAATTTTCAAACCCGCAAGCATGCATTTTCCTATTTTAATTACCGTGTTCTACTTTAATTACAAAGTTCGTCATTGACGTCGAGAATGTGCGGACCCTTTTAAATGAATTTCTGGGAATTTGATTGGGCATTTCTCTTAATCCAAGTAAAACCCATTCAGTATGTTTTGTATACACTCGTCTCGTATTGCTGGTAAATGAATTGGTTGTTGAGACCACTTTGTTTTATTTTTCCAAGGATTCTTTACATGGCTAAGGCCGTTCTCTTCACCTTTTGTGGTTTTCCAGGCAGAGTGTGTTCACAAATGACACACCTGGGAATTAAACGCAATCATCACCCAGTCGCTAAGTTTCGGCTGTTCATCAAAATACTTTCCTATGGGTTAGCGGTGAGATGCCCTCCGTAATTATTCCGGATATTCAATATTGTTTTATTTTATATTTATTTTACAAAGCATCCGTGACTTAACATGTCACACCCTCCAACTTTAATAAATTCATTATCAGCAATACTGACCTCCCAATGCAACTCTATTATTATTATTCTCAAATAAATGCTTTGATCACATTCCCACTTTGTTGCTTAGTAAGCTTTTGTCCGTGCTATTCTCGAAATCAATAAATATTTTATCACTTAATTTCAAATATTTTCTTAAACTTGTATAATTGCTCAAAGCACCTCGCACATGTTTCTATCTCGTCAAGCACATTATCGTAATGCTATTAGCCCGAGGAATAGAATATATCACTTTGTTTTAAAACCTTTTTGTCATTTATTGAAATATAATGCCCACAATTATTTAATACACGTCCCTGTCTCATATAAGCAGACAGTGGCGTTATATATATATATATATTTTATGAATAAATTTTGTGAAATTATTTAAAACTAAATTTGATCTCTTATTTTATTTGATTCCTATCACTGTCTCGGTCTATATATATATTTTCTGCATTTCTTTTGTAAATCCATAGACGTTAATTAGCCACCCAAACTTCTTTTAGTATAGAGTCTTTTGTTTCTCCCTGACCACCAGGCACCGGTCAAAGGTCATACTAGTAGTGGCATCAGATGCGTTGTTACGTAGATGGCGCTGTGAAATTTGGGCTTTAGATTCGAACTTAGTATATCTAGAAGGCAACCCCTCCTAGAATGTTCAGTTTCGTGTCTGGGGTTTGAATTCTGCAGTGTGTTAGTGAGATAGACGATTCTGACTGTTACAATATATGCTGAAAAGATAAATAATCACCAATACACGTATTTCATGCTAAACCAGCAATCATCAGTTGGTCCAGATTATCATCTCCCACACATATCTGGACCAACTGATGATTGCTGGTTTAGCATGAATTACGTATATTGGTGATTATTTATCTTTTCAGCATATATGTGCTTGAGTGTATCAGTGTTATTAGATAGAGTAAAGAGTGATGGGTCATCTGAAAGTCTGTGCTCATATACCCTATATTACATATATAGACACAGGTATATAATAAGCCTGTGTTTCAGTTATTAAATGTAATATGTTAAGTTCTGAGTTTATATATGAAGCTTTTTTCCCCTTTATATATATATAGCTATCGTATATAGTAAAATAATATTAGTTTTTAAAATTTATAAGCATTCCTAATAGAATACCACTATCATCCATAATTTTTTCTAAGCTATTTACCAATTTTTTTTCTATATATCATTTATTTTAATCACTATAATTACTTTCCCCCCATTCATTATCATTTTTACAAAATTTATTTTTTTAAATATTTAATTGCCTCTGTATGCATTTGCGCAGCTTTGTAATTTCAGGGTCAATTTGAATGTTAATTGTATACTGAAATAATATGATATTCACTTTATATATTTAATGAAAAAAATAGATATAAAGTATTTTATTACCTTAGTTATGTAAAAGTGAAAATAAAGAGATATCATATATAGGTTTTCAAAGAAAGCAGAACTCCCTACTAAAATCAGGAAACGTGTTCCCATTTTCCTTATGTCAGTGAACTCTCAATCTTGACCTAGTGAGGAAATAATCAAGTGTGACTCAAGTATTTTGAAAACCATCTCAGTAGAGAGGTACAACGTTTTTTTTTTTTTGACATAAAAAATTAACACATAACCTGTTTATAAAATTTAAGTTTGATTTCTTTTTTGACTGTTTATATTGCAATATTACATCGAATAAGCTTTTTTTTTTTTTTTAAATAAAAAAACAACAACTACATCGTATATATATTTTTATTAAGAGAAATTTATTATGCGATACAAACCTACATTTTGCTATTACATGCTATTGCAGTATGATATAAATTGTTTATTTTGTTACACTACGGTTTCAGATGTAAATCATTCAGCTTTAATGTATTTACTTCTATGTATATAGTTATTTCTCCAATAGTTCAATTCTGTACATTTAGCGATCGTCTTCTTTATTTTTTTTTACGTGTCATAGCATCGGCTGGGAAGCGAACCCGCTAATCCGGGACAACTGCTTGTAAGGCAGTTATGCTGACCTCTCGACCACCAACGCTTAGTCTGGAGCTATTAAATTGTCTCTTTGTTTGATTTTTTCTATGATTTTCTTTAGTTCCATTCCCCGTGGATCTCCCAATAGTGATTTTACATCGTACGCACCATAATGCGAAGTTTATATATTTAATTAAAAATATATTATTATGTAGAAAACACTATATTTTTTAAGAGCTTATTTATATATATACCTGTATATGATTTATAAACTATTAACTTAGGCTGTGGAGTTATTTTAAAATTATTTATAAATCAATACTACTGTATTTTTGAAAAGTTAAGCAAATATTTTCTTGAGTAGTAATTGGTTCGAGTGTCATTATTTTAGAAAAATATCACTTTGTTATAATGTACTTAATGTTTATTATTTATTGTTTACTTTTATTTATTAAAGTGTATAAATATAAATTCAGTAACCCATACAACCATTTTTGAATTTGACAGATTGCTTTAAAAACTAAAATAAAGACAACTTTATATAAATTATAAAGCTAGATGGGTTTAAACTTTAACCAAATGATGTAACGACAAATGAAATGAATACTCTTTATAAATTTGACAAGTAATAGAAATTCATTTTTATATCAACAACCGAACAAGAAAAAAAAAACCTAGCCTGAGGCAAAACATCCTTTATTTTTAATAGGATCTTAAACAACAGAAACATTTGCTCTGTTAACGTTTTGTATCTATGGTACATATTTTGTCCATCCAATGTTATATTATTGCTTTTACAAACTTGTTTTTAATCTGAATTTTTACATGGAAGACTACAAACAAACTTTTACTAAGATTTTATTCTCGTATAATATTTATATATGGACAATTGAAATCTTAAACTGGATTCCAAGAGATTGTAAAAGACCCAGAAAGAGACCACATGTGAGATGGATGGATGAAATAAGAAAATATGCAGGGGTGATGTGGAGAAGAGAAGCTAAAGATCGGAGAAGATGGATTAAACTTGGAGAGTCCTTCATCCTGCAGTGGATTGATAATGGTTGATGACGATATATGCAAGAGAATTTATGTAAACTTGATTTTAATTTTTTTGTCCAATGTAAAATATTTTTCAATATATTTAATAAATTATCTTGTAAGTGGCCTTCAAATTAATGTTAAATCGTCTATTTATTCTGGTTAATTAAGCTTAGTATAATAAGAAGGATGGCCTTCAAATTTTGTATACTCTTTTTTAAACGTTTTACCTGCATTGAAAATACATAACTGTTCAGCTTACTATAAAATATTTTTTTCTCCATCAAGGAAATAGTATTCTAAATATAATCTCTTTTAAAAAGATATACAATATTCACTTATTATCATTTACATCTGCTTCTTCCTTTATCATTTTTAATTAATATGTAATTCATTAATTTTAACTTTTGTTTTCAATATAATAGCTATACCAATGTCTAGTTCACATTAATAATATTCACCATTTCCTGGCTTTCATTACAACTAATATATGTATTTTTTTTGTCAGATTAATATTTATTAGAAATTCATTATTTACATTAATCTACTTTATTAAATTATATATTCTAAAAAATATTTCTTGAACAACATATACATTTCATCCTAATTTTTCATTTTTTTTTTTTGTTTTGAAATATTTATTAAGTAATATTTACTAAGGCTGTAACCTTTAGGAATAAGTGTCTGAAAATTCGAATATATATTGGCAACGTCAAAAGCTAAAAGTTACCTCTGTTTATATTGATATTATTTCCTCATTTCTATTTTTTATTATAATAACAATCCATGGAAATATTTAGTTCAACCTATATATATATTATTTATACACACATATATACAACGGGTATATAATTGGTTGTAGAATATCATTTGTTGTGGCATCCATACATTGAGGCATACATTAAAATACATGTATTTAAGGGCAATCCATTTCGATAATACAGTCTTGAAAAAAATTACAATATCACAGAAGATAATAAATAGAAAAAATAAATTCAAAAATATGAATGCAAGAGTAGAAAATAATTTATTTAATTTTTGCATACTATACATGCAAATTAAAAAAACAAACACTCTTTTCCTAGTAAAAATTACACAAAAGCCATGCCATGTTCATCATTTAGATCTATATTTTCACAATTTTTTTTGGCTTGACAATCATTTCTTTCTTAATATCTAAATTAGCAAAACTCTCCATATGTAGTGCCACCCTGTGCCAACCAGGGTAATCAATGGATGCCAGAAGGCTTATACCTAAAATTCCCATCTATTGCCTACTCATCCACCATCCCCAGACTAGTTTCTGGCTTGTGGCCTTCATCAGTGAAGAGCCTTGGATCTGAGAACACTGCACCTAGATCTTAGGATCTAATGCAACCCTCCAGTAGCCACCTTTTATCTCTACTTAACTATAAAACTATGAAAATGAAATTGAAAACAATAATATTTTCAATCTAAGCTCAATAGACTATATAGTTATATGGGTCTGAACTCAGTTCAGCACTCATACATTTTGGTGTCTTTGGCTCTTTAACAACCATTAGGCAGGATTGGTGTTAAACCACTAAACACATGATCTCCACCTCTTATGCCAGCACATAACTTATTAAACAGGCAAATCTCTCCATATAGTAGTGTCACCCAGTGCCAACAAGAGTAATCAACCTTCTGGCATCCATTGATTACTCTGGTTGGCACAGGGTGGCAATACTGCATGGAGAGTTTTGCCTGTTTAATAACAGTTATGTCTATCATAAGATAAGGTAATCATGTGAATATTTAAATTAATTATTTTCATCATTTCATTTTGCTGGCTTGTGGCTTTTTCCATGTCCTCAGGAATATTCATTTTTGATTTTTGTAGTTCATGAATTTATTCAATTAAAACAATGTATTTCAATTACAGATTTAGTTAATACATGGGATGTAGTGAGTGTTGCAAAGAAGAAAGATTATAACTTCAATGGATGCTATTATGTATAAAAATGTTATAAGCTATGTTATTAGTTTTTTTTACACTGAAGTCACAATACAAATTGTAACACAATACAGACAAGTCCTTCCAACTGATTTTCACTTTTCTCCATCATTGATGTTATAACAGTCCATATTAGGAACCCAATACAGAAAAGTCCTGCAGGCTGATTATCACTTTTCTCCATCATTGATGTTATGACAGTCCATTTTAGGAACCCAATAAGTCCTGTAGTCTAATAATCACTTTTCTCCATCATTAATGTTATAACAGTCCATTTTAGGAACCCAATACAGAATAGTCCTGCAGGCTGATTATCATTTTTCTCCATCACTGATGTTATAACAGTCCATGTTAGGAACCCAATACAGAAAAGTCCTGCAGGCTGATTATCACTTTTCTCCATCATTGATGTTATGACAGTCCATATTAGGAACCCAATAAGTCCTGTAGTCTAATAATCACTTTTCTCCATCATTGATGTTATAGTGGTCTGTATTAGGAACCCAATACAGAAAAGTCCTGCAGGATGATTATCATTTTCTTCATCATTGATCATATAACAGTCCATATTAGGAACCCAATAAGTCCTGCAGTCTGATAATTACTTTTCTCCATCATTGATGTTATAGCAGTCCATATTAGAAACCCAATACAGAAAATTCCTGCAGCCTGATAATCACTTTTCTTTATCATTGATGTTATAACTGCCCATAACAGAAAAGTCCTGCAGGCTGATTATCATTTTTCTCCATCATTGATGTTATAACAGTCCATATTTGTAAATACAAATTTGAATGTTATGCATATGTGGACAATCCTACTATGTTTTCTCCTAACATTCATGATTTGAAATAGCCCTTTATTAAAACAGTGCAAGACCATTAAGATAATAATAAAAACTCTTTGTAATAAAAAAATTTTAAAATTCAGAAATGGAAGGAAATTAAAACAATGGTGTTATTACATATAAAAATATAAATATTGTCTGGCAATGAATGCAAGTAATTTAGAAGTAACAGTAACGATAATTGTGTAAGACTAAATATACTGAAGAGCCAATAATTGAAACAATGATTTTGCCCCCAATAAAATCAATAATTTCCACAAAGTCAGAAACACATTCCAGGAACAAAAACAAACACTTCATGGAATAAAATTAAAACGTATGGTTTTAAAAAATGATGATCCATAGTTATAATTTCATAAACATTTAGTCTCAGAGTTGTAAATATTAGCAATAATAGAAAATTATTTATTTTTGTTGTATTTTTGTAAAAATATTATACAAGTTTGTGCACTCCAAAAAAAATAGAATTTATTAGAGAGATTTTTGTTAGATTGTGAACTGATAACTGATAAAAATTTAACTAAAGAATTAACGTAATGGTGATCAATAAATTCTAAGAAATATTTGTGGATTGCAAATATTTTTTTGATAAGAGACCTAATTGTCTTACACGGGAAGGAATTCTGAAGACACAATTTAATTAACTATAGACCTAAATACCTAACCTTATATCGAGAAGATAATTAATTGTAGGAATAGTCAGAAAGCTATAAAAAGAGTAAGTAATAAGTATGTGGACCATTTGAGTACATCTCCAGTTGATTATCCAGTTCAATTCCAGTGTAGCAGAGATTTAGTGCCAATGCATGTGCAATGCTCAGTGGAAAGATATTCATGAGCAATATCTGAATAGGCCCACAGAGATTGGGGGGACTGTAGCCTGAGGAAACTATCCAGATAGTAGCTAAATGAAGAGTTGAGTTTCCAGTCAAGTAGAGTTACAAGTGGACTGTTGTGGAGACGGAAGCTGTAAGGAGCTTATAGTCAGTCGCAGTGCTATACTATGATGTATTCCAGTGCAACTAAACTGGATAGGGGCCAAGGGGTGTATCAATCAAGGTTCATGGGGAAATGTTTTTGTAGCAGCCAGTCTGAAAGTAAATCAAGGGAATTGAACCGTAGTTAACTGTTGAGATATTGTTGTCGCAGACTTTTTGCTATTCAGATTATTCTTTTATGTGTATTTATTCGCTGATCGCCAGTCATAGTTGGGGATGCAGAAATTTAAAAAAAAATCAGTTACGAAACTACTATAAATTTCAGAGCATCAAAAAAAGAAAAAATTCAAATTAATTTCTAAAAACTTTGTGGGGGGGAAATAGCAAAACAGTAAATCAAACAGCAGTATCATCATAATTATATACTAAATAAAGAATCACATGACCTCATTTTATATTCAAAAACATAAAGACAGTCATTCATTCTACTTTTTCTACACTAGAGACATTTATTGTAAGACTAATTAATCTTTAATATCAAATTGCTGTTAAATTCTTAGACTAATTTCTATGCATTGGGCTTAATTAATCTGATGTTTTTCTTTGATAATAGCCAAATAGTCCGAATCCAATTTGTAGATATAGAAGTGGTATTGTCACCTAATGTTTACTGAGTACTCAGATGTACAGTAGGTAGCTCTGGTAGAGCATAAATGAATTAAATTACTGCTAGCAGTCCATAGTAGTATATTATTTACATGATTTTCACTACTTAAGAAAGAAATTTCATGATTTATAGAAAGTAGATATTTTAAACGCTAACCACTCAGACTCACTCTTTAAAAGTCTGTATTTTAAGTGAATGGCTTCTTGTATAAACCTATCCACAGACTAACCAAGGAAATGATAAACTTGTTAATCATGTCTACTTTTTTATATTATTGCTATTCTATTTACATCTGATGAATAGATTAACATTGGTATAAGAAAATTGGTATTAAAACAGACAAAACTCTTCATACAGTAGTGCCACTCAGTGCAAGCCAGAGTAATCAATGGATGCCAGAA
Organism: Epiperipatus broadwayi; assembly: GCA_028023455.1. Classification (NCBI taxonomy): domain Eukaryota; kingdom Metazoa; phylum Onychophora; class Udeonychophora; order Euonychophora; family Peripatidae; genus Epiperipatus; species Epiperipatus broadwayi. The sequence continues at coordinate 1,866,213 of JAQFVV010000052.1, forward strand.
GGCTTGTGCATAAAATTCCTATCTAGTGCCTAATTATCCAATATCCCCAGACTAGTTTCTGGCTTGTGACCTTCATCAGTGAGGAGCCTTGGATCTGAGAGCACTGCACCTAGATCTAGTCTGGGGATTTTGGATGAGTAGACACTAGATAGAGATTTTATACACAATCCTTCTGGCATCCATTGATTACTCTGGATTGCACCGAGTGGCACCACTGTATAAAGTGTTTTGCCTGTTTTAATAACAGTTATGAGCAAGTATAGAAAATGGTTATCATGTGATGTTTGGTGGTATAAAATTGGCATTAATTGATTCTATGGGAATCTGCTTTGTGAATTATTGTAATAACAATTTCAGGCTTAGTTGTTCTACGAATAAGTTTATATTATCAGCATTACAGGCTTGTTTAAATTATTAGAATTTCATCCTAATTATTGTTTGAAACTGTAAGCTACCTTGATTGAGACTAAAAAAAAGTAGCTACTAATAAAAGTCTCAGTCTTTTTGAATGATAATACATGATTTTGATTTATTATAAAATAGAAAATCATATAACATTATAATATTAGCAAAAAAATATTCATGTTTCTTTTTATTATTTTAAATTCACATACTAGAGAATTAAAACCCATTCTGCATCCACAGTTGTAAACAAACCTCTGCCCCATTAATAATATATTAATTACTTATTCATCTGGAAGCCACTATTTATTATATTATTACATTTAACCAAATACTGTAATATTGTCAAGCATTGGTGGTCGAGAGGTCAGCGACGGCTGCTTTGCAAGCAGTTGTCCCGGGTTAGCGGATTCACGTCCTGGCTGATGCTATGACACACGAGGGAAAAAAATACTGTAATATTTAAAAAATACTAAAAGGTTAAACTACTATGATAAATTAGTTGCTTAGTTATATAGATTTGATATCAGATCAGTTGCTATATATTTTGAAGATCTTAATTCCAACTTTGAATTCTAGTCTTGAATAATAAAAACAAAAGGCAGAGTTTGGAAATGAATATTTTATAGCACTATATACTATTTGGTGCCTATTGATTACTCAAAATTACAGTATATAGCTCTGAAGTAGAGTGAACATAGTTGTTTTTGAAAGCACATTAGTAAATACGAGAAGTAATTGAATGTTATATTTTTCTGGTGATTTTTTAAATTTAATTACATATTTGACATTTATTAGTTATTTATAAAAATATTTATATATGTATAAGCAATAATTATTGTTGAACAGATTTCATACCATGATTTAGATGATACTGAAAATAAACATTTTAATAAAATAAAAAAGATTTGGAGATATAAAAAGTTCTGAAGAAGATTGCTATGGCAATTGAAACTCTCATATTAGGTTGTAAAAAAAGCATTCTAAAAGTAATAAAAACATAGATGATATCAATATTATATTGACATACTTTAGATTACAGTAAAAATAAGATCAAAACTAAATTAGAGGAAACTTTAGATGTAATATGTTGGACTATTTCCATCATCTATGAGTTAATGTTGAATGATGTTGAAAATTTTAAACTTTATTTAAACTTTCCAAATACAAACAACTTGTTAGTAATAACATACATATAGACAACACATGTTAGTAATTACATAATGTTTTGAGTAGTATTATTCTCCACACTTCTTCAGGTGTTGCTGGCCTATATGCACAGTGACAATATTCGCTTAGTAAGTTGAACTCGCACCTTTAGATTCTTGAAATATTGAATTTAAGGCAAATGCTCTACCAACTGAGCCTTTGACAGGATAGTTCAGTTAGTAGAGCATTTGCTTTAAAGTCGATATTCAAGAATTTAAAGGTGCAAGTTCAACCTCTAAGCGAACATTGTCACTGTGCATATAGGCCAGCAACACCTGAAGAAGAGTGGAGAATACTACTACTCTAAACATTGTGTAATTAATAACCTGTGTTGTCTATTTGTGTGTTATTACAAACAAGTCGTTTGTATTTGGACAGTTTAAATAAAGTTTAAAATTTTTCAATACATTCAACATTAACTCATAGATGATGGAAATAGTCCAACATATTACATCTAATAGTATACCATCATTACAAACCTTCAGACAAATAGAGGAAACTTTATCTAAGAAAATGAGATCAAGCAATAGCCATGTTTGCTTTTTAATATAAATAATGTAACTCACAATATTGGTATAAAAATTTACATTCATATTTGTGATAGTGTTGTAATGTTGTTGTCTTTTGGCAAATACTAAAGAGTAGTCTATGATTTATTACAAAATACTTTTACTTTATTAACTCAATATTAAAATTATTAATAAATTAATTAAATTAAATAGATTATTTTTGTAATATTATTTTAAAACTTGTCTGTAAACTGCAGTCTAGCATTTCTTAATCTTTTTAAGTTGATATTCTTTTTTATTTAATACTTTTATTATTAATAATAATTTTTTAATAACTTTATATTTTTTTGATATTGCACATTGAGTTCTTCAAATATGGAGTGCCTACAATAGTTGAAGTTAGTAGAGTATGAGGTCTATCCACCATATGGAGCCATTTATGAATGTCTGAAGAAAAAAAAACCTAATCAATAAAACCAATGATGAAAGAAAAAACTAATCAATAAAAAATATAAAAATGTACATGTTTTTATGCATGAAAATTATTTATTTTCTTAAAAAAAAAAAGAATCCATAGTGATAAATGTAATAACAAAAATATAGAAATAATATATTTAATAACAAAACATGTTTTATTTATAGTGATAAAAATAATGTAAGTTTTAACAAGCTAAAGAAATTCCAAGAAAGTAAGCATAACAAATAAAAACATAAGTCATATATTTAGCATCCACACTAATGCAGAGCAAGTGCATTTTAACAGACATAGTAAAGGAATACAATTTTCATAAATATAATATGTTCCTATTTATTATTATCATCATCATCAACCATTATCAATCCACTGCAGGATGAAGGTCTCTCCAAGTTTAATCCATCTTCTCTGATCTTTAGCTTCTCTTCTCCACAACACCCCTGCACATTTTCTTATTTCATCCATCCATCTCACATGTGGTCTCTTTCTGGGTCTTTTACAATCTCTTGGAATCCAGTTTAAACTATTTATTATATAAGACATAAAACAAGATCTACTTGTTATGTAGTGGTTTGTTCGCTAAATATACTATTTTTATATTAATAATTTTTATTAGTCATTCATTAGACTAGAGATTACCCATTTAATGAATATTATTTCTGTAGTGTAATTTTCACTGCACCACTCTCAATGTCGGGACTGATTTCTATCTGCTTTTAACACCTAGTAGAAGGGTGTAATCATTAATATATGAACCAAGACATATGAAAAAGATGTATGATCATCAAGATCACATTGTGTGTTGAAGCAGCCCTCATCAGTATAAAGATATGTGTAAGAGAATATGTTCTGTGCCAACTGATGAGTGCTGAGTCAGCATGAAATGCATTTTGAGAAACATAATCTTTTCCACATGTCTTTGATCATAAACCAGTCCCTACCTTAAAACAGGCAAAACACTTTATACAGTAGTGCCACTCAGTGCAAGCCAGAGTAACCAATGGGTGCTAGAAGGCTTGTGCATAAAATACCTATCTAGTGCCTACTTCTCCAATATCCCCAAACTAGTTTCTAGCTTATGGCTCTCGTCAGTGAGTAGGTCCAGTTCTCTCAGATCCAAGACTCCTCACTGATGCAAGCCGCAAGCTAGAAACTAGACTAGGGATATTGGATGAGTAGGCACTAGGTAGGGATTTTATGCACAAGCCTTCTGGAATCCATTGATTACTCTGGCTTGTACTGAGTGGCACTACTGTATGGAGAGTTTTGCCTGTTTTAATAACAGTTACGAGCTAACATAAAAAATGGTGATCATGTGATGTTTGGCAGTACCTACCTTGGGTGAGAATGATATAGTGAAAATCAAACTACAGAAATATATTATTTTTGTTTTTATTTATTTCATTTAGTGTCATGGATTTTATTTCTTCACTCATGTATAATTCATTTTTTATTGTTAATTTTTCTTTATTTATTGATATATGATAGGTGAATTCCATATGGTTAGTAGACTTCATACTTTAATAGCATCTAATTGCTTTATTATATTATATTGAATAGAATTAATTACATTTATTTATTTATTTTCATTGCTGTATAAAAAGGGTTAATGTGAATAATTCATTAACAAATAAATCTAAATTATGATATAATATATAATTATATATTTATGGTAAAAATAAAAACTATTCAAACTTTATATATATCTCATAACCATATCAACCCAAGTGCAACCCACATTAGTCAGGCCAAGATGCTGCATGAAAATAAAAAGAGAAGAAAAAATGTACAAACTACTTTATTATGCTCCATTGGAATAAACTACATAAAAAAGTAAAAGAAAGCTGATTTATGCATTTGACAATATTACTAGATATTTATTGTATACTGCGAAGAACAATCTATGCATATATGCATAAACATATATAAGTTAATTAATAAATATTTGAACAATGACGTGTGTGCGCGCGCGCACGCAAATACCATAAAGTAAAGAAATTGCCATGCGACTAAAAGAAAAATTATTAATACACATTTTAATTATATTAATTGTTGTGGGAATTCGGGGAGAAGGTGATCGATTACTCATCCTATATTGTATGAGTGGAAAGATAATAATAAATGAGACCGTAAAAGAGAGATCGTGAATCAATTTTTAAATGTGCAGTTTTTGAAATTTCGAGGCATTTTGAGATTTTTTGGGTTTTACCTGTTCCGAATCGATTTATAAATAAAATCTAGTCAATTCTTGTAGAGAATTAAAATCCCGGATTAAAAATTATGAATCAATGACATCTTTTTGGTTTTATCTGTTCTGAATCGATTTATAAATAAAATCTAATCAATTCCTATAGTAAATTGAAGGGTGAATTAAAATCCAGGATTAAAAATTATGAATCAACAATACTTGTGAAATTAAAAAAAGAATAGTCAGCAAAGAATTTTATATCTTCCTGCATAAGAATGAGGATAGATAAAAGAAAAGAATACAAACAGCTATTTCTTTCTTTTTTCATTATAAAATATTGTAATATTGTATATAAGTTTGTTTTCTTCCCACATGTTATGGAAGAGAACAATGGAATATTTTATTCAGGGGTCTGAGATTTTAGAATGGCCTACAGTATGGTTCGAGTGCTGATAAGTGATGAAAACATATGCAAATGATCTAAATTATGGTTCGATTGATGACAAGTGACATAGACAGGGGATAGAAAGATAGCAGAGAGATATAAAAAGGGATCATTCAAAAGTCACACACGATGCAGTCATTCGATTTTGATGTGGAGTTTGTTCTATTTCTGATTTCCATTAGAATGCGATTTTGATTCCAGATTGCAAGCGGTAAGTATTAAAATAAGCAATATGGGAGAAGATACTTTTTCAGCTAATTAAAATTGCAATGTTTAGAGCAGAAGCTATAATAATGTTTTTCTACAATAGTGGATTATTTTCCATGCAAGGCTAAGCAACATGTAACACATTAGTCAGAAGATCCGGAGTATGGAGTCTGATCCAATAAATAACATCTGAAGTTTGTGGAATTAGATTGCTATAGCCTCTAAGATGCCAGTAAAGAAAAGAAATTGTACTATGCTGTTAAGAAAACTTATTAATATTATACATGGTGTATATGACACTGTGCTATTGTAACTACAAGTCAAGTCTCCAGCATGTGAGAAGAAGAAATCTACTTGTCAAGTGAATTTATTAAGAGAACCATAATTACAGAAAAAAAAGGATATTTGAAACCCATAATTTATGACTTTAAATATTTTTACCAGTAAAATATTTATGTTATAAATTAAAAAGGCCTTAGATATAAAATGGAAAAGACATTGATTATTGCAATGTGTTCGATTTGTACATCTATATTTAGAATCACTAGTATATATCGATAACAAACTTAGTATGTTTTTGTTTTGTTAATAAATTATTAAATTATCATTTTATTAAACCATTTGTTGACTTCAGCACACATATGCTAGTTTATAAATCATCCACAACTCTGAGATGTCAGGATAATAATTTGCAGTGACAATAGTCATTATTTCATAAGTATTCTCAGTAAACGTTCCTGTTAAGGTTTGGCACCTGAAGTTTCTTTTTTGATTGAAACTTAAAACAAATAAACTTGTGATTATAAATTCCAATCATCATCATCACATTGATTAGTATTATTATGAAGACTTTGCTTTTATTATTAGAATTCTATTCAACTTCTTAGTGACAACAGTTATGTACATATCTGGAAGATTTTACTTAATGTCTTATATATATATATCATAGGTTTTACTTAATATATATATATATATATCATTGGTTTTGGGTTCAAACCCAAACTACTGTGAAAGTTACCATTACAATGTATACACAATATAGTCAAGTTAAGACAATAATCAATATTTACAGTTTTGCCTTTTTTAATTAATGTTTTATTAGTAAGTGCCCAAGAGTATTATATTAGTAATTTATATCAAATTTGTTAATAAATTAAATAAAAAATACGTTTATGAAATTTTAATAAATAAATTATTTTAATTACTATGTTTTAATATTTGTGTGTAAAAAAACTGTTGAGCATTTTCACATCTTTTTAAATTAATAAGTTAATTTTTTTTTTTTTTTTTTAATATTGTGTTTATGCTCCTTCAAATATGGCTACCTAATAACTCCTGAGCTTGTAAGAGAAATCTTCAAGCTTTATTCCAAATTTGAATTTTATCACTTGGCCTTGAAAGATTAATGCACTATGTTATGGGTCATAATAGAGCACAACATAAATATTGTAAGATCATATTTCATTGTTATGATCTTATGCTCTCTATTTTAATAGACAGCTTGAAAAAATTGATTAACATCTTGTTTTTTTCTACTAGTCAAGAAATACTGTACAATCTAAAACTGGATAGAATTGCAATTAAAAACTTGATTATTATTATATATAGAAGCATAAATATCTTTAATAAGGTAACATCAGAATTGTTACACCTGTGATCTATGGATGTAAACATTAAACCCTGAAATTATATTGATACTTTTGAATTCTGTTGCTAGTTGAGGAAATTTTAATGATAGAAAAAAAAAGATCTACTACTAAGCTTCAAGAAATTGTCCTTCAATTAAAAAGAATCAGATTGGAATTGGTCACCTCATAGGTCAATTTTGTTGGTGAAAGAGGATGACCAGAAAGGAGATAGATTGATTCTATCATCTCAACAATAGATCTATTTCATCATCACAACAATAAACCTATTTCATCATCACAACAATAAACCTATTTCATCATCACAACAATAAACTTATTTCATCATCATCACAACAATAAACCTATTTCATCATCCTAACAATAAATCTATTTCATCATCACAACAATAAACCTATTTCATCATCACAACAATAAATCTATTTCATCATCATAACAGTAAATCTATTTCATCATCACAACAATAAACTTATTTTATCATCATCACAACAATAAACTTATTTCATCATCATCACAACAATAAACCTATTTTCTTATCATAACAATAAATCTATTTCATCATCACAATAAACTTATTTCATCATTACAACAATAAACCTATTTTATCATCACAACAATAAACCTATTTCATCATTACAACAATAAACCTATTTCATCACAACAATAAACCTATTTTATGTCACCAAAATAATACATATGCATTCAAGTTTTCTTTTTGTTAGTATATATTTGACATTAATTCAATCATATCTCAACCAAACAATAGCACAAAGGATTGGCTAACTTCTCTCACCATGAATACATTTTCTACATCTACTTTACTTTTTAAGAAGACATACATTACACATGTCACAATTTAACATCGTTCAAACATTTTAGATATACTTAAACTTCATATTTATTTCAAAATTCTATCATTTATTTCTGAAATATATGATCAAATTTATGTAAAAAAACATAACTGATAACCAAAGCAGGCTCTTCTCTCTGAACCTGTCCTGTATTCATAAGTTAGCCCATATCACAATATATTTTATTATCTTCATTTGTTCAATATTTATAAATAACAATTTTCTGCATTCATTACTTTGACGCAAAGTATTTTAATATAAATATATTAATGATTATTACTAATCATTCATTAAACTAGAGTTGTTCCTAGCTCAAATATTTTAAATATACTGTATACGGGTTCACATGATTTCCAGATATCTACGTCACCATTAATGGCGCCATAATAATATATATATATGTTTTTCTTTAATTTTCAGATTTATTACTCCCTAGATTATTTGATCATTTAAATATATCATATCAGGAAAATAATAATATGTAGTACTTTTGATTACTAAAATATATTCATGTCAAAATATTTTTTGATTAAAAATTTGAAACGACAATTAAATTTATTTATATCTTCAATTTTATCAATTTTCAAAACTTATATTAAAATATATATTAATTATAATGCGCGAGTTCCAGGTTTTGTATTATTGTTAAAAATATTACCTGTTATAAAATGTTCATTCAGTGTCTTTGTGACATATTTTGAGTTTAATGAACTTTCCAATGACCTGGTTACTCTTGATTGCATCGCAGCCTACGGATTCAAAACAAATTATCTAGGTCAGTATAGACAGAGTGGCTGGGGAGAAGTTTAGGAAAGACCTTGATGAAGAATGTTATTATTGCTTTGATGGGTGGAGAAAGAAATGAATTTTTAAAAAAAATGTTTCGATAATAAACAAGTATAATAGTGCTTTTCATTTTCAAAGTTCTTTTCTGCAATAAAAAAGTTAGTTAAATATATGTCAGTTTTTTTATAATAACAAATATAATAGCTGTGTTTGTGTGCGCGCATATTTATGTAGTGTATTATTTTCCACGCCCATAATCCGAGGTTCGTACCCACTACAGGGATCTCGAATCTAAGACATTGATTAAAACTTGAATCTTAGATTCCATACAAAAATACGATTTTGGTAATCGACTTCTAACTAAACACAGCTTGCCATTTTTTATTTTTGTTATGTGTGTGGAGGGGGGGGGGTGCTGGTTTAGATTCTTCATGCTGTAGGTTATTTAAAAAGACTATTTTAATTCTTTGCTTTTCTTTGAATTGTATGTTTGTGTTTGCAATGGAATACAAATGATAATATCTATCTAATGTAAAATTACATATAAAAACAAACATTACAATAACCTGATGTGATGTGTCAGGAATCTCTCAGCAACTATGCACAGAGAAACCTGTTAACCACGTTGACTTCCCTTTCCATTTCCCACCCTAAATGTTCCCATATTCTTCTCCTACCCTGCTCCATACCATTTCCACAACATAATCTTTGTCAACTCCATTTTCCCAAACCCAGCATAAAAACCAATAAGCCATTTTATGTATAATCACTTTGTTTATATTTATTCTTCCATAACTGCATTATTTGTAACTTTTCTGCTTTCATGCATTTACATTCAATTAACAGATGCCTAATACTTTTTATGCCTTTCTTACACAACTTGCAGACTAAACCACTCATATTTTTCCATTTATGTGTATGTTGCTAAAGATCCCGTTCGACCCTTAAACAGTAAACTACTTTCCTTGCTATTATCATAAATTAACTCACACCCAATATTTTGTTTACTTCTATATATATATTTAAACTCTTTTTATTCTCCATACTAATTCTACATCTCTTCAATTCCCTATTCTTTATCAATTCATCTATTCTTCTATCCCATTCCTTAACACTATAACACTTATCAATTCTCCTAACACAATCATCCCACCTTTTGTATAAGTATACATACATAAAATCTTTATCCAAATCTTCTGCATATCACATTACCTTTCTCACCCATCTTGCTGCCTGCCCTTTATTCATAATGTTTTGTCTATTCTTTTATTATCCATAAACTGCAATCTACCAAACATTTTCATTTTGCTTTTTGCATCTCTCATATAAAACTTGACCAATCCATTTCTCTTTGAATTACCTCCTTTGCCACCCACACATCTGCATCATGTTTTTATACATAAATTATCCAGTGGCACCATCTAAAATGCTCTTAATGTTTGTACTCCCAACCATGTTCATCAAAATATATATATATTTTTTCCATTTCATCAAAAAAAGCAATACATGTGTTAATATAAATTTATTATATATATATAAATGATACTTATGCATTTTCCTGTCTATCAAGCTCTGCAGCCTGTATGTTTGATAAATATACACTTTCAGGGGCATACTATAAATCTTTACAAAAAAATGGCTGACAGGAAACACAGTATTTAATACTTACATTTTAGCTTTATTTAAAAAAAATGGAGCAAAAATTGATTACAATATTTACTATTATCAGATAAATGTTAGCTATTAGTTAAAACTAATGATAATAAATGAAAAATAAATATTATAATTCCAATGTCTACATATATTATAAAAATCTATTTTATTTTATTTTTAGATTAATAAGTTGAAGTCTGCATTAATGAACACTAGATTGCATTTCTATTTTTTATTTGTATATTAAAAAGTTGACTTAATAGAAAATAATAAATAAAGTGTAAATATTGTAATTAAATTTGCACATTTTTAATTTTTTTTAAAACAATGCTAATAGGGGGGGGGATTTAAATATTAAATACATTTTTTATTGTATGCCCCTGAAACAGTATATTTATCAGAAAATATGGGTTGTAGAGGTTGGTAGATAGGAAAACACACAAGTACCATAAACACACATAAAAAAACCTATTAATTGAAAATATTTATATATTTACCTTAAATATTAACAAAATCACAGAAGATTCTTTAAAGATTCCAATCAAAAGATAGTGTCAGTCATTAACCATGTAATTAATGATTTATATTTTCCACATTTACATAGAAATCAATGGCTGTATCAATTCCATTATGAAATATGGCTACAGCCGTTCCTGAATCTATGATAATCAATTACGGCTAAGGATGATCAAATTTGACTATCTTTATTATTGGATTTAGAGAAAGAAATTTGTTTAGATTATCATAAGAATTCCATTTTTTATGCCATAATTTTTCAATAGTAAATTTTTAGATTAGGATCCAAAAGGAGGATTTTTGATTTGAGATGAGTCTTAAATCACAAAACAATAACTTGGGTATTGCCATGTCTAAAACATGGAACAGTTTTTTTTTATATATTTTTATGAAGTAGCTTTTCTTCCAGTAACTGTAAAAGGAATCTGTGAAAGAAGAGAAAGCCGTTGCAGAGGAGTAGACTTTAGTTTACCAGTAATATTTCTCATGATAACATTTCATGAGTATTCAGAAATTTAGCGTGGAAACTTTTTCTCAATCAGGAATACAACATTCACAAGCAGAAATATGCTGGGGTCAAAAAAGCTGTCCTTAAAAATGTTCCAGCTAGCTTTCCAAAAGGATTATTTCTGGAAATTAACTTTGTGATAATTGTAACTAAATAATGAAAAGAAGTTTATTTACAATCCAATATTACTCCTAAATACCATGGATAGAATTATCTTAAAAATATTGAAGTTGAAGAATAAGTCATAATCTATATTGTTGTAGTAAATATAAATAACTAAGAAATGGAAATGAGGCAAAGAAATTAAATATTATAACATAAGGACAAACAAGGCAGACAAAATGTTAACGTCAATAAGTGTCAGTAATTTAAATTGATTCTATCAGTATATGGATAAAAATCAAATCTTTTACAAAACCCTACAGACCTGTAAAACAAAAAACACCAATAGACTACTATCAAGTCAAATCGACCACTCGGTTGAAGACCTTGTTGTTAAATACCTCCGTAAAGCAAGGGAAATGGACAAGAGAACATGCATTTCTTCATTGGCTGATCAAACATGGGGCCAATTAAAGATATAGGTTGACCTTTGACACCCAGGCCCATTGTGTGGCTTTCTCAGTCATTTTTTTGATTTGTGAAATTTTCAGATTTTTACCATAAACTTTTTCCCCTCTCATTGCAAAATCAAACTCTTATGAAAATTTAAATAATCTTTAATTTTATTATCTATGGTTTGTGGATACTGAATTAATAACAATATATACACTTTCATTAGAGAGTATATTTATATTTAAGTCAGTACAGAATTTTTTAATAGCAGTCATTAAAACACTGGTGTTTGCATCTGTATATTCTTTGCAAAATCAAAGCTGTATTATTAGCTTTATTATTTAAGTAATACATTGTTGGAGTGCAGTTTGAAAGTTATAATTGATTATTTGAAAGTCTGCATTCAAAGCAGGTTATATTGATCTGTTTAATGAGATTTATTTAAACTCTTTTGTATCAATAATCTTATTCTCTATGATCAAGTTTCAATCTTCAGTCTCTATATAAACATATTAGAACATAGATAAAGAGGTGGAATTCTATGTTAATCGTTAAAAGGAGGTTGCCTTGACAACACATTGAGATCGTTGATTGTTATTGATATCAATATCTTCTAAGTGTTGACTGTTTTCAATGAATTTACATTTATAAACCTATCTAGCCTTGGGTATTATTAGCTTTATTATTTAAGTAATACATTGTTGGAGTGTAGTTTGAAAGTTATAATTGCAGTTTGAATGCTATAATTGATTATTTGTTAGTCTAGATTCAGATCAGGTTACTGTTTAATAAAGTTTATTTAAACTTTTTTGTATAAATAATTATATTTCACTTTCTGTAGTCAAGTTTCAATTTTTAGTGTTTATATAAACTTATTAAATCATAAATAAAGGTGGATTTCCACCTTTATTGTTAAAAGGAAGTTGCCTTGACAACAGATTGAGATTCTTTGTTTTTAATTCATTGAAAGTAAAAAGTAACCCTAATAATTGTTCTTTAATTTTATTGTTTAATAGTCATTTAATTGTACATGCTATAAATAGTTCGGGTCTAAATATGACCCTAAATGAATAATTAGATTACCCAGTAACACATAAAGCAATTGGATCAAGGAATCAAAAATACCTCCTTGAAGTGAAGACATAGCAAAACAGTTCTATAATAAGGCTAAATTTACATCTATCTGCAATATCAAATGAGCCTCAAAAATATTAGGACAGTTCTGACTTCCATTTTGTATTGATGATAAAAAAAGGTCAATATGTGTTTCAAATTTCATTTTGGGGAGAAAAAGTCTTAAATATGAATAAAAGCTTTATCATAATTATTGCAGCATTTTTTTTTTATGGATATCATAAGATCACTACTAACTTTGTTTTGTTAATAAAATTTTATAATTGGATTTTTAGCCATATACATGCATCAGAATTGATTTATATATTATTAATAAGGATTTTCAGTATCTTCTATGTTAAAATGTCAATGTTTCTGAAGTCCCTATGACTAAATATAATTGTTTTCTGGTTTGAGAATGTCTTGGTTATGTGTAATAATATGATCATTGCAAACATGAGAATATTTCGGATCAATTAAGTCCAAATTTATTTGAAAATTTCCCAGAATTTTAATTTAGAGTATAGTTGAGATTTGTATCCTACAACGTTTATTTATTAATATTTTATATTAAATGATTGACCATAATGCATCAGGCACAGTAAACAATCTAACATCAACACTGTTAGTGGAATCAGCAATCATGGCATTAAACTGAAGATGATTATTATAAAGATTCAATGGATTCACATTAGTTGAGATTTTCATTTAGCCATTTTAATGACTTCAATGGTTTTTAAAACAGGCAAAACTCTCCATACAGTAGTCCCACCCTGTGCCAACCAGAGTAATCAATGGATTCCAGAAGGTTTGTGCATAAAATCCCCACCCAGTGCCTACTCATTAGTCTGGGGATATTGGATGTGTAGGCACTGGATTGGGATTTTATGCACAAGCCTCTGGCTTCCATTAATTACTCTGGCTAGCACTGAGTGGCACTACTATATAGAGAATTTTTGCCTGTTTTAATAACAGTTATGTGCAAGCATAAAAAATGGTGATCATGTGATGTTCAATGGTTTTGTAAGTGAGGATAAAGCTAACAATGAAAAACCTATCCAATGCAATCCGTTCTGAAGAAGATATCATTGAACTTGAGGGATTAGTGATGACTTTCTGCTTGTGAACGATTTTGGAAATATTTCTTCGATATTGGTAACTACGCCATAACATATATGTGAGAGAAAGAGTGGATATTGATATATGAGATTTTTTGAGAAATTTAATGAGAAAAGGATGAAAGGCAGTAGATATCCTTGATACTTTCTGAGATTTCAATTACAAGAGAGATCCTGATAAAGTCTATGAGTGGTGCATTTTTTATGTAGTTTATCATATAGGTGGGAAAGTTGGAATTTTCAGACATGAATTGCTGTTGTTGGCTTACAAGAATAAGGGCAACTTTGCTGCATTTGAATATATCAAATAACTACTTTTTTGTACTTATGATCTCAATCAATTTGAATAAAGAGAATGGCATATAATTTTACCAAAGTATTTACTACATTAGAAAAAAAGATTTTAGGGGAGTGGGTCAGGGTTGACTGACAAGGATCCTGGTTAAAGCTTTCATATGGAAGGGGAAGATGCAGGATTTTATTTAAAACAATAACTATTCACTTAGGCTTTTATAGAAATATACAAAATGAGTTACCAAAATATTGTTGAGAACCATATATAGATATTGCAATATTTCCCCTTGCAAAGTCACTGCATAGAAATTTTTGACTTCACCCATGCCATTCTGCAAAGAATTTAAATGTTTCTAATGATATTAAAAATGATATATGTGATCAATGAATTAATGAATATTTATCTAAGCTAATAGATGATATCTGTAATTCCATTAACCCAAATGAATACAGGTAACGAAAACATGTCATGTTACCTAAATTTGTGTCATACAAAATAAAGAACTACTACAAAAAATGGTTCCAAAAGTTAAAAAACTATACTATTTATTTGCATTTTATAACTAAGAGGAATAAGTTTATTAAAACAATAATTGATCAAAAGTATTTCATATTAATATTACATAATGATTTCTTCATCAGCACTACTAATAATTATTAAATGAGTGTTTTCTTATTATGCTCAAATGACAAATACCAATAGAGATGGTCTTTGTTCTTAAAAACCCTCCTCACATCCCTTGTTATACAAGAATTTCTTTATTGTCAAAACATGTATGAATGTTATTAAAACATGCAAAACTCTCCATACCATAGTCCCATTCAGTGCAAGCCAGAGTAATCTATAGATTCCAGAAGGCTTGTGTATAAAATCCCTATCTAGTGCCTATTCATCCAATATCCCCAGACTAGTTTTTGGCTTTTGACCTTCATCAGTGAGGAGCCTTGGATTTGAGAGCACTGTACTTAGATCATAATGTTTGGTGGTTATGTACGAATGTTGTATTATAATGGGAATTAATTCCAGTCTCAAATCATATTAGAGCAAAACAATGTTGTAGAATGTCCACGTTAAAGGTTTTTATTTCTAATTCTCAAACTGTATTAGAATGAAACCATGTTCTACAAATGCTGCATTGTAGGGGATTACCTGCATTTATATATTGTGATTTTTTTTTCATATTCATAGTATAAGTTATTCTGAATTTATTCAAGTCACCATATTTTTTAAAGATGATTGATCAAAATAAAGTTATTTTGAAGAATGATGTGTTATGAAGTTTGTTTGCAGCATTATTCACAACAATTTTACAAAAAAAAGAATATGGACCAGTGGTTTTTTTTAATGATTTATTCATGAAAGAGTAATATTTAATTTGAGATCTGAATCAGGTGAAATCGCCGGTTAACTGTAATAACATATCACTGCTCCTATTATTGAAACAATAATCAATAGCAATGACTTTTAATCTTAATATTGTACAGTATAAGAACAGATAGGTATAAAGAGAGGTTTATTACACTGTAATCTGAGAAACATTCCAGTACCAAAATAGAGAGAGCTAATTAGAAGATAATATAATTAATTAATGATTTTGCAGAATTGTTGCAATAATAATTAATAACAACATTTTTTACTTAATGCTGGTCCGTGTAAAAGTAAGAAGTGTAAAGTAAGGTTTAACATATTGAGATCTAAAGAAATATGCTAGCAATCAAAGAAGAGAGTCTTATCAAAAAAGCCATTATACGAATTTAAAAATTATTGTTGCATTAATTCAAGAAAAAGGTGTAGCCCATGATGTAATAAGGTCTGAGCTCAGCGGCTTTGTTGAACACGATGATTCACAGTCTGTAAAATAATTATATTAATTTTAATATTATTGAATAGGTAAAGATATGTAGCTTCATTTGTGAGAGTATGAAAATTAATCCAAATTATCAGGGCCAACATAAAAGCAAAGTTAAGTAAAAAAACTTTGCTCACAGATGAACTAGTATTTTTTTACAAAAAGGGACTTCTTATAAAAATTACATTTTTAAAGAGACATGAGCTGCCTTACAAGCAGTTGTCCTGGGTTTGCGGGTTCACTTCCCAGCCGATGCTTTGACACATGGAAAAAAAAATGAATAGCCTTGAGGAGAAGAAAATGTTACCATCAGATAAATCAAAAGAAAATGAAACATCTTCAACAATTTAAATTTTTTCTAGACTTTGATAGTGTCTTAATGATCACCATGGAACAATTCAAGGTGAATTTAATGGTCTCAAGATTACCTTCCAAATAAACATGAAATAAATCAGATTTGATGAATTACACAAATTAGTGACTTTTACATTCTGGATTATTTACATTAACAGTAACATTTTATTTATTTATTTTCAGGTTTATGAAATTTTATACAGTGATTTTACTATATTAAGTATATATATCAAGTTTATTAAGCGCAAACAGATAACATTGTAATAACATGAAAGCTAAAACCTTCAACAGATATGCCTTAAACATGCTTATGTGACAGCCAATCAGATGTAATAATGACATCACATGGACCTCTTGGTACTTACGTAAAATCCCTGTTGGAAGCTCACCAGGCATTTTATTTTAAATAATCCATTTTCAACGTTGAAGTATTTGTTTACATTTTTTTTCTCGAAATTATTTTCTCAAACATATGTAACATGTTAACTTTAAAAAAATATTAAAAAATTTATTTTAAAGCGAATGTTAATTTTAAAAAATTTAAATACATTTTTAAATAAATTCCATTCACAACATAATGTTCAAATGTTAACATGTGCTGAACGCTTAACACATAGCAAGCACTTAATATGTGGCTAAAATTATCAGGATTTTTTTTAACAGCGTTAATCAAAATTATCATTATTTTTTAAACATTCTGTTTTTGCCTATCATTTTTGGAAGTATGATTAAAATTTTGAATCTTCCATTGACAGAATAAAGGGTAGTGGAATAATACTCACCTGAAAAGTGATGTTTGTCTGCCAACATGAGTAACCACATTTGTTATAGTTTGCTTAATCATGTTTTTTTAAATTTTATTTACAGTGTTTACATTAAAATTTTTTTTAATTACAACCCTTTGGACTTCCGTTTTTTTATCATTTTAATAAATAAATATTGAATATGATAACTTATAGTCAGCTATATTGCTTATACCATATGTTGGAAGCCCCTGAAAATGGATTATGTAAAATAAAACACCTGACAAGCTTCCAGCAAGGATTTTACATAAGTACCATTTGTTTACTATGACTTAGTCTTTCTCAATTGTAAAAATATCAGATTCAATATCAACAATTCCCATAACCTTTTATTTTGTAATATACTCATCAGAATTTTTTATTTTTTGTCTTTTTTTAATTACTTAAAAATTATCCCAAGTATTTTTCAGACTAGAACTTTCTATAATTTTATAGAATCCACATAAAATGATCTTTGCTTTTTATGTGTAATTATATTTTAATTGTCATTGTTGGAAACTTTAGAATTCATGATTTGTGTTGATCTAATTTTTGGATTTTTGTTTTTCATGCTTTCTAATTGCCCATTCTAATCATTCAAACAGGCAGAATAACGTGGCACACTTGCTACAACTTTGTAAACCTCACCATGTAGAGTCACAGAGTGGCCATTTGTAAATAATGATTTTGATTAATGATGTCACTAACAGTATCGCAGCTATTAATAATAGGCTACTGATAGGCTGACATGCATATTTTTATTTAATTTATATAAGACAATTTGGAAATTATATAAACTTTTATTTAATTATGTATTAAATTATACACAAATATTGCCTTTCAACTATAGACAGAATTTATAAAAATTATTGTGAAATGTTTTATTTTTGTTTAATCTGAAATATTATAAATCTATAGATGAATAAATTTAAAGCCTTACAACATTCACTTGAAAACTAAAGAAACAATTTCCATATTAAAAACATTTCAGCTAAATAATCACTCTCTGAATAAATACATAATTTAAAACCGTATATATTCTAATTTTGTAAAAATCTTGAAATAAGTTTCATTTAGAAACAAAAAAAACTATTCTAAAATATAAACTTCGATGTTGTGTAAGAAAATCTCTGCAAGTGAGAGTATTTTTGAATATGCAATGTGTGTTAATACAATAGTTCATTTTAGTTTAATTACAGTTTTACCACTGAGTGTATGAGTAGAGTATCCAATATTGAGGTATGGTTTATATTTATAAACCAGAACCAGAGCGCTTTTGCTGTCAAGAAAAAAAAACGATGTTTACTATTACTCCTTAATCATGAAATGACTTTATTTCTCAGGAATTCATAACTTTAAGACCTGTAGAGGTCCCTACTATCGCATTTTTATACGCATGTGCTTGAGGCTACAGCCTTAATGAATATTACTTATGTAATCAATGTGCGTTTAAATAAATTTATAATTACAACTTTAAGTGCTGTAAGTTCCAGTTAATTTGAGGAATTTATGCTCCAAAGTCTGACACTTCACCACAACCCTTGAGTTCAGATTTTTATGAAATATTAATAAAAATAATGTTAGGTATTACGTAGACAAAAACACTTCATGGAATAATCACGTCTGAATACACTAATCCTAGTAACATTTTCAGAAAGTGGTTGTTTTGTGAAGTGTTGATATTCCTAAACATTATTTATATATGTCAAGCATTGGTGGTCGAGAAGTCAGTGACAGCTGCTTTACAAGCAGTTGTCCCGGGTTAGCGGGTTCGCTTTCCGGCTGATGCTATGACACATGAGAAAAAAAAAACAAAAACATTATTTATATATTTAATCAGCAGTAAAAATCAGTTATATGCGATTAAAATTATATAGATAGACAAATGTGTTTGTATATCTTAAAAGCTTTTATTTAAATCAATAATATTTACCATAATGCAATTATTCACAGCATTCATGAGTTCCCTTAGTTCCAGACTGATCTGAGATGAATGGTGTAAATCAGGGGTGGGCAATTGTTTTGGCTTGGGGGCCGCAGAGGTTGGCGGAGGGCTGCATCGGGGGTCACTTTGTGGAAGCAAAGGTTAGGGGAGGGCCACACCTTTTTTCATGACACAATAAACACACAGTTTTATTCCCTGTATTACCAAAGAAATATTTGTTTGTCCATTCTTCATTAAACACATGACATTCATCACCGATTTTACATTTTTTTGGATGGTTCATGATTTCACTAAAGTTGAAAATGTATATATTTGCTAATGCAAAGACAAAATTGAAATTAACCAGATCAACTGGAAAAGCACTGCACATCGTATTTACATTGTGCATGTGTATTGACATGGCCAACCTAATGGAAAATACAAGACGAATCTTTGGTTGCACATTGGAAGGAAATCTCAGTTCAAGGCAGATTTTTCTGATTGTCTTGGCGGGCCGCTATTTGCCCATGTCTAAATGAATTCTGCTTAATTTTAACATGCAAAATACCTGTGTCCCCTCAAATATTCTTGCCATTTAGTATGTATACTAGTTTATTACTGTGATTTATGACTCTTCTGGAATAAGTTGAAAACAAAGGCCAATTTCTCTTGATTTTATTTAACTGTCACAAATTGCAGAGAAACTTTTAAACTAATTATTACATTTTGTTATTGATTACTTAATTAGTACTATTTAGTATTGGTTATCAAAATAAACTAATAACTTTCACTTTCTTGGCAGTACAATCGGATTAAACTTATTCATCTAAGCTATTTAAGTTAAGCTAAACGAGTTAATTTAAAACAAGTTCACTACATTTCCTTCTTAGCTAAGTACAAGAAAAAGGAGAAAAATAATAGTAATAACATAAAGATTATTTCTCGCAATCCAATAAATGTCTCAGGAATTTTGTAAGGTTGTTTTCAATATTATTCAATGCTTTTTAGTCAATACCGCTTCTGTAATGTCTACATCCTGCATTTATTAACTAGATAGATGCTTTTGTTCAGTAATATTTTATCTGTAATTGATGTCTGTGATGAATGTGGATTTTACTGTTTTACTATTAGAAATTGTTCCTTTTAGGAATCACATTAGTGGGTATATGTTGTACCCAATACATGTGGTGCAGTTTCTTTTATCCCATTTTGAAGCTGCTTTCATGTTTTTTAGGGTATGTTCCAGATCTAAGATTGGATAACTCAGCCCTTAATGGGTGATTTATTAGCGCATCAGCTGGTATTTTGCTATGGACAGTTGGTGGTATTGTGGTATTGTGTTCTATATCAGCAGTGCACATTTTGATTTCTTGCTGGATGTTTTTCTTTGTTTCTTGCACCATCTGTTTATTTTTTTCTTACTATATCAGCAGTGTCAAGATATGTCTAATACTTTTCACACAGGTATATAAACAAGTCTGGTCTAAAGCAATGAATGACCTTAGGAAGACCACACATTAAAAAATAATTTTCTAAGTGTCCTGATAGTAGCTGATGGGTGGAAAGAGAGTATCTATGCTACCTCTAAGCACTTGGAAAAGGTATATCAATGGTGTTTGTCTTTCATGAACCCGCCTAGTCTATATGAAGCATTTTCCAAGGTCATGCTGTTTGAAACCGAAGTTTGATCTTTGTTTTGTTTGTCTCTTGTTTTGAAAGATATCTTTTAATTTAATTATCATTGTTTGACATTGATGTATCTCTGATTCAATAGCTGAACCTAAAACTAGGCCACCAAACCTATGATTTAGTCAGCATCTCCATTTGACCATATCTGGGAAACCATAACACAATAAATTTCTAATCATTTATAATACAATCTTATTATAATGAAATGCTCATGTCTTTTTATCCAAAAAGTTTTAAGTCCATGTGATGGCTTGTTTACAGATTCCTTGGATCACATTTATTTATTCATAAGTCAATAATCTGATAATTTAACATTCAGTGAACTATTATTTTACTATTTATCTGAACATTCACCACTCACTCATATTAATTGTTTTTCTATAGTTTTATAATCAGAGTTATCAATCAGATGACCAAGTACATTAATATAGGAGACTTTTTTCTTTCACATGTTGCAATTTAAATCCCAGGATGCACTGAGAGATATGCTACAGAATACCCCTTTCAGTAATGTGTCTACGAATGTTTTCTGATCTTTTTGTAATACGAATGATTGATTATAAACATGCTAATAAAATTCTTTGGGTCTTTCAAATCAATGTTTCTTATATATTCATGAAACTTTATCTTATGTGCTTAGTGCCATAATAGAGTGGCAGAAGCACAGGACCATGAATTGTGAAACAGCTTAGTCATTTCCAGTGTCTAAATTTTATAAAGTCCCAAGTAATAAATCATTTGATTATTCATTTATTTTTGTATTTCATAAACTGGTGATAATTATTTGAACTCAATTAAAAAATAACTTTAAATTTTTTAAAAGTATTTTTAAAGGCAAAGTTTATAGGCACTTGACCCCTCTCTTATTGCTACTTTTTATTATATTTGATAGATATATAATGGCTAGCTGAAAAATGCCAAACTTTCTTGAATGAAAATTTGTCAAATATCTAAAAAAAAATCTAATGTTGATTTGAATTTTTAATTATAGACATAATGAACTAACATAATAATCTCTAAAACACAAAGTCTTTAGTTTTTGAAAAGAGTGTTTTTTAATTTCTGCTGAAAGTTTTCTATATTTTGTAATTTTCAATCTATTTCATTCATTATTTCAATCATGATTATCCATAATTAGTGTAACAATATATATTATTAAAAACCAGTCAACACTTAGACAATTCCAATATCAATAACAATTAACAATTTCAAACAGTTGTCAAGGCAACCTCCTTTCAACCATAAAGGTGGAATCCCTACTTTATTGTTAAAAGGAAGTTGCCTTGATAATAGTTTGAAATTGTAGCTTGTTATTGATAGTGGGATTATCTGTGTTGACTGCTTTTTAATGATTATTTACAATCCATTTAGCCTCGGGCATTATTACATTTAATACGCACACACACACATATATATATATATTTAATATTAAGACACAAAAAATTGAAGAAAAATATATACAAGAAAAAACTATTTGTAAATCTAGATCAGAAATAATAAAAATAAGACAATTTTTTATTATTAAAACTTAGTGTGAAATTTGATTTTATCTCGTGCTTGATGTGAATTTATATATTTACACCACTAAAAGTGTGGCTTTTAAACTATCAAAAAAATATCATGTTAGAAGTTGTCCTAAGAAATAAATTAAACTCATGACCAAAAATAATTGCCAGAGTAAATGGTTATATTTTTATAAAAAAATGTTTTGTTTAAAAAACAAACACACAATATAACTTAAGATAATGTTCTTGAAAATTATAAAAAAATCATTTTTTTTTCAATTGTTTTTGTTAAACCAAGAGCTAATCTATTGGAGGTTGATATGATCATTGGTTAGTTATTTCATCATGTCCTTCACTGCGTCCTACCAGAAAACCCTAGGGCTGACTGTAGTTAGATGCATTCCTCTTCTTCTGATGGAAAACCCGGACTGTTACAACAGTATGCTTATATACGCTCAAAGCTGAAGTATGATCATTGGTTAGTTACTTTATCATGTCATTCACTGAATCCCACCAGAAAACCCTAGGGCTGACTGTAGTTAGATGCATTCCTCTTCTTCTGATGGAAAACCTGGAATGTTACAACAGTATGCTTATATACGCTCAAAGCTGAAGTATAAATTGGCACATTCTACATTTTACATTGACTGACACTTACTTTACATAAGTCGGAGCTTTTTTCAGTTTTTCTGTATTATTTAATACATATTATTTATTGAACTGCAAGTGTACAGTACTTATCGACATACATGTATATCACACAGACACCTTTTATATGAATATATATATATATAAACAAAATTTTAAATAATAATGGCATTATTAATAATAAATTGAAGGGGACACATATCTATTTTACTGAGTGTGTGTTCATTCATGAATTTACTGAGGCAAAAAGAATAAGAAAAAAAACTAATTACCATATTTTTATTTTTAAAATAATGTAAATACGCTCTGAGTGATTTTCTTTTTTTTTCAATAATGTTTTTTTTTTCTTATAGAAACAATGAACTACTTACTTTTTTTTTTTTAAGTGTCATAGCATCGGCCGGGACGCGAACCCGCAACCCAGGCAACTGCCTGCAAGTGCAAGGCAGTCGCACTGACCTCTCGACCACCAATGCAAGACAACTACTTACTTTAACAAGAAATTATGTCTTATTTATTTTTTTAGATCAGAATTATCTTTTAAGTATGATCGAAAATTTTGTGAAACTTTTAGCCTTACCCTTAAAAAATAATTTATTTGGAAATACTGCATATAGAAATTCAGAAAGAATAATAGAGAACAAATAAAATGTATGTACTTTCAACTTAAACTGAAGAACTTTTATTAATATATATATATATATAATCATGAATAATAGATGATAATAGATGGACAATTGAAATCTTAAATTGGATTCCAAGAGATAGTAAAAAACCCAGAAAGAGACCATATGTGAGATGGATGGATGAAATAAGAAAGTGTGCAGGGGTGATGTGGAGAAGAGAAGCTGAAGATCAGAGAAGATGGATTAAACTTGGAGAGACCTTCATCCTGCAGTGAATTGATAATGGTTGATGATGATGATGAATCATGAATAGCACTCAGAGAAAAAAAGGCTGCTTGAATATCATAAAATTTGTGAATTTTAATGGATTTTTGTGTTTGTTTACATTTTTCTTTGAGTAGGGTATAATTGGAATCATGTAGCTAGATACAACTTAGTTCATGGCTTTACTGTATTGCTCTTACACAAGGGTAGTTCAATTACTGCCTATGGACCATATACAGCTTACAATGATGTTGGTGCAACTCACAGACTGTGCGCAAGTGTAAGATTTTTGTTTTTAATTTTAGCATGAAAATATTAAATAATACAAACAAGCAATACATATTTGATAGTCTTTGACAAGTCTCTAAATCTTTAGATAGTATATGATTGCTTAAGAGCCAGTCAATAAACATCACATCACATGATCACCATTTCTTATGCTTGATCTTAACTGTTATTAAAACAGGCAAAACTCTCTATATATGTATTGCCATTCAGTGCAAGTCAGAGTAATTAATGGATGCCAGAAACTAGTCTGGGGATATTGGATGAGTAGGCACTAGATAGGGATTTTATGCACAAGCCTTCTGGCATCCATTGATTACTCTGGCTTGCACTGAGTGGCAATATGTATATAGAGAATTTTGCCTGTTTTAATAAGAGCCAGCCACATATGCATATATGCCCACATACAATAATAAGATGTTAGGCATCATCCTAAAATTGCCCAAAATGGATTTTAGAAGTTTTATTCTCTAAAAGTTAATTGAAAATCAATTTCCAGCAAGTTTGCAGTACTTTTCCTGCATGAAAAATACACTTTTTTTTTTTTTTTTACACATGATCATTTAGAAATCTAATAAAAGTCGATGTGATGTATGATCAGAAAAGTCTGCCGATCTTTGGTTTTACATTATCATGTATAAAATTAAACATTAAAAAAAAAAAATTCCACAAAAGAACAATTAAAATATTTATATAAAAATAGCTTTCAGGAAGAATAATTGATAAAAATAATTTTAATGATTCAAATCAACCACTTTCATTAGCGTGAATAGTTTTGCAAATAAATAAAAAAACTTTAGGGCAAAGGAGTGAAAAAAAATTTTTTCAGTGGGCAGAAAAATTATTCCTTAAGGCTTTAATATACTAATAATCACGATGACAAATTGTCAGGAAAAATGTTTTATTAAATTTAATGTATTGTTTTAATAAAGTAAATCTTAATTTTTTTGAATTTATTTAGTTTTTTTAAGAATCATTATATCTATTTTTTCTTCAAATTGTTTCACATATACAGTATTATAAAGTTGTTTTTATAATAATAATAAAAACCATGGCGTTATGTGTGATTGTATAAATTTTACTCTCTTATTAAAAGGTTGTATAGTAAGCAGTTATCAAATATTACGCTTCTATTTATGAAAATAGTTACATCCCGCATCACAAAAGATTTTTATCTAATTAATCTGAGATGCCAAAGTATACCAAATGGCTTTTTATGTGAATCTGTATATAGTGATATAGTAATATATATAGTAATTTACATTTATTTCCATATTATACTGTGACCTCTTGGCAAATGATAGAAAACGACTGGGACAAAAATGCTTGTCTGTTTATTTATTTACTGCCCCAATTGTCTAAATCAAAATCTGTTTATCGGATAAAATGTATATTTTATTATTTATTATTGATATCACTATTTACAATTATATCTGAACACTTATTGCATATATGTGTAGAGATGATAATCTGGACCAACTGATGATTTCAGTTAATTAATATATTAAGAGTTAACAACTCAGGCTTAACTAATTAACATAAATTAAAAAGCCAAGATCAAAATAAAATCACAATGTAATATATATTACATACACAGATGTGTAAACTATATAAATAACAAAAATGTAGTACGACAATGTTCTATTCTGATAGACCACACACACGCACACACACCCTTTCAGAATTTTTTTTATTTTATAATGTTTAACAATTATCAACTAAGTGCAAATTGATGATATCCAAATTTAACTAAATCATTCAAAAACATCTTTTTTCTTTTACATCTCTCCAGTAAGTTTTCATCACATTCTCTATCTCTCATATGTTTTCTTTTTAGTAACTTACAATGTTTTGGGATTCATTTTAGAGTCTCAATGATTTGTATTGCCATTTCTTCTAGCTACATATTAGCACAGCTTCATGTAATTTCTCTTAATTGATGTCTATAGTACCTGCTTGTGTTTTCTATAGTACCTGTTTGTGTTCTCATGCATATATTTTGTTACAGCTTTTTTAAACCTCAATATTTATTTATTTAAAAGTTATTTTAATATTAAAGATAAATGAATAAGAGTTGGAATTATAATTCAATCGTAATGAGAAATGTGTTTTTATTATAGTTCGGGCTATTTCAAAACTTCTAAAAAAAAAGATTACGTCAACACGAGTGGAATAAAAATAAGCAATTTTATTTCCGTTGTCTAATAAAAAAAAATTGTTTCAAGATGTTGAAGTTCTTATATTTTCTATAATTATATAATATTACAGTATATGTAAGTTGTATATGGGTAGTACATTTTTAAAAATTTATTTAAAATTTTTATTGATTAGACCTATTTAT
Organism: Epiperipatus broadwayi; assembly: GCA_028023455.1. Lineage (NCBI taxonomy): Eukaryota > Metazoa > Onychophora > Udeonychophora > Euonychophora > Peripatidae > Epiperipatus > Epiperipatus broadwayi. Next base: position 1,892,956 of record JAQFVV010000052.1, read on the forward strand.
TCTTACAAACAAACTATATTTGTGAATCTTGCCTCTCTCAGACAGCTTTTGATTAAAAAACTTGCTGGGACAAATCTGATGAGCTCATACACCCACTTAGAAAAAGTTTTATATATCAAATTGTGAATTAATTAATCATTTATTTATAGACAAAAAACCCAACGATCTTTTAACATATACGTCGTAAATTATCAAATCTATCAATGTTTAAATTTATAAAACAAATATTTAAATAGAGGGCGCTATTATATTAATTTTCCAAAATACAATTTGAAATATTTAATCCGTCAAAGAATAGTTTTATGAAAACATGTTTCTACTGTATTGATCATCCTAATTGATAGTTTATATTGCTTCCGCTTCCCCCTTCCTAGTACAAATATATTTACATTAATTTAATATACAAAGATTCTAGGGCAATATAAGGCCCGAAATATACATAAATCTTTATTTATTTATTTCATACGTTTCTCGCTTAGAAACTTCACTGTTTATTTAACATATTTTACTTATTGACATGTGTGTGTAAATGACATTTTTTTTGTATTTACGTAATGGGGTAAAAAAAAAATCTGTCAGGCAATTTTACGAAGATAAACATTTTGCGTATTCTATTGTCGAGTGCAGACAAATAGATAGACAAGCGTAAAATTGAATATGCTCCGCAGGGGAGCTGTTATTAGTCTCATTTTGTGAAAGTGTTTGCGTGGTTACACATTCATGAATTTTTAATTTTAAATAAAAAATAATGGTTAGTAGCATAAAAATTTTATTCTCTTTCTGATAAATATTTCATGTTTTTTTTTTTACTGTTTGTCTAAATAACTTCCTTTTTTTTTTTTTTAATTTTAAAATAACTTCATTTTTCATTGCATAAAAATATAAAGTAGACATGCGTTGGTGGCCTAGTGGTTAGCATAGCTGCATTCCAAGCAGCTGGCCCCGCTTCCCGGTCAACGCTTTGACATATATATATATAAACTATTTTTCATTTGGATAAACATACATAATACTGAATCATTAAATACTGCCTAACTCTGTATAGTAATAATAACATTAATATATATAAAACAAATTAATCCCACTTTTCTTGCTTAATATATATGTTTACGAAGAACTGAACTATCTGACTAAATCTGACGCTATGCGCGCGTATATATGTATATTTTATGTTGTGCAAATAAAGTTTATATATTTGTTGTAATTGTAGACAGACAGGAAACGAATAAAACCTCCCAAGTTGTAAACATTCTAGAAAACTAACATATGCAAAACATGCATTTGAATTCGCAATAAATTAATATAGGCTAACGTGTGTAGATTTATGCAGCCTATTCTAGTGATATAAAATCTGCAGAAGTCTATCCAAAGTATGTATGTGTATGCAAAAAGAAGAAGAGGAAGAGCACACAAGTACTGGCAAGCTATATAAAGCATGCGTATATGAAGTAGTTTAAGTCCCACCATAAGAAAATAAGCTTGTGGGTGCAGAATAAATCTGTACATAGAAATAATGTTCATTGCCCAAAAAGATTAGCAATTATATTTAATTTCGTATTTACATTTATTTGTTTGTCTTGAGTTAATAAACTTGTGTTGTTAAAGTTTAAATTTCGTGTTGAGTTTTACTGTGTACTCTGCTGGTATTGCCAGTAATATTCCTGAGTATTTAGCAAGAGCTATAATGAGTCATAAAATAAAATACTAATCAAATAAAACTTATAGTAAAATTCTATCATGACTATAATTTTTGCCTATGGCCCAAATAAATCTCCTGTTTGGGCATAGAATTTTAGTATAATTTTATTTTTATTAGTATTTTAACGTCATATGATTTTCTATTTTATAGCACTGAATCTGTATAATAATATTATTTTTTTACTGAGAAAGACTAATTTAAAAGATAACCCACAGGTCAAAAACTTTTTGAGGGATCTTTTTTTTTTTTTAATCAGAGAAGAGAAATCTTAGACAATAAATAAAGGTTTGTCATGGATTAGTTTAAGAACTACAGTATATAAGTCAATTATGTTATATAGCGCGATGTTTTTTATAAACAATAATATTTAAACAACATTAAACTGTTGCACCTGCGCTTTGGATTTTAAATATAAAATGAATGAATACTAACACTTCAACCACATGATAAAGTCTTTGGAAAAGATAGAATGGCCTCTATCTTTTCGAACCCAAACACTTTTGTATGGGCGAATCTTAAGTGTTTGAAAGTGAAAGCGTGAAGTTATTAAACAGTTTCCAGGACTTTAGAAACAATAAACACAACAGGGAAATGATTATCAATTTAAGTTAGTAGAAATAAGAAAAGGATAAGGATATTAAAGGTATTCATAAGTCAAACAAACTGATATCAGTAATGCACATATAAATAGGCATTTTACAGTTGTTTTGACTAAATATTTGAAATACAGGCATTATTTATATACCTGGACCTTAATTGTAAATATAGGGGATTTGAACTCAGATTTTCAAGCACCCTTTAACTATCCACACTATCTCATACTACTGAAATAAATGACCACACACATGTAGAAAAGATAAATAATCACCAATATATGTATATCGTGCAGAACCAGCAATCATCAGTTGGTCCAGATTATCATCTCCCACACATATATAGCTGAGCTTGTGTGTGATAATCTGGACCAACTGATGAGTGCTGGTTCAGCACGATATACATATATTGGTGATTATTTATATTTTCTACATGTGTGTGGTCATGTGTATCAGTGGTATGAGATAGTGTGGATAGTTAAAGGGTATATGTAAATGTTATAGATAAAGGTGAGGGGTGGAGGTATTCATCTTTACTATAAAAAGGAGATTGCCTTGATTATAGCTTGAGATTGTTGTTTGTAATTGATACTGACATTGTTTAAATATTGACTGCTTTCATATATTTATAAATAATATTATATATATATGAATTGTTTCTATTTATTATATACATATAAGTATTAATTACTGACTATCGCTATACTAGTAACTAGAAATAAAATATAAAATCATATAACATTATAATACTAGCCAAAAACAACAACATTTTACTAAAAATTTGAAAAGATCTAATTGTTAATAGATGAAACGATGGTTGTGGAAGAATTTTTTAGTAAAACTTTGTTGTTTTTGGTTAGTATTAATAATGTTATATAATTTTCTATTAATATATAAGTATTAAAACATATTTACTTTATATATGGGTGTATGTGTTTAAAATAAATATTATTTAGTGTGTGCTATTCATAAATTTAAGTTATTTATAAGGCTCATATGGCATAGATACAGATAGGCCCACTGTATATATTAACTAAGATTACAGCTTTAAAAAAAATTAGGAGATAAAAAAGATTATAAGAAACTAATTTTAAAACTGGTGATTCAACAATAAAGCTATGTGAAATTATCAAAAACTTTAATATTATTTTCAAAAATTTTAGATGTTTTAAAAGTTTAGATTGGGTTATGTCAAAAGCAAAAACAATTGATTATTTATATCATCTTACATTTGCACAGCATTAACTGATTTATAATAAAGAACTAAGCCTGTTTGAAAAAGATTGAAAATAAATTTTAATGAAACCAATGTTTAAAAAATGTATATTGAATAAAAATATTTTAATTACTATGTAAAGTCGTAATTATTTATTAAGCGCACAAAGACAGGCTTTAACCTGCATCCAATGCATCTTGAAATTTATAATAGGCAAGCAATATCTTTATTTTGCCGATAGAGGGACCTCTTAAACCACGACACAAGATAATGACTTTTATAAAGATAAGAGCAGCTGTCTTATCTTTAACCCAACTTTCCACTTATGGTCAATCTGAAGCGTCTTGATTTGGGAGCATGAAGCTGTGTTCTCTCCATTGTTTAAGTCCACTATTTCGTATACAAATTAACATTCGCGAAATCTTGCGATTTACAACCAGTTAATATTACGATCTTGATACTGGAAATATATAAACTATTGTAAAGTCGTAATTATTTTATTAAGCGCATAGGAATAGATAATATGCTTACCTATGCTTACTTGTGTCAATAAACTAAAACAAATGAGTTGAAAGGGATGAATAAAAGAATTAAAATGACTTGCAGTGAATTTGCATTACATTTAAAAGAATTTTATTTTTAGTTTTGACACAAACCACTTTAATGAAAGTATATCAATAATTTTTATTAGTCATTCATTAGACTAAAGATTATCCTCTTAATCAATAATATAAACTACAGAAATATTATTTATTAAGTGAATAATGTCTAGTCTAATAAAAATTATTAATATATTTCCACCAAATGGTTTGTGTCAAAGTTGTGAGTACAGTAAGTTTGACACATATAATAATTGGATATCTATCTATCTATCTATCTATCTATCTATCTATCTATCTATCTATCTATCTATCTATCTATCTATCTATCTATCTATCTATCTATCTATCTATCCATCTATCCATCTATCCATCTATCCATCTATCCATCTATCTATCTATCTATCTATCTATCTATCTATCTATCTATCTATCTAT